>CM053507.1:25654914-25818554 GCA_028627145.1 Eidolon dupreanum
GTCCCCCCTCCCCGATTTCTCACAGGTCCCCCCTCCCCCATTCCCACAGGTACAAAGGCTGTTTGTCTAAGCGGAAGTTTCTCATGGCCTGGCTGCCTTTGCAATCTATCTATTTGACAGCGTTAAGCAGGATGCAGTTAACCTGTTCTGGGAACTGGCCTATGTAGCTGGGTCTCAGGTCTATATGCTCTATAAATGCTTCTACTTTATTGTTTGCACTGAAAATTGATTATTACAGTGGGTTTCTTTTTAGCTTTAAAAGATTCATACTAATGTCAATAGAAAATCTGTTTCATTTTTGTTTTTGTTTTTTTCTGATATAAAATATGAAATTTTTTCTCTTCAAGTTTGTTAACATTTTCTTAAAATTTCACATTAGTAATCCAAACTGTCATAGCAAAAATACCTGAAACAATTTGCTGGTGTTCTTAATGTGTGTGTATATATGTGTGCATGAGAAAATATGTGTGTATATATACATATATGTATTTATGTGTATGTATATATTACATATATTTATATATTATATATTGCATAATATAACATGGATTGCATATCATATTTTATATATTATATATTTTATTTTATATATGTACATATATGTACACATGTATATATGTGTGTATATATATATTCTTATATATATGCCTAGCTTCTTTGTTATCGTTCACATACTGAGTGGCTCAGAAATAAATTATTTCTCTCAAATCTCTAACATACTAATGACGAAGCAGTTATTTAAGAATTTAAAAGGCAACTTGCCACATACTGACAAATTTAAAATTACTTTATTCTGAAACTGCCATTTTAAATTAGTTTCTGTAGTGTGAAAAAAAGAAACATAATGTTGCAAGGTTTTAAGTGCTTTGGCCTTTTCCAATTCTTAAAAATAGTCTTTAGATTTCTTTTTGACTTTTAAGAATTTACCAAGATGATCTTTTCCTTGAAAACTGTCTGCTAAAAGGTCAATAAAACTATGTAGATCACTTAAAATGTTGTATAGTTTACTACTTAATTTTAAGAACTGTTCTTAAGAAAATGACCTATCTAAGATGATGCATATTCCTCTATTTGTTGGAATTGTTGAGCCTTTTGCAGTTATTTGAATATTCTATTTTTACTAAAATAATAAAATTGCCATTGAAACTAGGGTTTAGAAAGTTAAAAAACAAATCATTTCTTTCTTTATTGTCAGCATTTTAAATTCATAATTTGTGCCAAACAGTAATATAGTTTAAAGCTTCTTATCAAATCTTTAAAATTGCAATTAATCAAAAAAAAAAAAAAAAAAAAGCTGTAGGCGGTGATCTACCTGATTCTCATCATACAGGGCACAAGTACATATGTTACAATATCAATTAGTTTCATGAAAATTGGTTCTACACCTTTTCTGTCCTCTCCAGCATATCAAAAACAAGATTGGTTATGCATGTACATTGCTAAACAGTTGGAAGTAGGTGCTGATTTTTCATTTTTTAAAACTATAGTCAGAAGCACTAAAATTGGTTTTCTCTGAGGGGTCCTATCCACTTTCTTCTTTTTGTCTTCCTCTTCTCTACCATATGACATTGTATAAACTCCAACTTTATTAAGCTGTCGTGTACTGATCATCTTTTTATCACAGCTATTTGTTCTAAAATGGCATACACGACCCCCCAAATTATGCTTATATACTCTCATAGCATATTACGTTTATCTCTTTTGATGTATCATACTTTCATTTAATTGTGTAATTGCCATCTTTTTCATGCTACATTTTAAACATCTTGAAGCCATGAACTATTATTGCTTTTCAATTGCATCCCCAGGGCCTAGTCAAAGCTAAGAATATAGTAGGTGCTAAAAGTGGTTTGTTGTTTAAGTAAATTGTTTATGTTTTTCTTTGCTGGCCAAGTTATGATCTTCACTCTGGGGCATCCCAAGTTTTATAGTAGGACTAATTTTGAGAAATACATGCATGCATTGTTAATATAATCAATGTGGAAATAATATAGTTAACTGAAATTATGTAATAGAAGTGGAGCATAGAAGTAGGAAGAGAAATCTAGAATGTTAACTTCATGCCATAGTTGAAGGGGTCAAGAGATAGTGTCTGAAGCTAATAGAATAAGATATGAAAATTAAAATATATTATGAAGTATTGAAAAGAGCTTAAAATATAACTATTAATGATATGGAGTGAAAGCTATTTAAGAGAAATCTGTATCTATCCTATTATTGCATTAATAAATAGTATGTATAATTAACAAAATTAAGAAAGAGATTCATAAACACATTATTTGGAACTGTGCAAAGGAGCCTCACTAGAAACAGAAGAGTGAAATTTTCAATGTGGTGTGGTTGATCTCTATTTTAACTTTAAGATCTTCTG
Source organism: Eidolon dupreanum (assembly GCA_028627145.1). NCBI lineage: Eukaryota > Metazoa > Chordata > Mammalia > Chiroptera > Pteropodidae > Eidolon > Eidolon dupreanum. The sequence continues at coordinate 25,657,286 of CM053507.1, forward strand.
GGTAGATTTTTTTTTATCATGTTATATGACTAAGTTGCTTTTTTTCAATAACACTGTATAACAAAGACCTGCAAAATCAGTGAACAAAAAAATAATAAGCACTTATTTCTTGCTAACATAGTTGCATTTTAGCTAGTATGACTCTCCCCTGTACTCTAGATCTACTAGTTTCCTGGTCTCCTTCTGGAGGCCAAATTACAGTCAGCTGCTACCCATGGTGTTCTTACTGAGATGGTAGAAGATCAAGGGAACAATATCTGCCATAGAAATGTAGCAAATCTCTACCATCATTGTGTCCACTAACATTCCATTGCCCCGAACAGGACAAATGGCTAGGCCTGAGTCACGAGGCTGGGAAGCAACCCCATTATGAGACTTTGCCATGGATGTGTACATGTAAACCTTAAATAGGGGAGTGAGGAATCAAGACCAATAAATTCAATTTACCGTATTTGTTCATGAATTACTTTGAAACAAAATAATACTTTTTAAATTTTAAATAAATATGAAGACATCTTGTCAATGTCACTGTTTGACCAAACAAAAACATTTTTCCTTTTATTTTCATCTGTATAAAAGACTCCAGAGACATTTCATGATGTGGCTTTTATATATATAATCTCAATTTGGAATATAGCCTTATTCATTAATAATATTAAACTCTTTAGTTTTCATATAGTTTATACATTGTGTCTCTTTACATGTATACTTTTTCATTCTGCCTGCAATACTACCCACACATGATTTTGACTGTTAATTCTTAACCATTCTTTGCATACTACTAGTTCTTCATTAATAATTTTTTACGATTGCTCTTTTAATTTTATGCTGTATTTCTCATGCTATCCTGACATTACTTGTACAGGAATTTTTCTCGCCTGGTAAGCTATTGGGTACGTAAAAAAATAACTTTTCCTAGGCAATACAACATCATCGAAATGAACAGTAGAGGAGTTTTAAAAATGTCCTTACAGATGTTTTATTTAAGCAGGTAGTACAATCTATTAATGCATGATCTGTGCTTGTTATATTGGTTGTAACTGTTTTCAATTCCTATATTAGCAAAACATTTATTAAATTAACTATTAACTACATCTACCTTATAATTTACTGCAAAATTTTTAAAAAATATACTGACTTTAGAAAGATGTTAATGTATATATAATACTGATAAAGTAATGTTGATGTACTGAAATATGAACTACATTAAAAAGTATTGCTAATTGTGCTTACTGTACCTATATTTTAATCTGTAACTATTATCCAAATAAATTAAATATGATAGAATCATCCGTGTGCTCTTATTTCCCTCTATATAAGTGAAAACAAAAAGTCAAAACAAATTGAGTTGATTTTATTCCCCACCTTCCCACACACTTCACATAACATATTCCTAAATTACAGTCATGCAATATACAATTTATCAGTTTTTTTACACTAAGCATTTAAAAATTAAATTCAGAGTTGAACCATTTCATTTTTACATCCATTTAACAAGGATTTATTAAATACTGTTTATGCAGAAGCTTTATTAAGAATTTATAATTGTGGGTAGAGTAATAATATGGACAAAATCCTACCCACAGAAAACTCTTATTCTAGTTACGAAAAGAGACTGAGGGGGGAAATATATATTTTTAAATATAATTTGATTATATATATATAAATATAATACTAGTCAGCAATAATTACTGTGAGAAAAAAATAAGATATATTTAGAGTGATGAGAACAATTTTTGATAGAGACTGGAAAGATTTCTCTGAAATAATTTGAGTAAGGTATGAAGACAGCAGTGAGCTATTTGAAAAACGTGAAATAGCATCAGTAAAAATGGTGTTGAAACAACATTATAAGAAACTGAAGAATTATCTTTTGTGAATTGAATGAGATATTCACTAAAGCAAATTATAAAAATTTAAATTAACCTGAACAAAAACATTAATATACTCTTATATCAGACTGCTAGTGGATAAAAGACAATTATTTCTATTTTATTTGGGATTGTAAAAGACTCAAAATTCTTGATAGGTATTTACTGGAATATGAAATATCTGTCATTGTGATCCTCTCTTTGATAAGCAGTAGAAAAGAGAATGTTTTTTGAAAGTTATTTGTAGTTGTTAACAACTCATTAAAATTTGAGGGAAAAAATATGTATTTTTTTAAAACTAAACAATTAGAACATTAGGTACTCAAAACTAAGTAAATATGAAAATACTATGCATTGAAGTCTAAATAAAACAGAAGACTTTTTATAGCTGCTATTATCCTCTAACATCCCCCCACTGACTATACAACTATTCAGTTTTTATCTTCACAATATCTATGTTACTTATAAACATAGCTCAGTAATTTAGTGACTTACATCATATTCATTTATATTTAATTGGTTTTTACCTTTGTGTCAGAGAATAACTGTGCCGCTGAACAATTCAGTGCATTTATAAACATGTTTTGAATGAAGAGGGACTCAAGAATAAAAAAAGAATAAAAGAGATACAAGAATATTTATAAGAAAGACTGAGAAAAGCAGAGAATTAAAAATCGAGTGGCTTCACATACATGCAATGTGATGAATATAAAAAACCTACTTGAAGCAAAAAAATTCTATTAGAGATTTATTGAATTTAAATTGTAATTGAGATGAGATTAGGCAACTAATAAAACAAATGAAGAGGGAGGAAAATAAGCAGATAATAGCAGCATCTTAAAGATAATTCAGATATAAAAACCATAGGGTGTTTCTTGTTTAGGATGATGGACATAGCATGTGTTAATCCACAATCCCTTAAAAACACACTATTAAAATAACAGCGATTTAATAAAATGGTAAAAATTGCAAGAATGGAAAGAACTGAAAAGATCCATCAGTGAATCAAATATATTTCAAAAGCATTTTTTAAGATTAAAATCATATAAAAAATAATGAGTAAAATTGAGACACAGGTAAGTAAGTAAAAAATCTATGTGAAAAACAGTAGCTCATTTGCTCTGAAGAATCTGTAAGAGCCTAAGTACTAAGAAACTCTAAGCTTGACAGCTGGCAGAAGTGAGATGTAAGTCTGAAAGTGCAATTAAAGATCTATAAATGGACAACCCTGCCCCCCCACCACATACACTTAACAACATCATGAAATGAATGCACATTCATTGAAGTTAATTTCTATAGAAGTAGAATAAATTATTTGAGAAAAAATTCTGCAGATAATGTGCACAATACTTACCCAAGACACAGATCCCCAATTTACCTGTTTATGGGTTCCAAGATAAATATATACTGCTCCAATTTATCAAAAAACTTATCAGATACTAAATTGTAATAAACTCCTCTAGTTTCTTTGTAAATTATGATAAAGCAATAGAGAATCACAAAACTTGCAACATGAGGAAAGCTTGCAACATGAAGATAAAAAAACACACAGAAGAAATTATTCTTTAGAAATATAAATTATTGAAAAATATTGGGAGAATAATAGAACAAGTACAAGAAAAACTCTGTCAATTCAGACATTTTATTTATTTGTTTTGATATTGCATCCACTAAATAAGTATCTAGGAAAATAAAATTTCAATACAGAAATGGTCTTGGGAAATTAAAAAAATAATAATAATAATTTCAAAAATGATACTGGAATAAATGAACATTTATGTTTCAAAGAAAATGAAAAGAAAAATCTAAACCCGGATCTTACATTCTCCACAAAAATTAGCTGGAAGAAGATCACAGCCCTAAAGGTAAAATATAAACTATAAAAATCCTAGAAAATAACATGAGGGAAAATCTATATGAATTTGAGTATGGCAATGACTTTTTAGATACAATATCAAAGACAATATCAAAGTGTAGGAGAAAATATTTATAAAAGATACATCTGTGTAAAATGCCATTGGGATTTTGATAAGTATTGCATTTAAATCTATTGATGGTTTGGGGTAGTATGGGCATTTTAAGAATATTTATTCTTCTGATACATAATTATGAGATAACTTGCCATTTGTGTCTTCACTTTCTTATATCAAAGTCTTATCATTTTCACTGCATACATATTTGGCTGCCTTGGTTAAATTTATTGATAAGTAATTTATTGTTTCTGATGCTATTGTGAACAGGAGAGTATTCCTTATTTCTTTTTCAGATGTTTTATTGTTAGTGTATAGAAATGCAACTTTATATCTGTATGTTAATTTTGCATCCTGTACTTTACTAAATTTGTTGACTTTGTTCGAACAGTTTTTTGATTACGTCTTTAGGATTTTCTATATATCATTTCATATGACCTGCAAATGACGATTTACTTCTTTCTTTCTGATTTGGATGTCTTTTAATTCTTTGTATAGCCTAACTGCTTTAGCTAGGATTTTCAGTATTATGTTACACAAGAGCAGTGAGAATGGACATGTTTGTCTTGTTCCTCATCATAAGAGGAAAAGCTTTCAATCTTGTACCATTGAATATGATGTTAGCTGTGTGTTTTTCATATACAGCCTTTATTGTATACGTATTATTATTATTACATTGATGTATATTTCTGTGATTGTCCATTTGTTGAGGGGTTTTATCATGGAAAAGTGTTCTATTTTGTCAAATACTTTTTCTGCATCTACTGGAATAATCATATAATTTATATTTTTCATTTTTTAATGTGGTTTATCACATTTATTTATTTGCATATGTTGAACCATCCTTGCATTTTAGGAATAAATTCCATTTGGTCATGTCATATGCTTCTATCAATCTGTTGTTAAATTCATTTTGATATCATTTTTTGATAATTTTTACACATATTTATCAAGGATATTGGTCTATAGTTTTCTTTTCACAGAAATAGAAAAAAGCAATCCAAAAATTTGTATAGAGCTGAAAAAGACTCCACATAGCCAAAGCAATCCTAAGAAAGAACAAAGCTGAGACAACATACTTTCTGATTTAAAACTATCCTTCAGAACTATAGTAATTAAAATCATATGATAATGACATAAAAATAGACATATAGACCAATGGAATATAATGGACAGCATAGAAATAAAGTTCCACATATTTGGCCAACTAATATTTAACAAGGGAGACAAGAACACTTCATGGGGAAAGGATAATCTCCTCAACAAATGGTGTTGAGAAAATGAAATAACTAGTTTCATACAGAAAAATGAAATTGGAATCCCATCTGATACCATCCACAAAAACTAACTCAAAATGAATTAAAAATTTAAACATAAGACCTGATACCATAAAACTTCTAGAAGAAAAACAATGGCAATAAAGTTTTTGGATATGACACCAAAAGCATAAACAAAAAAAGCAAAATCAACAAGTGGGATTACAGCAAAATAAAAAGCTTCCATACAACAAAGAAAAACAATCAACAAGGTGAAAGGCAACCTATGACATGAAAGAAAATATTTCAAATCATATATCTGATAAAGGGTTAATATAAAAATTATGAAAGAACTTATAAAACTTAATAACAAAAAAAACCAGTCCAATTAAAAAATGAGCTGAGAAAATGAATAGTTTTTTTTTTTAAGGAGTCCAAATGACTTGCAGTTATATGAAAAAAATGCTCAATATCACTTATCACCAGGGAGATGCAAATCAAAACCACAAGGAGATATCACTTTATACCTGTTAGAATGGTTATCACCCAAGAGACAAATGATAACAAGCATTGGGGAAGATGTAGAGAAAAGAGAATTCTTATACACTGTTGGTTAGAATGTAAATTGGTTCAGCCATTATATAAATCAATATAGAGCTTCCTCTAGCAATTAAAATTAGAACCACCATATGATCCAGTAAACCTACTTCTAGGTGTATATCTAAGGGAAATGAATACAGTATATCAAATATTTCTCTGTACTCTTATGTTTATTGCAGCATCATTCATAATACCAAGATACAGAAACAGCTAAAGTGTTCATAAAAGGATGAATGGATCAAGAAGATGTTTCTCACACACACACACACACACACACACACACACACACACTGAAATATTATTCAGCCACAAAAAAAAAATCCTCCTATTTGCAAAAATACAAATGGATCTCTTGAGGGCATTATGCTAAATGAGCTAAGTCAGACAGAAAAAGACATTGTGTGATATCACATATGTGAAATCTAAAACAGCCAAACTAATAGAAATATAATAGGACAGTGGTTATCAGGGTTGAGATACAGAGGATTTGGTGTGATTTTGTGAAAGAGTACAAACTTGTAGCTAGTACATAAATAAGTTCTGGACATGTAATGCATAACATAGTAATTAGAGTCAACAATATTGTATTATAAACTTCAAAGTTGCTAAGAGACTAAATCTTAATTGTTTTTACCACGAAAAAAAAAATGATAATTATGTGACATAATAGAGGTGTCAGCTAATATTATGATGGTAATCATACTACAATATACAAATGTATGAAATCAACAAGTAGTATACCTTAAACATACACAAACTCTTAAAAGTGGATTAAAAAAAAAACATTAAAAAAATGGGTGACAAACCTTACGAAAGAAGACATAGAGATGGCAAATAAGCAGATGAAAAGATGCTCCTCATTGTATGTTATCCAGGAAATGCTAATTGAAGCAACAATGAGATACCACTACAAACCTATTAGAATGGCCAAAATCTAGAACACTGACACCACCAAGTGCTAAGAGGATGTGAAGCAACAGGAACTCTTATTCATTGTTGGTGGGAATATAAAATGGTATAGCCACTTCAGAAGATAGATTGGTGATTTCTTGTGAAACTAAACATACTCTTACCACATGACACAGCACATGCTCAACTTGATATTTACCCAAAGGAGTTGAATATTTATGTCCACACAAAAACCTGTATATGAATGTTTATAGTGGTTTTATTCATAATTGCTAATACTTGGAAGCAACCAAGATATCCTTAAGTGAATGCATAAATAAACTGTGGCAGGTCTAGTCAATGAAATACTACTTAGTGCTAAAAATAAATGAGCTATTAAACCATGAAAGATATAGAGTTATTTCAAATGCATATTACTAAATAAAAGAAGCCAATATTTTAGCTATATATAAAATTTATTGCACAGTTAAAAGAGACAAAAAATAATTTTGTAATATTTACAAATGTTGAATCATTATGTTGTACAGCTGAAACTAATATAATGTCATGTTAATTACACTTCAAAAGAAAAGAAGAATAAATGCCTTTCTTTTTTTCAGATTTTATCCATATATTACTTAAAATTTAAACAAATCAAAAAAATTATTAAAAATGTTTATGAAAAGATTGAAGGCAGCTAAGAAGTTCAAATTCCATCATTACATAAATAAATTTTCATGCGCCTATACTATTTGCATATGTTTTTTGTTATAAAATTTGGAAATTTGGTTTATGTCGAGCTAATATTAATGATCATTTTGAGGAAAAAATTAGTTTAACTGAGTTAACGAAAAAGGAGCTATTTGAGAACAAATGAAACTCAAACCCTCTAAAATATCTTCTTACCTTCAATAATCTTTTATATAGCCTTGAATAATTCACACACTAAATAACAGTAAAAAGAAATTGAAAAAAAATGGCAAAGCATTTAGAAATGGAAAAGAAAACAAAACAATGAAGCATCTGACCTAAACGAAATATTTTATTTCAAGAAAAATTAAACTTAAAGTGAATCATTTTGAAAATTTGTCAAATATATTCAAAAATGTTGTTACATTTACTTATTTCTTTGAATTCTATATCAAAACAGGTATCTGAATCTTATTAAATTCATTTTGTTGTAAAATTTATAAAGTCTACTACATTTTAATATTAAACTATTCAGTTTTAGAAAACACTTTTCCAAATCTTCAGAAATAACTCTTCCTAAATTTACACAGTTTTTGATTGAGTCTGTCAAAAAAACTTGTATAGTTCTCTTGCTGTAATAAATGGAATATTCAAGTTCTAATTTCCATAAAAATAGACTTTAGAAAATAACAAGTTTTATTAGACTTTCTAGCAAAACATTGCAATCATCTTATATATCAACCATAACTAGTGCTTATTACAAGTGCCAGTTGTAATCATTTGCTAATTTTGTTGATGTTCAAATAATACTGAAGATATTTTTGCAGTTTACTTTAAAATAATGAGTTCAGAGTTTTAACTTTTTAAAAAAATATTGATAACTATTTGGATAGAGAATATAATGATTTCTCTATCAGAATTTACATAACTGGATGAAATTTTAATTGATTATTTTTACTTTTCGATCCTGAAAATGTACTAGGTATCTATCCCTTGAGATGTGAAATTCATAACCTCCTGTTTTGCTTCACATCCTTTGATTTTTCTGGCTGTAGACTTTACTGCTCCTTAAAGGATATGAACCGATACTTGAGGGCAGCTCTCCTTGTTCCAATGAGAAAGTGTGGATCCAAGGAGAAATATAAGCTGACTTATTGAACATGATAAAACATTTAATAAATAGAATGGAACAATTAATAAAAGAAGCAAAATATAAAGTTTCATGCATTCCTCTCACCAATTTTTTAAATTTTTTAAAAATTTAAAAACATAAGCTACCATATTATTACTCTGCATATTCTATAAATTCAGGTATGATATGCTCTATTCCAGTAGTACACAAAATTATAAATTTGTGAAAGATGAAATAGAAAAATTATGTATTGATCATCTTACCTTTGATCAGTGTAATGATTTGTGATATTTTTCACAAGTGTATATTTTCAACGAAATTATGCTTGATGATTTTGGACTGACTAATGATTAATAAATAGGATAAAACTTAAATGTTACCATAAAACTGACAAAATTATTTTCAGATAAGTTACTGATATAAAGTAAAGTTATTAAGGCATATTTAGGTGATGGTAGTTTTAAGCAATATTATTAGAGGCTTTCACAACAAAGGATCAAAGTAAAAGAATTCCTGCTTTTTGTTTTCCTTCTGTATCTTCCTCTTGTAGATTCACAACAAGCAGTAGGTGATCAAAGGATCTGAGATATCGTGTAATAGACTATTTCTTACATTTTAGTGGCAATCAATAAAAAAATCTTATAGTACTACTTTTTTTAAAACTTACACACTTAGAACAATTTTTTCTTAGCATATAAGGAAGTGCACAAATCTATAGCATTTCACCTCCTCTGTCATTGACGGTTTGGTGCTAATTTTAAATGTGTTAATTTAGTAGCATAATACATAGTTAAAACTCTGAAATTATACAAGCCATTCTTAGCCTAAGGTTACTGATACAAAGTAACTTTTGCACCAGCTTGAGTTTCTCAACTTGGTGAATGAATGATTTAGATAAAATTGAATTTCTAGTGAACTAACTCCTGAGCCCCATCATTTATTTCATTTGTTAAGGAGTGTGAATAAGTCTATATGCAACCTTGTACTATAAGTATGAGATCACAGTTATAATTTAGTATATCTGGTAGCCCAGAAGAAAATCTGCCTTACTTTTAGAATTCAGGTTTTTAGATTATACTTAAACATTTTACTAAAGGTTAAACTTAACAATCTTCAACCTATGCTAACAATTCTTAGCCTGTCATTCTTTTTCATTTCCTCTACTTCCCACCTTTCCATTAACCTCAAATCATCAAAAAAGCAAATTATTCATTGTACCACCTAATGACAACTTATATTCAATATTTCAATGTGCATATAAAATAGGCAGAGATTTATTTATAAATTCAATTTGATATTCTTCTAATTTTCTTTTTTATACTAATTCTACATTGTAGGTCATCTTGCTTTGCATATGAATTTGATTCTAATTTGATTAGTTTTCTGGCATATTAATAACATAATAAAATAACCCACTTTAACTTTTTAAAACAATTTTTATTTAAATATGTATTAAGGAAACACTTGTGGGCAATACACTAGTTATAAAAATTAATAAAATCTTGATTATATTTTAGGTGGCAAAACTGTTTTAATAACTTATTTTTCTGTATTTAAATTCTTATAAAAGATGTGAAGTTGTTCTTAGTAAATTTTTAAAAGCATACAGGTTTAAAGATTGAGAATATATATTTGTTAAATTATATGAAAGTCAATAAAAAGACTGACCTCTTGATGAAGTTTTATAGATTATTTAATAGGAAACAGATACCCAAAACCGGATGTGTGCCTTGATTAGAAGATTTTATGGAAATTTATATTCTTATCAAAAAAATTTAAAAATTTCAGAACATCTCAAAGGTAATTACCCAGGGAGCTTCTGGCATGTGATTGATTGCTTTTGAAACACAGAGTTAAAAGCTTAAGTCTAGACATGAGGTCATCATTCTTCATTATCACATTCTATGGAAAGGAAAAAATGATATCCTGGTGATTAAAACATAGGTACTTATTGATAGAGATTTTCACTGAAAACCTGTTAGTCATTCTTGCTGGAATCCATTGTGATTTCCTAGTCTGAGGATTCATGTCTTTGGCCCAGTCTGGAAAATCATATGTTGTTATCTCTTCAAATAATAACTCTCTTCATTCTCTTTACTTGTGATTTATAAAATCCTATTAAATTGGTGTTGGCCCTCCGTAAAGCTTTAGAAGCCTATTAATGTTGTTTTACCTCTAGGAACAGCATGAATGAATTGTTTTGTCTCTTTTTAGAGGTGTTGGGTCTGTTGTACTTTTGCTGAGAAGAGAAAGGCCCGAGCCTGGCAGTTATGGCAAATTAGCAACTCTAGAAACAATAAACCCTCACTCAGTAAGTATGCTCTTCAGAATAGTGTTTGAATCAGTTGGGACTTTTATTTGCAAGTAACTGGAAAACTCACTTCCAACTGACAATTGAAAAAAAAGGGCATTTGTACAAGTTACATAATTTCACAGGTTACATATTCCACAATGGGTCCTCGCCATTTGCTTCTGTTCCTTCCCCCTTTACCGTTTTAATTTTTCAGATATTGAAAAATTCTCCTTCAAACTCCCACAGATCACACCCTGTCTACCTCTTCTGATTTAATTCACTTAAGTGAATGTGGTGAAAAATGGCTGCCAGCAGGTAGCCTACATCTTTCTAGGTCCAAAAATGAGGAAAGAATTGCTGTTTTCCTTCTGACAAGCTTTTACATATGTCCGGGATTGATTCTGATTGAGACATCTTAAAATTTATGCTTCAACTGATATGAATCAATGTGCCCAGAGTGATTAAACTGCATTATTTAGATGAGCATATGTCACATTATGGCTATTAAGTATTTGTGCTCTTTGACGCAGGTAAGTGTCACATGCACTGGAGTAAAAATATTTTTTTATTCTGGTTTTGCCCCTCTGTGCAGCAAGATTATATATCCTTGCCCTAGAATCTCAAGGTAGACTTGGCTTGGCCAATGGAATGTGAGTAAAACTGTCATATGTCACTTCTTAGCAGAAGCTTTAAAGCCATGATTTTCCATGTCTTTTTTTTTCTCTACTCACAATGACTTTGAATGTACTCAGATAGAGGGTGGGTGCTGGAATAAAGATGCAGTGGAGCAAGATGAGGCTGGTATGGATAGACACTGAGTAAGAAATTAATACTTCTTGATATAAGCTACTAAAAGTTTGAGGTTATTTGTTGTTATAGGATGCCAGTGCAAATCCTGACTGATTAATTTTTTTTTTTTTTATTGTAAAAATGTTTATCAAGTACTCTCATGGTCAAAATAAGTAAAAAGGTAATTATCAACTTGCCATGAAGTATTTTAAGGTACTCATAATTTTATCAATTTTGGAAGATGGCAAATTAACACAATTTACTTGTAGATCATTTGAAAGCAAAGAAAATAATCATAATCTGTGTCTTCTAATGTTATATTATCTGAGAATATTATACTGAAACCAAATATATATCACATTTCCTTCTTTGGGTACGCACATTTGTATTATGTAAGTCTCCATCCTGCTTGACTACAGAAAATTATTTTATTCCATTAACCATGAGAAAACTCAAGGAATGTTTATGCTTAAATATTCCACAAATGAGTTTTTGCCATGTACCCTATTCTTTCCCTCCTCAAATCATTATCTATTCAGGTAGCTACTAATCCCCCATGATTTTTATATCAAGGATGAATAAAGGCCCGTCATCTAGTACTCTACTACATAGCTAACACAAGATTATTTTGCTTGGGAAAAATATGTTCCTGAATGCTTGGGGGATAAAAGAGGAACTTTAAACAAAAATGACTCAAAACATTCCACTGGATATGTTATTAATAGGAAGTTTTAACTCCAGTCTCTCTCCATATAATATTGGCTTTAATTTTGCATAATTACATATCCAAATATAAATAATTTTATAGACACTGGACCCCAAAAAGTTCTCTTCCACAGAATCTATAAAAATAAAAACACATTTCCAAGCTTAATATGTCTTTTTTTCCCCCACTTTACAAGACACATTTTTACAATGCTTTTAAGAATCTAGTCTTATTCAGAATATTCTCTGTCAATCAAACTCAGGCATGAAATACATGTAAACTTCTTTATTTGTCTACAGCTTATTCTGCATTCTCAATACTTGTTTCCCCCTGACAGAAAATACAAATTAGCCAGTTCTATAGAGAGGTGATTGAATTAGTATTTTCTAAGTCATTTCATGTGTAATCAAATCTAATTCAATTCCAGATTTCCACTTACCATCACATCTTCTCCAAAATGCATATACATTAGAACTATGTGAATTTCATATATCAGTGTAGAAGGAGCGTCTGATGTTAAGCCATCATTGGTCTTCTTACTATCTATGGTCATTGATTCATGAACTCTTCCTTTTCCTATCTTGTTCCATCTACTGCTGCTCTGCTTAGTCATTCTTTACCCTCTGCAAACATTTAGGTGATAGCTCATAATTTTCTCTGTAAAGAGGAGACTTGGGTAATCATCTTGGCACAACAAACTTCCTGGAAATAACTTGTCATATCCCCAAGCTTCAACAACAACAACAACAAGGAAGAAAGAAAGAAAGAAAGAAAGAAAGAAAGAAAGAAAGAAAGAAAGAAAGAAAGAAAGAAAGAAAGAAAGAAGGAAGGAAGGAAGGAAGGAAGGAAGGAAGGAAGGAAGGAAGGAAGGAAGGAAGGAAAGGAAGGAAGGAAGGAAGGAAGGAAGGAAGGAAGGAAGGAAGGAAGGAAGGAAGGAAGGAAGGAAGAAAGAAAAACAGTCTGCTTGACCTCCATCTTTCTATGTATCTAGGCTTCCTATTGCATGTATATCTCATACTGGGGCTTAGAACCTTTACAAGGATTAACAGCAAATCAATGTTTCTTCTATTGCTCTTCTTTTGATAACTGCTTCATCAGCCTAGGTAACATTTACATAATCATAGGAGGTGAAGTTTTAGAGTCTCCTATTTGTTCTCTTACCAATATATTATGGTTTAGCAGACACTGCACCTTCCACAGATTACACCTAAAATTCAGTTTCCTTTTTAAGGATATATATGCTGAAGTATTTAGAATAAAGTATAGTAATATATGCAAATTACTTGGAAGGCATTCAAAATTAAGATGGATAGAATTATGTACAAATGGATTCATCTGTAGTAAAGCATATGTAGTAAAATACTGATGGTAAAATCTAGGAGGACTGTAAACTATTTTCAATATTGCTGTTTATATAAAAATTTTCATAAAATCTTTTGAGAAATTTCTTGAGTCCATTTTGATATGCAAAACAAAGAATTTAGATAGCTGATGTCCAACTTTTAAATGTTTCTTCTCTTTTGACTTCTTAGGTGAAGGTCAGAATGTAAGAAAATATGCAAAATTATAGTAGAATCTTGAATAATATAAAATTGTATTGTGATACATGTGTGAATTTATATATGCATATATCATACAGATTATATCTTATATTTAAAAAAATTTAGACAAACTACATCATGAACGGCTTAGATTTATGTTTCCTGTTTTTCCACCAAGCTCTATATCGTAAAAATCTGCCCTTATTTTGAAATTCATTAGGTATATGATATTTTTTTGCTGTAGAACATTTTGTGACTTTAATATTCAAAACTTATTTTGATACTTGTTTTTTACATGTAAGTTATTTCCAATTTACTTTCATAAATAATAAAAAAGAATTACAATGATAGATATAAAAACAGTGTTAAATTATTTCTTAAGGGTAGAATCCTGAGAAGTAAAATTATTGAATGAAATAATACGGATATCTTTGTGACTTTTATTATTTAGTATAATGCTTCAAACAGTTGTAAACACATCCTTCCTTCCACAAAGGATATGTGTGTCTGTTTCAGCACATTCCTTCAGTAACATAAATGACATATTTTCCTCTCTGTCAAATGCATAGGCAAAATTATTCATTATAAAAATTAATTTCTTTGATTTTTGGCAAAGTTAAACAATGCATCATACATATACATATATATTTGTATATATAGTTTGCCGATTTTCTTTCTATTCATGTCCTTTGTCCATTTTTAACTTAATATTTTATTATTAATATTTAAGAACAATTTACATAATAAGTGCTTTCTAGATTTTTATTCTGTATAATATATTATAAATATAATTTTGTTTGTGTTATTTTGAGGACTATGGAATCTAATTTATAACCAAATCTACCAAATTTACATTTGTATTTTTTCTTAGCATTTATGTTCAACAAGACCTTTTGCATGCTTAACTAAAATAAATATTCAACCATGTCAACATTAGTATATATTTAGAAATTACACCAAAAACATATCTCTCTCTGTCATATCACAATTCCTTTGGTAAAAACCCTCCTTATCATTCCACATCATAAATTCGTTTCGGAATAATTTTTCTTTATTTTTTGGTGAAACAATAACATACTAGAAATTCATATTTACTTCACATATCTTTTGGAAGTTATTATTGATATATCGACATTGGAATATAAATATAATGAACATCTCCTCTGACATAATTCCATAGTATCTTGCCATAATCTCAGTTAGAAAACTGACTGAAGAGTGTACTATGTTCTGATAATCTGATTTTCCTAGATTTATATTAGATATATAAACAAATATTCAGCTTCCATGTAGAGCTACATTAACACATTAACCAGAATTTATTTCTTGCTTACACTACATATGTATTCTATGTTAGCAAGTCCTTCTCTATTTGATTTTCACACAAAGACCCCCAGTGAAAGAAACACGTCTATCTGAAATATTACCGTTAAGCCAAAGCAGGGTGAATATAGAGAGCATGAAAACATGAAGAGTCACATGTTTACTTTTCTTGACTTGTTCCTGGAGTTCATGCATCAATTTCATTCATATTCTACTCGTCAAAATAAACTGGCCTGATTCCAATATCAAAACAGAGGGGGGATGCAAATCTTACCATTAATACTACTAATTGTATTAGATTGTATTAGAGCCAGTAATAATGGTGAACAGAGCCACAAATATAAGGTAAACAGTTAATATTCGAGGAAGAAAAGGGAGATTATTTGAATTCATGAAGAATTGCCCATTTCTGGAACCCAGATAAATTTTGAACCTCAGATTTTAAAAATTAAATAAAGTAGATTTAAACTATCTAGACAAGGGTGTGACATGAAGACACTTAATATATTTCTTTTTTAAGGTGTTAAATACAAATAATTTTATAATTGAGTAATTTATATAACCTGAGAGGTATCTCAAGTTATATAAAGATTTCAAGTATGAAATTCCATGGCTCTGAAATTTTTTTTACATTTCAAATGCATTATATGAAGGAGGTATAAATTGTTAACAAAATCTAACAAGTGTAGTGCAAAAGTTTACACAAAACTCCCATCAAAATTCTAGCACATTTAATATAGCAGCATGGTAAAAGAATAACTTAAACAAGCTAAATATATCAATGAATGCAATCATGGCTTATTATAAGTGACATTTAATATTAAAAAAGAGTATTCTTTATCTCAGAATTTTGTGTAAATACACTATTTACAATGGGTGCTATCTAGTATCTAGTCTAAATGATGGAGTGCTAAATTGCAGTCGAGACAACTTTCTGGGTTTATTAAGAGGTAGTCAACTTGGTTCTTAAACCATTTCCCTTACTATTGCACAAAAAGTTATCTTATTTGTCAAAGGTTGCATAGTAAGTGGCAAGGAGATTTTAACCAACTCTAGTCAATAACAATACTCATGACATATAAGACTACTTAATGGTGTTTCCTATAACACAGTGTTTTGGATAAGTGCCTTAATTTAAAATTTTACTAAAATCACTAGTTTACATAAATTAAAAAAATTAAATAGTAAAAAGGTACAATTCATAGTATAAACAAGAGTATTCAAATACAAAAATAAGATCTATGAAGTACTTCCTTGAAGAAAAAACAACCACTTACCAAACAACATGAAAGAAGGATTTAAAAATAATTTCCCTCCTGTATTTTTGTATAGGCAAATCCTGAAGATGTGAACTTTCTTGTGTCCTCTATCATACACTTTTGATAGGTGCACTAGCCAGTCAAGCACATAAGAGAAGCCATTAAGAAATTGATAGAACATTGTGTTACTGAGTAAGATGACGTAATATTATAAAGATGTTAATTTCCTATAAAACTCCATACCAATTTAAATTTATTCCATTTAAAACTCTAGTTCAAAAACTGAAACTTTACAAAATTATTCTGACATCATATGGAATAATAAATGGTTGAGGATAGCTAAGAAAGTTTTTAAAAGAAAAATAATTGGAGGAAATTGATCTACCAGATACTAAAATGTTCTACATGCTAACATAAATTAAAACAGTATTTTAGTGGCCCAAATATATTAAAACAGACTAGTAGAACAAAGAAAAGAACAAGAAATAGAACTATTTCTTCACTATTGCGCATACCTATTAAGCTCCACACTGGGCACAAGATTAGGTCTCTTCTAGTACTATTAGTAAATTTTTTCTAAAAATTTTATGTTCTTCAGTAGCTTAAGCAAGACTTTTTTAAATAAAATAAATTCACCCCATTTGTCTCATATTTATGTGGTTTAAAATGTTTTTGTTGAACTAACTTTGATGAAGCCGGTCTTATTTTCTGTTTCTTGTGGTACCTAGGAAAATAGGGGATATATTCTCCCTGAGTACTCTAAATATCATTGCTATCTACTCAGAGGTAGTAAATATTCATTTTAAATAA
This sequence comes from Eidolon dupreanum, assembly GCA_028627145.1. Lineage (NCBI taxonomy): Eukaryota > Metazoa > Chordata > Mammalia > Chiroptera > Pteropodidae > Eidolon > Eidolon dupreanum. Next base: position 25,674,414 of record CM053507.1, read on the forward strand.
TAGTTTAAAGGATGGTCTATTTGTTCATCCACCATCTACTTTTGACACATCTGCAGTTGTAGGCAGAGAGTCTGAGACCCTGCTCTACACAAACATTAAGTGCCATTTATACTGAAGGATTCACTTGTTGTTATCTTGCCCCAAAGAGTGAAAGCATAACTCTAATACCAAGAATATTCTAATCATTTATTTATATAGACTTCACCTTATCTCTTGTAGGTTTTATATGTCTAGATTGAAAGTGGTACCTTATATTCACTTCTGTAGCTAGATATATTACTTTACTTATTTTTTTACCATTTATAGAAGTAAAGAATATGGTAATGTAAAAAAAAACAGTAAAATATTCTAATGTTCTTTATAATAAAAGACAGCTTTCAAACAACAGTATTAATTTCTCCTCCCTGTCCAGTGATATTCTCTCTGTGGTAGAATGTATGAAAATATTATTCCATCTTTAACTCTTACAAGGTCTTCTATTTTGGCTCAAGGCAACTTAAGAAGGTTGTTTAGAGGTCATTCTTTCTACTGCTTGCCAGCTTATTGATCAATATTACTAGTTTCCAAATGCTGTTAAATTATATATATATGTGTGTGTATATATGTGTATATATATATATATATGTATATACATATATAGATATATTTTGTGTGTGTGGATTTATCAGTAGTTTCAGAAAAATATCAGAAGGCAAAAATGAATTAAGTAACAATGGCCTCCAAGTGTCATTGTCTTTTAAGTCCAACTTGCATAAAGTGGTTGTTCAATAACAATATATATATTAATACCCACAGTACTGAATGAAACATTCGTAAGATTGAAGAAATAAAAGTATATTCCTCTTAAACATTATATAATGTGGTTCCCATTAATTTATTTTGGAAACCTTAGTGTTCATCATGAAATCTAATGAATATGATTTAATGTATCATATTTAACCATAAAATATTTATATAACATTAAAAATCTTGTTCTGAATTAGTTCTCCACTTAAATATGCTATAGATTTGTTTGTAAAGTGGGTTAGACACATTTAAATGGTGAATTTTATTTCTGCATTAAATTTAAATGAATTTATATTTTCTTTTGAATTTTTGAGTGGGTTTATTAGTGCTTGTGTACATTTAATGTAAAACACAAAAATAACACTATTATTGACATCCCCATAGAAAAAATTAATGTATTTTAAGTCTAAAGCTGTCTAGCTCTCTACTCATTTTTCTCCAATGTAACAACTTTAACTACTTTAGATTCGCAATTAATATTTCATATTGTAAGAAATTTCATGTGTGGTTTTGATATATATGAATACATGTTAATACTCTAATAAAAATAAATATACATACAAATTTTCTTTACATTTATTGAAAGTGCTGATAGCACTGTTCAGTCTCAAATTTTTTATATTATTTTATATTTACCCTGTGTATATTATTGTTTACTATATTTCTCTTTCTATACATTCATTGTTGTTCTTTTTGCATTGTTTTGTTTTAATAGTTACGATTTTATTTTTGCTCATGGTCATCTTATTACCCAAAAAGTACCTTTGTAATGCTTTTTTTATCATCTAGATTTCTGATTATTGGTTTGCTAGCTTTAAAAGATAGGCGTTAAATCCTACCTACCCCCAATGTAGCTTTCGATTAAATTATTTTATATGACTTTTTTTCTCTCTACTTTCTTCTTTGATTTTCAAGCTATATCTCTTCCATTTTATTAGGAAAACTAATGCTAATATGTCATCATCTACTTATTACTCCCCATACTCATCATGGTATTAGTTTTATATAGCCAATTAAATATATTAAATACTCATGGTAAGTTTATTTGTGAATTTCCCTCATCATTTCTTAACTGAATAAAATTTATATTCCAGTAGATTTTTCAAAAGGTATTATGATTACACTAGTTCCTAAATTCTTGAACATTTAAAAATTTTCCAAAAAGCCATTATAGCTGAAAGATAGCTCAGCTGGTATGAAATCTTTAACTCACACATTCTTGAGTTTCTTTAAAATGATACTCCACCGTTGTATGATTTTCATAGTTATCAAGAAGTTTCATGTCAAATTGTTCTTCAGTTTTAGTGATTTTTTTCTGATTATGGTCCATTATTTCACTTTCCTCCTTTTCTTCCAACTCTTTTTTCCCACACCCTGCTGTCCCTTCTCTTTTTCCCCTTCTTACTTCCTTCTCCTCTTTCTTCATCCTGTAATACAACAATTGAATCTTCTCTGTTCATCTATTGGCATATCTTTCTAATTCCTGGTGGTTTTTATTCCTTTCCTCAAGGCTTCTCATTATATGTTCAGTCGAATTTCTAATCCCATCAGCAATTTAAAATTAGTCCTTTTAGATAAATTAATTTTAATTTTTAAAAATTTTACTTCTGAGACCTGTCAACATTCATTTTTACCTCATCTTGTGAGGTATCCTCATACTATTGTTTGCCATCTCCAAATTATTGTTTAACTTTACGATCCTATGCATTTGTTAATATCCAATTGCTTCCAAGAATATTTAGCTTATATAAGAGTATTATGTTATATATATTCTTTTGGCTTGGTGGTTAGTATTTTGAGAGATATTCACATGTGTAGAATTTTTTTGATTCTGATTTCTTCTATCTTTTTAAAATAGCTTTTTTTTTCTTTAGAAGTTATCACTCTCTGTTTATTTTGAAAAATCTTATATTTTAATAAATTAATAAGCACATGCTTCTAAGTAGGCAGGTGTGATAGTCTGGGGTAACTTATTAGATTTTTAGTTCATAATACACTTTTTTGTTTATGTAAATAAGTGTAATTTCTTAAATAGATAATGTCTTTATTAAAGGGGGAAGAAGGGATTAGAGTTTCTTTTAATTTTATGATACTATTTCTGTATGGTTAACACATTTCATCCCATGATTCTCTCTCTCTCTTTTATCTTTTCTTTTTCTTTACCACCAAGACTCCAATAGATGTCTTCTTTTTCAAAAAATTTATTAAATTTATTGAGGTGGCACTGTTTAATAAAATTATATTGCTATCAAGTGTACAATTCTATAATACATTATCTGTATAACATAAAGTCAAATCTCCTTCCATCACCATATATTTGACCCCTGTAACCCTTGTCTACCTCCTCCCCTTTTTCCTGCTGATAACTAAACAAATAAAAACTCATAGACACAGACAACAGTATGAAGATACCTTCTTTTAACATTCTTCCCTCTCATTAAAATATGTGCTTTGTCGAAGCTGCCACCTCTGTTTTCAAGCCCATTTCTGTTCAATTCCCCACTGCAGGGGTGAAACCTATACACTCTGGTCTTTATTTCTCCTTTATTCATTTTTTTTCTGAAGGTCTTAATTTTAAAAAAGTTTCATAGTTAATGATATTTATTACTAAAAATTTAACCTCTTTTCCTGTGTATCTTCTTATATCCCTCTTATTATGTTACTGAAATACTTAAATTGATTGTTGTAAGTGGTAAATGAAATTTTTTAAACTTTCGATTCATTTCTATTCTATTTATTGTTTAAATAATTTTTTGCTGACATTGATTAATAAAATTATTTAGGTTTCAAGTGTACAATTCAGTAATACATCGTGTATGTTTTATTGTGTTCACCACCCCAAATCAAATCTTTCATCACCATATATTTGACCCCATTTACCCTTATCTACCTCTTCCCTCATTTCCATTTTAGATTAAAGAATGAATACTCGTCAAAATCAGAGATAACTTTTCTTTAGATAAAGATATTTGGTAACATGTATAACTGGATTCTTATTAATTTATAGGAAATGAAAGGGTTCCCCAAGTAAGTAGGCTCTAAGTATTATTCTAACCCCAGAACTGTTTACTTTTATATATTTTATTCTACTATCATAGAGTTGTATAATATACTGAGAGTAAGATATAATAATTTTTGATAGTATAAAATAAATATTGAGATTCTTCCATATCTCAAATTTATCTGTTTAAAACTGTATCTATATGTATGTTTAAACTCATGGGAAATTAGTCTCCTAATAGCTAATTTCATGGTGACTTACTCATTATTCAAACATCTCTGTTTGTTTGTCTATATCATACAAGGTGACTAAATCTCAGCATAGCTACTCAGTTGTACACCATTATGCATTGCTACGAAATTTCAAATTAATGTAAGTAAAGTTAGACAAGTTCTAATGGCAGCAACTCCATACAAAAAATTACAATTAATCACTTTCTATCTGTCTTCATTTTACTAATTTATTAAGCAACACTATATTCTTTACTAAAGTTTAGCACCTCATAATATGAATTTCCATTGGCAAATATAGGGGTAATGGATGTAGTAAAATGTGTCGGATAAGTAGGAACAACTTATTACCTTTTACCTAAAGTAATGTGACAAAATTAGATTGCTAATGAAACCGATGACAGCCTTTTTCTTCTGAGAACTTTGCCAATTTGTATATATTCCTTGGAATATTCCTTTGCTTTCCTTATTATCTTTTTTATTTTGTAAATATTTTACATTATATCTATGATGAAAACATTGCTATGACTGATCCCAGTACTGTAATGCACCACTCTATTTCTACTCTATTTAAATAGTTTTCTATGTCTGAATAACTAAGCTCAACTGCTTATAAGTCTTAGAAGTTTGGGAAGAGATATGCTATTTTTGAAATATTTCATACAAAAAAAACACTTTAATAGCTCTCATTCATTTTTTGATACTATATGTAAATGGAACAGATGTTAGAAAGAAATTAACAGTTAACTAAAAAAGGATTAAATTATAAATTAATATTGAATATCAGAACTACGAATAGTGTATTTCGATGTAAACTACTTATTTTTTAATCTTTTGGGGATCAAATTGTATGAGTTCAAACCCTGGAACTTCACATACTAGCTGTGTAAAACCAGGCAATTTACTTCACATTTCTGCATCTGAATTATGTTGCTGACAAAGTAGGCATAAGATTATCTACTTAATAAAAATTGAGGATTAAGTCATGTAGTTTATGGCAAGAAAAAGTACTGTGTCCATTCTCATAGAATGAGACCTTCTCAATAAATGTTAGTGATTTTTACTGAGAAGAGTGAGTTTCTGTGACATGGACAACTCTTAGTGTCTTCCATGCAGTTTCAGGGGATCTGCATGTTAATTCTGTTCTCATTATCATTATCATACTAAACAGTATTTTCCTTTTCCAGTGTTTTGATACTTTCAATGATGAAAAGTCAAAAATAGGCAAAAGTTTGTGGTGTCTTAGTCAAAATAAAGGCAGAGGGATAAAACTTAATTAATAGTCATTATGTTCTTCTTTACTATGCACACAAAAGGAAAAGTCAGGTTCACTTAATAATGTATTGATGAAGTAGTAAATTTCTTAATGTTATTAAATCTGCATCAGTAACTATATGTTTTTTAAATGGAGAGTACACATAAAATTCTTCTGCTTTATGTTAAAGTATGTGATGATTGATTTGACAAAAAATAGTTTGTCAGTTGAATGATCTGTAAGCTAAACTAGCTGCATTTTTCCCCAATGAAACACCATTTTTATTTTAAAGAATATAGCTATTCTTTCAAACAAACTCTATTATTCAGAATCGAATATTTGACAAGAAGTTTCTTTAGAGTAATTAAAGCTTGTCACTTCAAAAAACAAACAAACAAATGAACTAATAAAATTTTGGAAAATGTGTACTACCACGTTGAGCTTGAGAACTGTCTGATATATAAAGACTTTTGATGAGATTGCTGGTGTTAACATGTTTTTTTGATATCATATAAAAATATGTCAGCATTTAAAGATATGCATAACTCAGTGAACAATATTTTCAAAATAATTGATGATAAATGCTACAAAATAATACATTAAATGAGTCATTTGAAATGTAGAATAAACCATTGGATTTTAATGTAACCGAGCAAAAAACAAGTTCACAAATAATGTTTCATAATTCACATTGCAACTAGCTTTTAAAAAGCTAACAATTGCCAAGTTTTGGTTTAGCATCAATGAAGAATAGCCACGATTTATCTGAAAAGTTCATTAAAATACTTCTATTTCTAATAACATCTGAGTGAAGCTGAATTTTTTTTCATATATATAAAAAACAAAACATGTGCTATACAGATTGAATAAAGAAGATATTAAAATATAATTTATTTCTACTAAGTCAGACATTAAAGTTTGCAAATGAGAAAAATAATACCACTTTACTCAAAAAATACTTTGTTTTTAAAAATACCATTTAAAGAATATTATTTTATCAACATGTTATGATTTATTAGTTATTTTATATAAATTAATAACTATTTTTAAAATAGTTTTCATTTTAAATATATAAATATTGACAGATATAGCCAATGATGTACTGGAGTTGGCTCATACTGGTGTATGAGAGCCAATTATTCAGTATTGTAGAGTTTTGAGAGTCAGTTGTTAAACCATTGGCAACTGGAAATCTGAGATGATAGGAAGATTTACTCCATACAAATCACAAAATCACAAAGGTTACAAATCAGCATTGTTTTTTCTTCAGATATCTGGTTTACCAGCTACCACTGACAAAATACACATAAACAAAAGCTCTGTGGACTCCTTGGTAATTTTTCAGAGTGCAAAGTGTTTTTGAGATGAGAGAATTTGAGAACAGACTGTAAATATATGTATTATATTTATAATTAACCACAATTTATAAAACTAAGTATAATTCAAATTTTTTTATAGGTATAAATAGTTACAGAGCAACAAAGGAAGAGTATTTGAATTATGGACAATGTCGGGAAAGAAGCAATTTTTTTTGAACATCTGACATGAGCCAAGATATTGTGTGGTACAATATTCTATATTCTACTTTGGATATAAAGTAGCCATAGTTATAATAGACTATGTGAAAAACGTTAGGAATTCAGATATAAAGCATATATAACTTTATTCATATCTCTCAGCCAGTCTCCCCTAAATACTCTGTTTAAATTATAACCCTTGCCTAAACTATTTTTATCCCTCTTTTCCACTTTGTTTTTTTTTCTCTATATAATTTGTATGTTCTAACATGAAATTATTTCATTCATTTTGTGTTGTGTTTCCATCATTAGAATAAATGCTCTTTGAAGGCAAAAAATTTGTCTTATTTTAATTATTTTTATATCTTCAGCAACAATGAAAATGCCCAAATAGTTTGTGTTTACAAAACATATTCTGAATAAATAAATGAACAAACAAGAACAGAAAACAAAAGCCTCAATATAATATAGTGTTTAGGGGACACTCAATAATGCAAAGTTAGTAGAACTGATCGTGTGTGCAGAGGAATAGGGAAAAGGCAGAGCCAGGGGATGAAGTAGGCAAAGTAAAATCATAAAGGGTTATACATACTATGCACATTAAATAAGGACACTTTGAATTGTAGATTGTGAAATGATCCGAATTAACGTTTTTAACATAGTGAGAAAGAAGGAGGAGAAAGACAGAGGGAGAAAAACAAAGAGCAGGAAAAATGAGGAGAGAAGAGAAGGAGAAGGAAAAAGTCAGGAGAAGGGTAGAGGGCTATATAACTAAATTGAGTAATAATGAGAGCACAGAAGGAAGTTAAAGAAATGAGATTGACATAATTGGTTTAATTTCCATTAGAAACATACAGAAATTTGGCCAAGAATGGAGCCCTTGGAAAATAGAAATGCTTAATATATTAGGAAAATAATAGGAGTTGGGGGTCAGGACACAAAGAGAGGCAGTGGCATTGTCAGGGAAGTGGATATTGGAGTCAGTGGCTCAAAGAGTCCATTTAGTTTGGCATCTAGAAAGTCATGTGTGTAGTCATGTACCCTTGAAAGCAGGGTTTCATTAGTTGGGTAGATAGAAAAGCCTGATTCACAAACTTTTAAATGAAAAACCTACAATACCCAATGTTACTGGCCTGTGTAAGATTACTCACAGGTTATTTCCTAATATCTTAATTTAGCTGAGATCTGGTTTCTTGTCAGTTGACTAAGGGCTTTCCCTATCTAGAAATCCTTTAGGTATGTGGAAAATTACAATAATTGGAGCCAGAATCTCCCAACAATGTTCATTATATTACATAAATCTCAACTTCTAGGCAATTTAGTCATAGTGGACATTACTGGCACAAGTTAAGTCGATGACAGTAAATGAAGTAGAGGTGGGAAGATGACTTTATTGCAAGAGGTAGACAGGTTATGGGAAGAATAAATAATAAGGGATATTTTGAGAGGAACAGTAAATAATTTTTTAAATCAAGTCTGTTTTCAATTATATGTGAAATATATTAGTGCATGTAGATGAATGAGTATGAGTGGTAATATACTGATCATGTATTTAGTTCAGGAGAAGAGAATTCAACTATGGTGTCTCCTTGACAAATCCATCAAACTTAATTCTATTAATTCTTATTCAATATTTCCTGAATAACTCCAGTCATTTCTTTACTAGGTATTCTTTAGTGTTTCTTCCGCATTCTTATCATCTATGTGTATGTATTGGTTGAATTTACTCTTTAAGTGATTTGGTGTGGATACTTGGATGGCAATTCGGCTGTTAAGAGTGTTTGAGGGCAGGCACTGGGTAGAGGAATCCAGCGGAAGGGCATCTCCACAGTTTCACTTATTGTTAATAGCTGGAGTGTGGTAACAGAGAGAAAAATGACATGATGCTCATTTTCCCTGCCTGAGAGTTATCTTATAACTTTTCTTTTTTTTTCAGTCAGAGAAAGAACAACATTTCCGTCAGCTGCCTGCAGAAGTAGCTTCAGTTTTCTGGGAAGAAAGAGTGCATAACAACAATATGCCTTAAGAAAGCTGAGTTCTTAAAGGTAATTCTTGTTAGGTGCCAATAAATAGGCTTAGTTGATTCATAGCCACACTTTATATTAACCAATCAATTGCAAGAAGTCAATGTTCAAACAAAATCTTATAATAGTGTTAACAAATGTTTTATATTTTAAGCCTGATACTTTCACAAATTTAGATCAAAAAAAAAAAAAAAAAACTCTGATTCATATAAATAAAAATGATAAATAAGATTAAGACTCAGAAGAGAATTTCTCAGTATATCTCTAAATACAATGTTTATTTCAGTGATTTGCATTAGGGAAAAAATTATCTTTTTGAAACAAAGACTGTTTGAACCAATAATAGATGTATGAATAAGTAAATGAACATTATAGCTCAGAAATAGTTTTTGTTGTTATTTATTAGCAGTTGCCAATAAAATTATATAAATAAAAAAATGTGCATTGCTTTGGGTTAAATGATACAAGAATAGAATGTTCTTGTATTTGACAGGGGTGGAGGGTATTAGTTTCTTACTGCGGCTGTAAAAAATTTCTAGAAACTTTGTGGCTTAAACAATATAAGGTATTAGCTTTTAGTTCAGGAAGTCAGAAGTCCCAAATGATTCCCCTCCCCCTTTAATTCCCCCTATCCCCCACTTCCACCTTTGACCTATGGATGGTGCCTTTTCCCCTTAAGAACTGGATATCTGAAGGTAGGGTGTCTCCTCCCACACACTCACAGTGTGCACCTGGGACCAGGTACATGGGGTGGGGGGGGGTAGTGGGGGAAACACCTCAGGGGCCTGGCGCACCAAGTTATGTTCTGTGGCTCCACCTGGGGTGCCAATCCAGTATCTGGATATAAAGCAGATGTGCTAACCACTACTCTATCAAGCCATGCCCCAAAATGAATCTTATAGGACTAAAATCAAGGTATCAGCATGGCTGATTCCTCCTGGAGGCTCAAGGGAAGGATCAACCTCTTTCTTCTTTCAGCTTGTAGAAGCTTTGGACATTCCTTGGCTCCTGGCCACATCACTCCAATTTCCTTTCTCCTTCTTCCCACTTATTAATGTAATCATAAAATCTTATGATTACATTAAGGCTACTGGGATAAGCCAGCCTACTCATCTCAAAATCTTTAACTTAATCATATTTACAGAGAACACTTTTAACAAGTAAGGTGATATATTTAGTTTCCAGGAATTACAATATGGACATCTTTGGGGAGCTATTATTCAGCCTATTCCCTTTTCCCCAAAATACTTAAAATACATGTGTTTCCAGCATGCTGATGGTCTTTAAAAGTCATGAATAATTAAATATATTTCTGCCTCAATAAAAAAAAAGACTTTAGCAAGCTAAGGTTTTCCAGGCTAATTGGGCTATCTCATGTTAACTATAGGTATAGACAGGACTCACATACCACTATGTATTTCAAGTGTCTCCAAACATATTGTACAAGTTATTAATTGTAAAGGAACATCAAAGGAAAACTTACATCTAATAAAATCAAATAAAAGCAGCTGGCATGGGAAATGGAAATTAAAAAATAGGACAGTGGGAAATATAAGAGAAATACTCTTTTGATCATATTTTTATAAGAAATGGAATTATGATGTGATCCTTCTAGGATATAAAGATATTTTGTTGATGTATTACTCAGTAATGTACTTAGGTGCATATAACAGAAAACTGTAAAGTCTTAAACAAATAAGGGCCTTATTTTTCTTACTTAAAATCAATCTTAAAATCAATTTGGTTCTGCTTGACAGCTCTTTCTATCTTTCTTTTTTGTCATATATAGGTTTGTCATAAGCTGGCTGTTCAACCTCCAGGTATCCTACCTGCCTTTCAGAAATCAGACAGGAAGAAAGAAACAAGAAAATAAATATGTGCTTGATGCACCTATCCTTTTTTATCAGAAACACAAAAATTTTCCCCGAAGCCTACTCCCATAACTTTTTTACACTGCATTGCAATACTCTGTCACACGGCTACTCTAAGATATTACAGAGCCTAGGATATAACCGGATGCACTACCTCCTCCAAAGTAAGCAATATGATTTTGACCAGGCCAATGCCAAGATCAGTCAGAGTTTGTTAATAATTTTCTTACATGTGTTTTCTCATAAAAGTCATAATCCAGGCTGGTGGTTCTCAAGAGGTTTGTTGGCTGGCATTATTTTCACTGGGAAGCTTGATTAAAATAAAAATGATCACCCAGCTTCCCCATTATGATCACAGCATTATGATATGCATTGTGGACATAAGGGCATAAACAGAAATGTTCTGGAGAGAAATCTCATACCTCCTTTTCCCCACCCCCACTCCAGTGTTTGAGAACTATCACACTACATACACAATAAACAATAAACCTCCCACAAGCAATGCACGAAATATCTTTTTACAAAAATTGTCCATGAGAAAATTGAGAGGTGTTTCCTATACTACTTTCTACATTTTTGTTTAATTGCAAACTAGAGATGAGAAATATTTAACTAATGAGATCTAAGAAATGTATGGAACACATATCCAAAACAAAGAACCTCACATTACTCAATATGAGATGATGATTCTTTTAACCTAAGAAAAACTGTAATGAAAGACCCAATCACTTAGGAGCAATATCAGCTTAAAATGATTTACACTTCTTTACTGAGAAAGAGGATGTATTGGAGATCATTAATTATTATCACTTTTATATCTACGAATATAATGTTTATAAATGACAGCCCATTTTATTGCATACCACATTTATAAAAAATTATTTTCAGTTCTTGTTAACAAAACCATGATACCTTGAAATTATAATATATTTTTGGTTATACATACTTTTTACCTATAAGATTTCCCCTGAGGGAAATAAAAAACTTTAACACATTCCTTTACTAAACTTTAGATGTAACAGCAGGCTGTTAGCAGGAACTATCTTTATTTCTTCCTCTAATTATCTCAGTAATTTCATGGTGTTTAATATAGAGATAAGCTAATAAATAATTTTTTATGACCAGTAAAAAATGATGATGGGTGACAAGACAAATGTTTCTTTTCCCTAAATGAAGTAATTTAAAATATTTAAAATTTATTTTTTTCTTGAGAACCTACATATTAGGTAAACTTTTGAGATTTATTCTATTGGCTTGCTGAGAAAGGAAAAAAGTAAGCAGAAAGAAATAGAAACCACAGGATTCGTATGGAGCAAAGTAAATCTGAATTGGAATAATGAATATTTTCATGCCACCGAGAAGATTGTTTCTGTATTTCCACAACTTTTGGTAAGGCATTGTTATATTTTAATAGTCTTGTTGTTCATGAATGAGGGCTTATCCCTAAGGCCATTAATTTTTATTCCAAAAAACATTTAAAAATTCTCATTTCTATGTAATAACAAATAACATAATGAATTAGAATGGACATATTACATCAGATTAGAACACTGCAGGGGATTTAAAAATTTGTTCTTGTTACAGATTTAGAAGTTGACAATTGTCTAGAAAGGGGTCTATTTTGTTTTATTTGTGAGCTCTGGTTTCACATTCCTTCTAAGGGGAATTTACTTCACAATGTCTTCGAGAAGGAGTAGTTTACACATGTCACTAGGTTCTAGAATATGACTCCATTTCCAGGCTACAATTAATTTTAACTAAAACTAGTTGTCAAATCAATCAATCAATAAATCCATTATATATGAATGTATTATACATGTGTCAATTAATAGAGATACTCATACATATACACACACACACACATGCTGGGTATTAGCCTAAGAGGTGGTCTGGTCAAAAAAAATTGTCAGAAAGAGATGGTAAAAACTAAATTTAACTAATATTGTCTTGCATATTGCATCATATTAATGGTGGACTATCAAGTTTGCAATAAGGGATTTCAAGCTTTTGTGGGTTCAACTATTGTTCTTCAGAAGTGAATCAATGGAGTCATTATCAACATGTAAGACTGTGCTATGCATTATAATAATGTTACAGACTCTGTAAGCCTTAGCCAAAGGGTTGGGTTTTCTGCTATTGTTACTTCCACATATATCCATATTATTAATCTAAATTTTTATAAATTAACACAACCAAGTGTACAAAATCACACAAATACAGGTAATCGTAGTAAACCCCCATTATGTAGTAAATTTCCAGGGTTTGATGGTAGTTTAGGTAAAGGCAGATGATGTAGAATTCTATGCATAAGGTTTAAAGTAATGGGAAATTTCTTACCATATTTTTGAGAATGCCTATGTACCAGAAAGTTTTCTAATCCCCAGACAGTGGCTTGATAACACTGCCCAAACATTGTGTCTATAGAGTACATTAACAAAGCACATCATGTGAAAGCTGAGAATTATTCTCACACATTCTGTACTGTTAGTTTCTTGAGAGAAGAAAAAATGAAAAAAGAGTGATTTTAAAATATGACATGGGGATGTTGATCCTCCTACTAGAACTCACACAGTTGGGGATCTCTAGCTTTGCTATTTATTAACAATGACGTTGGTTTATATGACACTTATGTAGAAGCAGGAGGCTATTTGGGATTTTAAAATGTGAATTATAGTTCCATTGTACTTCCTTGGATTTATCAGCCAGGGAATTATTTAATATTACTGGAGCTGCTCACTCAGAAGCTGATTATATGTTCTCTTTGGTGTGTTAATGAAGTATGGGATTTCTTGTGTCTGCAGAACAACATAAATGTCATTCTGAGAATTCTTTTCAGGTAAATTGCATATTTCACTGTTAGATTTGCAGAAAGCATTCTAATATGAAGATAATGTTATTGACACTAAAAAACCAAGGAAGTATTATGATTTCTTAAATTATTCTTAGACTTTGGAAATATAATTAAATATTTTGTGACTAATTTAAGTGGCTACAATATGGAGGGGAGTGTATAAGTTACACTTTTCAGAACTGAGTGTGGGAAATGGTGATTATGCTTAAAAAAGAAAAGATCTGGGTATTAGATACAATAAAACTTGGTTGTAGTTTATTATTTGCAAGACAGTATAGTTCAACAGAAAGACTCAGAGCCAATTTGTACATAATCTGGTACAATGCTATTCTATTCCTCTTTGGTTTGTTGTACTGTGTTCCCATGCTATACACATGTATCATTTCCTGTCTCTTTTTGATGCCTTTTGCTCTTTACACAATCCTATCACTACATTGATGATGATAACTAAAATCATGATTCGTATTATCATACCTGGAATTTTCTATATAAAGACAAATGCTAAGCTCTTAGATGCATGATTTAATTTTATACTCAAATCAACTCATTTATACTCAAATGCAACAGGCAATAACAGACTGGTTAATTGGATTGGCTCCAAAGTCAGATGCACATGCTCTATTTTCTGCTCTACCAATAATGAGTTTTGTGACCTTATTATCTACCTTCCTATGTGTTAATTATTTCACACATACTCATATCTCATTATCATAAAATGAAAATGACAATATATACTATTCAGGATATTGTGAGAATAAAATGAATCCTTGGCACATGATAAGCAATTCATAAATTATAGATGTTGCTATTAATATAATGAGCTCTATTTTACAGTTGAGAAAACTAAGGCTCAAAGATATAGAGAAATTTGTCAAGATCATATAGCTACTAAATAGTTTACACAGGATTTGGATCTTGGTCTTTTTTCTGAAATCAGAACCACACTTTCAAATACTGGCTGTACTTCCTAATAACACTAATCTATAGGTTTGCCAAATATTTTCAATATTGTAACATTTTATCCATGGAGAAATCTATATTTTCTATATAAAGAGGTTGAATGTTTTAATTGAATATAATTAAAGATGGGGTATAATGCTTTATGCTGGGTAAATATTGACCAATATTGTATGCAAATAGATGAAGAAAGTATGATCTTCACATTTTGAGAAATGGCTTTTACTAGCACAGTTGCATACTAGAATAATTCTTGTTGGAGTGAAGACATGATCTTAGGAAAGATGCATGTGCTTCTATCGATAAGATGAAAAATGAACGTAAATTAATGATTATGAACTATAGGATGCATGATAATATATTTATGGAGAAATGAAACTAACAATTACTGACGGAGTACTGTGGCTCTACATGTTCATTCTTATATTATCAAATGATCTTATGTCATTATTATTCCGGTTTTAGAAGTAATAAAATTGATACTCATAGATATTGGGTAACTTGCTCAACATTATAGTAATAGAACAAAAGATTAATAGAGACAAACAAAAGGAAAAAAGAAAATAAAGACTTTTAGTTAAAAATTTGTGTCTATGGCAATTAAACCCAAAGGTCATCTACAATGGTATTCTATCATCTGGTGACAGTTTTAAATAAACACCTCCCAGCTACACTGTTTGATGACTTTGGCTAATACGTCAGGCAAGAACTCATGATAAGCTCCATTTTCTAAGTATCAGTTCATGACCTAGTTCTTTGATTTGGTATGCATTTCACTTATCTTAATGTGCAATCCTTATATGCTTATTACATTTTGATTGTACTTTTAAACAAAATTTGTTCCATTTGGTTAACTTGATCTGTTGTGGGAATTGGCTAATAAATTACTAAAAATAAAACAAAAATTATTGAGAGAGAATTAGTCAAAGTTGGTCTTGGTCAAAACCACTAAATGATAGAAACAGGTCAGGTAGGTAAATCTGTGCTGGATAAACCCATGCATGAAGCATGAAAGTATTGCTAGAAGTTTGGGAAGTGGGAGTATTGTTTCCAATCCCTCCACTGAAAAGTCATTCAGCAGAGACGTAGGGGTTAGCTAGCGTCCCCTGGGAAAGTCCCCTGGAAGCCAGTTCAATTTTCTCTGGTTAAAAGATGAAGTAAAGCAAGTACATGGCTGTAGAGAAAACCGTGTATAATGTGAAATACATTCCTTCAGTTTTGGGAGACAATATCCATTTTATCCCAAGGACAAAATTATTATTGAAAGAAATGGAGATGTGAAATGGAGGATGAGTTTTGAATTAGATAGGAGGATAATAAAAGCATGAAGATCACCTAGTATTATTATCCCTAAAATAGTGGTAACGATATACTAATTATAAGATTATCCTAATGATTAGCTTAGATCACATATAGGATAATTCCCAGCACATAATACAATCTGAAATTTTATTTTGTCCTTTCTTAAACTCCTCCACACAGGTACAAAATAAAAGCCCCCATATATGGATTAAGTTAGTGCTATCAAGTCTCCCTCAAGGAATGTCAGTAGAATCACAATTTTTAAACATTCTTATCTTTCATGATCTGCTGTTTTTATTAATATCTCTTTGCAGAGCCAAGATTCTTGACAGGAGCTGTGTGCATGTATTGGGATCAAGATACTTCAAATTAAAATGCAAATCTCCTTTTCAGTAAAACTTGCAATTTCTGTAGGCAATAGGCAAGCTAATGGCATGCTGACTTTATCTAATATGGTATAATCTATTTTGTTGCCCACAGATAGTCCTTACCTTGAGGCAACCTGGATCCATTCCCATAAATGAAATGCCTGATCTGAAGCCTAGGAAGGTGGGAAAAAAAGACAATGAAGAGTCTTATTTTTTCTATTTCTTGATTTGAAATCAGTTTTACGTGGGTGGATACCATTTCAAAGATAACCTGCTAGTTAAGAAACTTCAGGATCCTCATAGAGACCATAATTTAGAATAGAGATGTTTTGTCTTATCAATTAAATTATAAAAAAAACCTGAAAGCTATTCATTGTTATATTATAAAATGTAAATATAGTAGGATGTTTAGAAGACAATGGATTTATTTTAATTAAAGTTTTTTTAGTACTTTTGTTTTGAATGTGGCTTAAAATTTTTGATACCAAGTATCTTAAAATATATATTGTGTTGCTTTTCTTTTCCTTCTGTGCACGTTACATTCCTTGTTTAACTATTTTTATTTTATAAACCTCGAAACTATTTTATGTTAAGTACACATTCTAACATCTTATTTTTAGTATTCACGTTTCCACAAACCCATGGAACTTGACTTGTAATTCATTGTAGTATTGCTGTATTTCATATCTTTCTTTGATTATACATTATTTTTCATGTAATTTATTCAACATATGAATTAATTAGATGTTTACACTGCTAGGTATGAGTAATACAAACATGATGGAGACATACTTTGTAATAGTTCATAGTTTTAACATCACTGTTCAATAAAATTGTATTAAAAGCCACATAGGTAATTTTAAGTTTCCCAAAGGTAATTTTAAAAAGTAAAATAAAACAGTATTCAAAATAAAACAATATATAATTTTAATTACATATTATTGTACATAAGATATTATTTTACAAGATAAACAATACAAAAACCTACTGAGATATTTTACATTCTTTTTCTCATTCTTAGTCTTAGAAACCCCTTATAACTCTTATAATTACAGTACATTTCAGCTTGGGCTACCCACATTTTAAGTGTTCAAGAACCATATGTGGCCAGTGGTTATTGTATCTGATAGTGCAAGTCTAATGGGTCAATAAAGATATATGTAAATAACACAAAATGTACTTTGAGATATTTTGAAGCATGTTAATGGTATGTTGAGGAAGATTTTAAAATTAAGTAATCAGTCACAAATTTTTTCTAGTTAAAATACTCTGTTTATATTAAACATACTGATATTTTGAAAATTATAGCTCTTATTTTGATTATCAGGTCCTTATTAGATACAATTATAAATTATTAATGTACTGTAGAGAAATCAATACACATTTTATATTATATTGAGTTAATATAATATTATCTTGACCATAACTCCACTAAAATTTATATTTCTTCAATGTTAAATTTTTAGATTGATTTTTATTAGAATTTATAATAATATTTTAGTTACATGAATATATGAAATTATGGAACCATTATTAGAATAAACTGATTTTCTGTTGGGAGCAGATCACAATGGTCTCATTTTAAGTGTTTGCAAAGTCTTCATTCTAAGAGAACCAACTCTTAACAGCTATGGCTTAAACATTTTTTAAAAGCACAAAAACCTTATTTGGAGTAGAGTGTTTATAGGAGTAATCAGTTAAAAAGAGGTCATGGAGGTGGGCGGTAATCTAATATGACCGGTGCCCTTATAAGAAAAGGAGAGGGGACTTGGGCACAGATGCAGACATCTGAAGAGGGAATCAATGTGAAGGCACAGGAGAATGCCTTTAACAAACCAAGGAATGCCTATGGCTACCAGAAGGTAGGAGAGAAGCGTGAAACAGATTCTTTCATAGCTCCCAAAAGGAGAAACACTGCTGACAGCTTAATCTAGGTTTTCTAGCCTCCAGAACTGTGAGCCAATTAATTTTTGTTGTTTAAACTATTTAGTTTGTAATATTTTATTACAGCAGCCCTAGGAAACTTATAAAGATTCATGGGAAAAATTCTCAACCCTTCATCTACATATCTTTCAATCTCTTTAGTTTGCATTAGCTGCTATTTCATTTTACTATCTGTTGGAAATTCTTTTACTAACTTCTAAGTGTGAAAAAAAGAAAATAAGTTACAAATTATTAGGTTGGAATTCACTTTAAATCTTAACAATCAATGTTATATGTAAATCATAAAATAACTTTAAATTATTCTGCCTAAAAAAAATTGTTAGTGTTTAAGAAAAAATGCTATACTATGGAACTAATAAAACTTTTAAAATAAATACTGAATATGGTTTGTGAGTCAGGACAGATCCTTTATGAGTTATGTCATCAGATTACTTTGCATAAGATACATTTTTAAAAGCCTGAACAGTACAAATAACTGATTTTCAATGATGCTATATATCTTTTCTATGCCTTATTAGCTGTTTGCATTATTTATAGCTCTGAGATTGTGATGGAAACATCGGTTAAGAGTCATGAATCTTTATGCCTTAGTTGACAAGGCAACTAATACATCACTAAGCCTCCTCATTCTTGTTAAACTTACCTGTAAACCAATAGTGTCAGTCCTGAATTACTTTTGATATTGAATCTATTGATGAACTGCAAAGGTTAAAATTAAAGTGTGATTTATGCTGTGATCAAGAGCATGGTGTTAGAGCATCAAGTGATCTGTGCAAATTATAATCATAAATACACTTCAGTTTCTGCTTTATAGCTCTGCTATGAAGCTCTACAATCCCTTTCTTTCTCCCTTAAAAAGATTCCTTAGGACAAGGGTGCTGATAAAAATCAGTCTCTCAGATCCTGATGACTTTGTGAACAAAGCCAAAGCACCTGCATTTTTCCCCCTTTGTAGTTTCATGCAGCTGGAATTTTAAGACTTTGAACAGATGAATGTAAACAATATGATCTGTGCTCTATTACTTGCAGCCAAGAATTATGGATCAGAAAACTACTCACAGTATTTTATGGTAGTTCAGAAGAACTTGATGCCTTCCTGGTTAAGGGAATACAGGAGTCATTGAAAGCTTTACTCTACCAGATCTCTAGGCTCTGTTTGAATATCAATTCTCTTCCGCTTATCTCATTTAAGCAGACAGGTTTCAATGATAGCAGGTCATCAAGAGACATGTAGGTACAGATGAAGTCAAATTTAAAAAATAAGATAAACTCACTGGACCGAGATGGCAGAATATCAAAGATTGTGTATTAAGTTGGGTGGATTATCACAAATGTAAATGAGTAAATATCATCAAGCTCAAGGGTGCGGGCAGCAGGAGTCTCTCAAATGTTATTATTTCCTCCCAAATATTAGATGTGACCTAACTAGCCCATGGGATTATATTTATATCTTAATCATTATATCTCAAAAACAGATGAAAGAAATGAGATTTTTGCCTTCAGTTTTTTTCTCCTTTTTTTGATTTTTAAGTAAAAGTCAATGTGCAGCATATCCCTTTGAATAAGTCCTTAATTTTTGCCTATTTATGGATAAAATTTGATCAATTTTAAGTTTAAAAAAATACCATCTCTGAATTTATTCATGTTTTGTGTATATGGAAATATACATGTAAATACATTTTAATGGTTATAGTAAAATCATATTTACCTAATACATTTCTGTGTATAAAAATGAATATGAAAATAAATTATTTTCAACTCACTTGTGAGACCTGGGATTTTAAAATATATAACTTTGAGAATACTTCCACAGAGTGAAGAGTCCTATCAAAGTTTAAAATTTTTTTAATGATGTATAAATATCTATTTTCTGACATATATTGTTATTTGTTAAATGCAAATAAATTCTATGAACAAAAAAGTGATTAAAATATTTTTATTGAAAAAATATATAGCATTTCAGTCACCAGTTTTATAATTTAAATTTAATAAGAACCTAAGAGAGAGAATAGATGCCCAGAAAATGACACCTTCACAGGAATATATATATATATATTTTTTTTTTTCTGCCTCAAACGGGGTAATGTGCACTTGATTTCCCAAAGTAAACAATCAAGTTCCCATCATCCAATAAATACCTATGACTCAATGACTGCATAAAAATTGCAGCACTGTTTATTCAAAATTTACATTTTAGGAGTATTTATATTATTATTTACTTTGATAAAAGTTTTAAAAATTTACTCTATTTATATACTCATTTTAATTGTCAATGGTTTCACTTGTATTTTCTCATAGAAATGAAATTATATACAGTCAGATAAAGTGGTTCTTTATCATTTATTTACCATGGTATACCTTAATGCATATTCCTCTCAGTAACATTGGTTTACTAAACTGTGCCAATCAATCCAACAATATGGATTGTCAGTCATATCCTCCTACTTCCCTGACAGAGTGCACCTACGTTTTCTGAATAAGTCCCACACTACCTGACCTGTTCCTCATTGGAAATCACTGGTCTATGAAATAGATGCATTTGCGTGTGTGAATATATGTAAATACAAGCTTTAGTGTAAGATTAAAATGACTATTTAAAAAAAAAACTGTTATTTTTAAAACCTGTTGTAATTCTTAAAGGAAAAGTTCTTTATCTTTATAGATATATTGATAAAGATAATCAATTAGCATCAACAGTTATTAAATTTTAAGTATCTCACTGAATGCTAGAGATATAAACATAAACAAGACAGTATCCTGTTCCTTTTAAGAGAGAGTATGGCTCACCAAATTTTCCATTTGCTTATCTATTTTTCTGAGTCTCTCTGATAGTTAGGTAGAGGGACATATGACTAGTTTTATCCAATGGGTTTTCTGTGGAGGTGAGTGTGTCACTTTTAATTCAAGAACTCTTCGAATACTTAAAGAACTCCTTGTCAGTTCTCTATGCTGTTAATTCAGCTGTCAGAGTGACATCATGATCAAGGTATTAAGATAGTATCGAGCCATAAAATTAAAGTGGTCTGAAAACTTGAATCACTACCCTGAATGTCACCTGGAAAGGACTTTAGACCTTGCGCCAAGCCACTGAAATAATGTGGTTTGCTTGTTATTGCAGTGTAGCTTTTTCTATTCTAACAAATGCAGTCCAAAATACTTTAATTGCAAGGGATGGAAATCCAATTGAAATTAACATGAGGAAATAAATGAGCAATATTGCAATGATACTGAGTTATCTCATCTGAATGGTATATCATCTCAACTGTCGGAAATGTAGAAATACAGATGGGCCTTAAGTAGAACTGAAAGCAGTATTTTAATCATGTTTAAAAAGTTTGATCTCTAATCTTTGCTTCTCTGTATAGTGACATTATTCATTTCACCGCCAACAAACCTTCTTCACATGGGAATAAATATAGCTTTGGGAGTTCCAAAACCTTAAACACGCAATGTCTATCACCCAAATGCCTCCCCTTTTCCTTAATGATAATTGACATATCCAAAAGAACATATTTGATTACTTTTATTAAATTGCATATGGTGAGACAGATCAATTTTAGCCACTTGAATGGAGTTAAATTTGAGTCACAAAACCAAATCTTGGTAAGAACAATTTGTCACATACATAGAATATGGTATCTTATATTTAAAACACTTGTTTGAAGTAATAAAGTAGAATTTTACAAAAAGAAAAATAGTTATTTCTAAAAGTGGGAGTTATATTTTTACAAAGGGCAGAGTTTCCCTTGATACATAATTTTAAAATTAGCAAAATCTAATTAATCTGTTTCATTATACAAACACTTATGAAGCAAGATACTATTGTGAGTACTGGTGATAAACTAATACATAAAACAAATGAGTTCTCAGTCCTCATTGAGTTTATATGATAAATTCTTGTCTTTAATTTTCCTTTGTAATTAAATACCCAAAAAGAAAGAATAATCAAGACATTGTCAATTCCATGAGACTAAAAATGGTCTTTAGATAGTTAATATTTTAATAAAACTGTTATTTACACTAAAACTAACTTGCTCTATCAAATATCTGTGCTTCTAAGTGTTAGGAAGAACTGAGCAAGTAACTCAAGCATTGAGAATAAGTGAAAGCATGAGGGTTGACCTAACATGGCTCTGAATAAACAGTAATTTGAGTACATTTATCAGTCAGAATTTAGTCGGGAAAGCAAAGTTACTATGAGTAAGATGAGTGTAAGCAATTTATTATCAAAATTATACCTTACACAGATGTGGGAACAGCTGATGAAGGAAGTGTAGGAGGATCAGGAAAAGAGTCAACAATCTGACAGAAGTGCTGGCATCAGTAGACAGGTAAGACTAGCAGGGTAATCAGAGATACCTATTACGTCTTGCCCATGTGATCACTTTACAAGGGAGAGCTTCAAAAAAGATCTATGGGAAGCTGTTGCCTTGGTTTATCTACTGCTCCAAGTGTCCAGTGAAGAACCTGGGGGACACTGTTGGATAACAGATTTAACAGTTGGAAAGGTGATTGAAAAGATATGAAATGATGTAACCTGCCAGGTACTCTGTCAGTCTGTCACCATATCTGACTGTGATAGCTTTTCAGTAATAATGGCTGTTCCTTCATTTTACCATTCAAATCTTCTGTAAATATTTATTTTGGCCAACAATAATTCAGAACCATGCAGAGAAGCAGATTCTGGGGAACATGATTCTTGGCTGTGTCTATGCTGATATAGAAAAGTATGGCACAGTATGGGAATAGAGTAGTATTAATTTTCCCATAATCACAATTAAGGGGAAATAATTGATTAAATAAAACATAGTATGTGAAAGTACCTCCAATGTCCTCCATTTTATTTAGAAATGTAATTTTATTTTTATTTAAAATGGATTATTAAACTGAACATAAAAAGTATATAGAATTTTTACATAATAGAGTTCAAATAATATTTGTGTATTTGATCATGTGATTGATATTTCATAGACATTATATCCAAATAAGTTTTCTGTTACTAATATTTTGGAATTATCAGTGTACCTGAGATTTCTCCCTGACTGCACAAGTACTTATTTTAGGCAGAGTACTTCTTAGTTTTAAATGTCATAAATCCAACTCATACTTGCTTAATTAAAAAGGGAAATTTATTTATTTTTAAAATGAAGAGTTCAAGGGGAAGCCTTCAGGTCCAGATAGATGCAAGTCCTTAACTATAGCAAGATGTTTTTCTCTCGCACTGTTTCAATTTTCTCTGCATTGACTTTATTATTAGCTAACATCTATTCATATAGTAACATAAAGGAATTGGTCAAGAGCTCTTCCAAGATTTCATTCTAGCATCAACTACATAAGAGTCTTTCTTTTCCCATTGTTCAAACAAAACTTCGAGATAGTGCTCATTAGATAGGCTTGGCCATTTTCCAGTCTTCAAAACAATCACTGCAGCTGATGATGCAGCACTGGTTAGCCTGGCTTAAATCATATGCCATTTCAGAGGAGGTGGGTCCGATAAGTTCACACTCAAGCATCATAAATGGTTTCCTAAAAAGAAAGAAGGCTAATGTTGCTATAATTAGGAGGAGTCAATTGTGGGAAAGTATAGGTTGAACTTTGTCCCTCCCAAAATTTATGTATTGACCTTATTTGAAAATAAGATCAGTGCAGATATAAAGGAAGTTAAGATGAGAACATTAGGTTGGGCATTAATGTAATATGACCAGAGCCTTCATAACAAGAGGAAATTTGCATACAGAGATATTCACACAGGGAGAGTGTCATTTGAAAATAAACTCAGAGTAAGATGATTCTTCTACAAGCCAGTCTAAGAATGCCAAATATTTCCGGAAAACCACCAGAAGCTGGGTGAGAGGCATGGAACAGATTACTTTTCTCAGTTCACAGAAGAAATTAACCCTCTTTACAACTTGATCTTAGACTTTTGGCTTCCATGACTGTGAGACAATAAATTTATCTTCTTTAAGATGTCCAGTTGGTCTTACTTTGTTACAGCGGCCCCAGAAAACTAATACAGAAGAGAAAGTCAGTAATTGTCCATTACAGTAGCTATTTTGGATGAATTCTCTTAGCTATATGTTAGTATTTATAATATGCCAAAAGCCTAATTATATAATTTTTTAAACTTTTTAAAACTTTTAACATAAAAATAGGAGATGCTACATGTTCAAATCTCTGTGTGGGAGCCTACATCCATTGCTCATCATTGATAGAAGGCTTTGTGTCTGATGTACTCTAGACTCTAACAGAGTTCTTTGCATGACAAAGTAGGTGTTCAATAAAAATTATTGACTTAAAGAACTATAGTTTTATTATTTAGAACAAGAATTTACTAATAGCAGTGTTGGTTGAATGTGCTAGGCACGAGATTAGTTAATATCATGGAGAGAAGGAAGAAACCCAAAACTTTACTTTGAGAAGTGTATTAGTTTTCTTTTGCTATTGTAACAAATTGCTATAAACATAGTGATTTTAAAACAATATAAAAATATTGCCTTATAATTCTGAAAGTTAGAAATCTGACCTTGGTCTCAATTGGCTAAGTTCAAGGTGTTGGCAGAACTGAGTTCATTTTAGGAGAATCCAGGGAAGGTCCATTGCTTTTTCCAGTTTCTAGTGTCACCCACATTCCTTGCTTCACCCTGAGCACCCTTTTTCCATCTTAAAAAAACAGCAAAGTTGCATCTCTGATCATTCTTTCACAGTCATATCACCCTCTGATTCTACTCTGCCTTTCTTTTCCACCTTTAACGATCTTTATGATAACATTGAGTTCACTTGAATAATTCAGAATAGCTTCCCTATCTTCAGATCATCTAATTAGCAACTTCAATTCATCTGAAAACTTAATCCCTCTTGTCATATCATATAACATTCTTCACAGATCCAAGGGATTAGAATGTGGACATCTTTGGGTGGCCATTACTCTACCTACCATAAGAGGCCCATAGTCATTTCCTTTGGGAAGGGTGGGGAAGAAGAAGAAAGTAGAGATAAATTTATTTAGGGTTTCAGATGGAATGATATATAGTTTTTCTCTTTTTAACTGATATAATGGATACATAACTGAAATAGTGTGTTATAGCATTATTCTAATTTTCCCTTTCCTCTTGAGAGTTGTTAGTAGAAGAACAACAATTTAAGTTGTCTCTTTTCTATAATGTAATGTATTCAAAATTTTAAGGGTTGTCTTACATTTTAGAGTTATTGATTGATTATGATACTGTCAGACCATTTTAAAAAATCATATTGAATTTTATTCATATCCTCCAAAGTGTAAACTCTAATTCAGTACTGTATTAATGTAATACTTATATAAAGTTTAATGGTGAATCATGTTATGGAATATGTATTTTCAGTTTTTCAAAAGATCTGCAAAATTGATGAAAATATTTCCCTAATCCAGATGAGTGCTAAACTATGCAGTTAATTGAATGAGAGATGATAGAGTAAAATATGGCCCATAGACATAGCAGGAAAGAAAGAAAATAAACCTTACACTGTTTCTTTTCTCCAGCGTTTTTAGAAATTCAGAAAAGCTGCAACCATAAAATGTTCAATGAAAAGACACAGTGTTACAGTTTTATTGCCTTCCAAGATGAAATCATGAGAAATCACACTTTTAGGACTTTGCAGAATCAGAGTGACCTGAAGTGCAAGAATATATAATTCCAAAATCTTACAGTTGGAAACCTTTTTAAAAGAGTCTAATACTTGAGAGGAGAGTACTCAGGGTTTTATATAAATAAATGTGTTGGTATCAGGAAGTTCAAAACCAATGACAGATTCCAAAGGGCTGAATTTTGATTTAAAGCTATGATGAAGATTATGTCATTGCTTTGTTCATTCTCAATTATTAGATCTTATTGTTGAGATTTATTACATGTAAGTATGAAATCTACTATCTTGAAGACATTTTGGGCTAATTTCTTATTCTGGATGAAGTTTTTTTTTTTTTTTTTTTTTTTTTTTTTTTTTTTTTTAATTCCATAATCTGATTTCTACACCAAAAGAGATCAAAGGTTAAAAGAGAAAATGACCAGCTCAACCTTTTACTTACTCTCTGGACTAAAGCTTTAGAAAACATTTTGTAAGTCATATCTCTTCTATATCTTTTCACACCTTATAATATTAAACTTTTATAATTCAACATAGTAGCTTGACTAGTGTTTATAGCTCCCTAATAATGAAAATAGGATAGATTGCTTTGCCTTTACAAGACTTTCTGAGGCTTCTTGGGATTATGCAAAAATATTGTATTTTCTCTGTGCTACTTTTTTTTTTTTCAGCACAGAAGCTGAATAACTATATGGCAATGACAGTGATGTAAACTTATTCTCTAAACTTTGTCTCAGAGTCTCCATATAAATATAGAATATGAAATTTTCATGGGCAACAGAGACAGAGGTCATGGAGAGGGGAAAATATGATTTAATTTAGTCTCCACTGATTCCCATTGGTATAAAACTTCAACAAATCAATTAAATCACAATAAATGGATCTTTCTGGTTTTCATCGAATTCGAGTTGGCTGATACAGCGTTGGCATGTTAATAGCTGGTGATCAAAAGATGTTCAAAGATTTATAGACTGATTTAAACTTGCCGGATGGATCTAAGAAGGAAAGAACAGATTTGGCTATATATCTGAAGTCTGGAAATATAGTACATATTATTCACATACAATGCATACATAATAATTTCCTGTAGCTAAAATAAAACAAAATGGCAGGTTCTACTCTTTTGTAATCTACTCATTTCCATTAAAAAAATGTAGCATGTAGCCAAAAGTAGAATAGCAACTTCTTAAATAAAGACAACTTTGTCAAGTAAAGATCTCAGAATACTCCTCCAACTACATAATAGAACAGAGAAAAGAAGCACATGACATGTTATAAATTGTCACTAAAATATTGTGAATGTTGTATTAAATTCTAGAGTATTTAATGCTGGCTCTGATGTCCCTTTCTGATCAAAATGACTTACCTTACAGACTTGCTATTCTTTAGTGTATTTTTTGCCATGATTTTCTTCATGCAACAATATTTATTAAATGTCTATTATGTTAAACTTTGGAGAAACAAAAAAGACATGGTTATAGTGTCTAGGAGCTCCATGTGTAAAAGGGGAGAATATGTTTGGATATAATTTCAGTATACTTTGGTAAATATTACAAATGTATGAACAAAGTGAACAAAGAAGAGTAACTAACTTTGCCTGAGGCCCACACAGACAGAGAGGGAATTTAGATCAGGGAGAGATTTTCAGTTGTATTTTACTGAATAATATGTATATAGAAGGGAGAATGAGATACCAGGCAAACGGAAGAGTGTATTCTTTAGAGTCTAGTCAGGAGACAGAAACCACATTGATTAATATGAACAGGGAAAATATAAAGAATTGTTGATTATTAAATGTGGCTGAAAGAAGAAAAAGAAATAGCAAATATAGAAAGTGACTACTACCTCTAGGGCTGAGGGAGAATATCCAAAAAGAACAAATTTGGAAAAGTGCATCCCTTCCTTTCTTCTCACCCCAAACCCAAGTGAGAGTCAGATATCCTTGGTGTGAACAAAGGACTTGGTGATGGTAAAGAAGTTTGCTAGAAGGTGTGAGCTCAAGTTGTTTATTGGAACAGCCCAAGGTGGGACTAAGACCTGCTGGAGGATGAGATTAGGTAAAGATGATCCAAAAGAACAAAGGACATGTGCCTGAGATGTTCACTGGAGAGCTTGCAGGCACAAGTTAGTTGAGAGGAGTGTGAGAGTGTGTGTTCCTGGACCTCCCTCAAGCCACTGGTAGCTGTGCTGGAGGAGCAAGGAGGAAAGCTCTTTGAACCAATAAGAGAAACCTACTCTTCTGTTACAGCTTTGCAATGGTACTCCAATGTATCTTTACTACACCAGCTGGCTGAGGAAAAAATTCAATCAAGTCTCACAAAGCCAGGCAAAGATGAGTGGATTAGATCTGAGAAGGAATGTGACTTGTGGTATGTTGGTTTCAGATAAGCATGAAAAAGCATGGAGAATTAGGGAAACATCAAAAAGTTGTGTGAGTTAGAGGGAGTAGCTTTGGTAATATGTGTTGAGGGACTTGGACAGTTGAAGCCAGATAGTCAAATAATTGGAAAGCAATTCTGAGCACATCTTGAGGATAGTGATTAGGTGAGATTGTTCTTTTGAATGTTCTCATAGTAAAGAATGCACCAAGTGTCTGAAAACTTTTAAAGAATGAACCTTACTTTTGAAAGTGCATCAGAATCCCCTGAGAAGATTTAAAATATCACAGAAACCTGTGCCCATTTTATATCTTCTGTTCCAAAGTCTATAGTGTGACACTCTTAAACCAGGAAATCCTAATGCTGATTGACTGGGTTTTCCAACCATAATGAAGAGATGACAATGACCCAGAACAAGGCAGTAGTAGTGAAGATAGTAATGGGAAAACTTCATGTTCTAAAATCGTTTATTGTTAAATGACTTTTGTTTTTTCATAAGCAATTGTACATGAAATATATGTAGAGTTGTCTTTAGGCAAAATTTCATCTTCTGTACTTTTCTTTGATATTATTTTAACAAGTAATTCAACAACTTGCTTATCAAAATCTGTGGGGAAATGTTCTCATGTCAATGACTAGTACGTTACTATAAATTTAAACCAAAGTGCTTCTTTCTTACTAGAAATATCTGGCTTTTGTGTCTGACCTGTCACTGAAGAATATAAGACTTTGTTCTTATGATAACAATTCAGGTATCAAGAGATGAGGAGGGCCAGGTGGCCCTTCCTGGTACACTAAAATAACATAAGGAAATGATTACTCACTCTGGCAACATTTAAAGATGGTATAGATATTATCAAATAATAATAATATATCAAAACTCAGAAACTAAATTCTCAAGAACCTAAATTAATACATATACATATATAAATGCATATAATTATATATAATGCTCACTTTAGTTGATTTTTTACTTTTGTCATTTTCTATTTGTCAAGGCTTATGCAAAAGAGACAACGTACAAGCCTTACCAGATAGAAAATATACCTGGTGTATTCGTTTCGTTATGTAGAAGCTATTCTCTTGTGCTTAAAGAATCAGAAAATAAAGATCCTAAAGGAAGAACAGAAGCTTATTTGGTGGTGAGACTTAGAAAACTTTAAAAATCTTGAATCGAAAACTATATCTAAAGATATTTTTAAGTACCCTGGTAGAATAATTAACAAATTATTACTGAAGCAAAACTCACATGACATTTTCTGACATTTAATTACATTTAAGGTCTGAAATAATGTGGTGTGCTATGTTGACAATTAAAAAATAGATTTGAAAAGGTTGCATGCTTCAGTGCAATTTATTTTACTGAAAAATTGGTTTAATCAAAAAATGATTCCTCCGTTAAAATGGTCAGTTCTAGCAATTAAAATGAAAATAAAAGTCCACTTGGTTTACTTATATGTGAAAAATACTGAATTGATCTGCATTAGAAAGTGAAAGGCTTTCAAATCTGCAGTAAATACACTGTACTCTCGATACTCCTTTATGCATTGTCTCACTGGAAAATAGCTCACAAAGTTTGGAATTGTTAATTAAGACAGCGGCAAAGAGAAAAAACAAACAAAAAACAACTGCTCTTGAGTTATCTGGAGTTCTCAAACAGACGTATCACTTTACTGGCAATATGCATAGTAGCTTTCAAGGACCACCCAAAACAGAAGACACCAAGGCTGCTTATTATATCTTATATTTTAACCAATTGTTATAAAGTCATATCAAAGGCAAATATATTTGTATTACAGACCCATTTTGAGTATTTAAATTATTTGCCTTTTTGGCTTAATCCACAAAGGGTGCAAAATGAAATGATGTTAAGGGAAGAGGGTAACACCGATTGTGTAATGTTTTGATGAATTCTTTGAGATTTTCTAGGTCATGTTTTCAAGGTCTCTGGGTAATGGACCATAGATATGATTGAGGCTGATTGAAAAAGAATAAATAAAGCTAACCACCACAGCAGGTAATCTGAGTTAGATAAATAAAAGGGAATTTTAAAATCCGGTTGAAATAATATAAGATCGATATTTGAGAGTGAAGAAATATTTTGAAGATAACGTTTAGTTAATTAAGTATTTGGCTCAAGTGGTCAATGCAAAGGCATCTAGTCAACACAAGAATGGTTGTGGTAAGAACTGAAAATCATTGAGCAAAGTGCTCAAGGCACAAACAATTAGTAAAGATAAAAAGCTTACTGGAAAAAAAATTAAGAAAGACATCTAGTAGAATATGCATTACCCTTCCCCCCATCCAACCTTCAGTATCTCACAGCTTTGGTAAAATGTCTACGGTCAGCATTTATCATGACTACCGCAGAGTGTCCCTGTTCCTGTAGTATTCTATACGTTTATCGGGTCAGGAGGCAGACAACATCTATAAAAGTATAAAATAGGAATTCATTCATCAGATAAGTGGAGTTTACTATCATGTGTCAGCTTGTTCTGTTGACCTTACCTAGACCTGTTATGCAAGCTCTTCTCTAAACAACTGAAAGAAGGGAGACAATAAGTCTCCAAATCTTCAGTGAATTTTTTCCGAAATTCTTTCATTTCTTCATTATGTGTTTATTACATCACTATGTACTTCCATCATTGTTAATGTCTGCACTAGGTGAGTTTAGGCCAGAATCAGCATAGGCTTGGAATGCCTGATGTATGCAAAGCTCTGCAGTAGGTTTTGCCTTTTATGTTATCCTTGCTTACTTTCTTTTCTTCTTCACAAAAGATGTATTAATTGTCATTCCAGAAGCTGGAAAGACTCTGCTCTGGTGCTAATTTAACTTGTATCAAGTGACTGTAGCAAGCAAATTGATTTTCCAGGATCATTCTGTTCACTAGATCTACTCAGTGGCATTCAAAGAACTAGCACTTACAAAGAGTTTGTATGGCCAGTCCTTCTATTTTTAAACACTATGTATTTGAATTATTCTCAGAATAAATGTTCCCCTTTCTTTTATCATTCTCTATTTCCTTAAATCAATCTCTCTTTCAATCTCACCCCAAATCATGGCCCAATGTTTTCCTGATACAGCACAAGTATTGAGTCTCTCATTAGTCTGCTTCATTGTGTAGAAACGTCAAGAATCATGGGCATGATCTGGATTGAAACTTGGAATACTTGTGTTTCAGGTATGACGCTGACCTTTTTTAAGCTTATGCAATATTTTAGAGCATGTGGGCTAATGTCATAGACTGATTTATTTCTCGCAATTCCGGAGGTTGGGGAGACTGATATAAACCACATAGGCCTACATGTATTTTCCACAGGAAGAAAAAATATGAATGAAAACTTGATGCCAATAGTACTTAGTGTAAATAGGACTTCTGATTGACTATAACATGGACTAAATTTGTTTTCGTGGAATCATCTTAGAACCAACCATCTTGTATCTCATTGTTTCAAAAGGAAAATACTTTCCAACTTAGGAATAACTAGTGTAAAAAGAAAACATTCAGAACATGATCTGTTTGAAAATTGACAACAAATAGCTCTTTTTTTTCCCTCTTTCTGTCTTTATCATTATATATTTACATTTTATACAGATAAATATGTACATATGTAAAAGCACCTTGTCATGTTAAGTCAGATGAGAAGTATTAGCATCAAATTAGAGATTCTACAGTACTTAACTATATAAAAATACATTTAATGGCAGGTAAATACAATGTTGTTGATATATTTTGGTGATAAAAAGAAAAGGAGCAATAGCTTTGCACAATGTCATTTAAAGAACATCACATTGTTAAAGTGTTCTCGGAACAGTTAATAAGAATACATGTTCTATAAGAAATGCCAAATACTGTTAATAATGCCATGCCATATAATTTAAATTTTAAATTATTTTTGGGAAAATGTCTAAAAAATTAATTTTGAAATATTTTATATTTTTGATTGGTGGTTTTATTGATTTGCAGTTTATCATTCTAAGCAAAATTCAATATTAACTCAATTATCTTTAGTCATTACCTGGGGATCAATTTTAAAAACCCTCTTATTCCTACTTTTAAATAAAAGCAGTCCAAATAATATTCTGTCAACTTCAAATTGTCTGATTTATCACATCATTACACAGCCATCCTGCATATGCACTTTGTTTATGGAACGGTATAGCTTAAAAATGACAAACCACTATGCTCTCTATTGTTGAAGAAAATATTAGTAGAAAGGCAACTCACACATCAAAAAAAAATAATGTTGGAATGTTTAGGTGCATCTGACTTCTATGCTTTAACTATGTGACAGGTATACTTTTGAAATCAATCTAGCTATATAAAATATCTGGCTCTAGTTGGTCCTAACTGCTGACCTTAGAAAGATGGATTTTAAAATCACAGCTTATACATTAATAATTTTTTAAAAATGTTAATGGTCACACTAATAACTCAAACTCCTAAAAATGTTGAGAAACTATGATGAGTAAATTCCTAACTTCTGACTCGAACTATGAGATTTTAATAAAAAATAATAAATAAAATATCAATGAATTATCTCTTCTAGATCCAGAGAGACACTATCTTCACATCCTTTTAATTTCCCAGTTGTGAATACACACACACACACACACACACACACACACACATTCTCTCTCTCTCTCTCTCTCTCTCTCTCTCTCTCTCTCTCTGAATTTCAGGGGAAAATGTAATTTAAAAAAGTGGTTTGTTTCTCTTTAAATGGCTACAATTATATCAACCATATGATTGCTTTTAGTTTTAGAACATCCTCAAAATTATCGTAACTAAATGTTCCATTAACCAAATTAAACTTGGTTTTGATTAGACTATGTAAAAGATAAACTATTACCTGTATTTTTAAATAATTAAAAATGGACAAGAAGAATATATTAAAAATTTAAATTGAAAAAAATCACTGAAAATGGTAAAGTAGCTCCATTAATATGAAAATGAAATTGAACCTAGTTAGCATCCTATTCTAAATGATTTGCTCAACCTACTTGGAACAACTTCCAATTGATTTTAAGAAACCAATTGGGAATTGTGGAATAGCTTTCAAAAATATTAGGCCTTTAAGAATTTGCCAATGTTAATTGTTGATATTTAAAACACCCGTCTCAGACTATTACTCTAATTACTAGGTAATTACCTGAAAAAAATGAATAGTATTATATAAAATTGTTATGGCAACAATATTAACTGAAGTAAATTGTTCATAGAGTGTCTTCAAATCTTCAAAGATCAAGTAATTCTCAGCTACATTTGCTAAAATGTATCTATTTCTATTTTTGTCACTTAATTGCTTTTTAGAAGTGATTCAAATGAGAGACAAGTGTGTGTGGAAAAATATATATATATATATTTGAACTGGTCAGGTCCACTTATACATGGATTTTTTTTTCAATAAATGCATACATTACTGTAAATGTATTTTGTCTTTCTTATGATTTTCTTAATAACATTTTCTTCTCTGGCTCACTTTATTGTAAGAATGCAGTGTATAATACATATAACATACAAAATATGTGTTAATCAACTGTTTATGTTATCGGTAAGGTTTCTGGTCAATAGTAGACTATTAGTAGTTAAGATTTGGGGGAGTCAAAGGTTATACATGAATTTTTTATTGTGAAGGGGGTCAGCACCTTTAACCCCTGTGTTGTTCATGGTTCAACTTGAACATATGTGATATAGATGTTTGTATGTATGCACACATCTCTCTTTCTTTCTATATATAAATGTATATAACTAAACATCAGATTTTACCTTTATAAATGGACTGAATTTATAGCTGTGTTGAGAAAAACACTGTGTACTGAAGGACAGAATATTTATGCTCTAGCATTCCACAGCTTTGGAACTTGTGCTTTCAGCTCAGACAATCACAGCAATCATTATATAATACAACAGAAACCTTCATTAAAATATCACCAGTTGCTAAGAAACTCCATAAATAAAATTCTGTAAATACTAATAAACATGAATATTAGGTCAATTGAAAGATAAGAGTTGTTAAATCACACTAGAAAACAACCTCAAAATGCATGGCTGAGGCTCCATCTCCAAGAAAATAAACTACACTCAGTGTTTCTTAAAATATTTCGGTGAGTTAATGCTACATGATGTTAATGTGAAATATATGACAATATCCATACTGATACTTATATTCAAAGTATAAGAAGGCCATAGGAAATAGTCTATGCATTTTTAGTTTTTTTGTTTGTTTGTTTCAGTATTACTATGTACCACGTGTATTTATCTTGCCCGTTCTCTTCTGGCCTACCCTCTATGAATATACATGAAATACACTTGCTCTTGCCTGTTAAACAGGATTTGAGTGTATCTTCCAAACTGAGGCTCTATCATGTCTCTTCCTATATGATAGAAGGCTATATATAATTCATTTTTTTCTTTTTTCATTGTATTTATATTCATCATCTCACCCAAACATCCCAGATTGACAGCAGTCAAAAATCTCAGTTACTGTATGTTTCTGATTTTCTTTTTGCCTAGGTATATAGAAAATAACATATTTCCTTGAAGTAGAACTACCAATACTGTACTAGGGATAAGTCAAGATAAGATTCACAATTTTGTTTATTTATGCATGTGTATACATACTAATGTATATATTTTATATTGAGCTCTTGGGTAAAAGTGTCATGAGAAACAGTTAAACTGAAGATTCTGGTAGAAGGGGTTAGACTTACTTGGTATATATTCAAGGTTGAGGATCTTCAACTAGAAGAAATAAGTGAAACTGAGTCTGAAAATACCATGCTTTGGAAGTTTAAAGAATAACCTAGGAAGTAAACAATGGGACTATATCAAAGTAAAAAGTTTTTGCACAACAAAGTAAACCATCAACAAAATGAAAAGACAGCCTGATGAATGGTAGAACATATTTGTTAATGATACATCTAATAAGGAGTTAATATTCAAAATTTATAGAGAACTCATACAACACAACACCAAAAAAAAAATTCAATTAAAAAATGGGCAAAAGACCTGAATAAGCATTTCTCCAAAGAGGACCTACAGATGGCCAATAGATATACGAAAAGATGCTCAAAATCACTAATTATCAGAAAAATGCAAATTAAAACTGTAATGAGATATCACCTCACAACTGTCAGAATAGCTATCATCAAAAAATCAAAAAAACAACAAGTGTTGCCTAGGATGTGGAGAAAAGGAGCCCCTCGTACACTGTTGGTGGGATTGCAAACTGGTGCAGCCAATATGGAAAACAATTTAGAGTTTCTCCTAAAAATTAAGAATGGAAGAACCTTATGACCCAGCAATTGCATTTCTGGATATTCAGCCAAAGAAAACCAAAACACTAATTTGAAAAGATCTATGCACCCCTATGTTTTCTATTTACGATAGCCAAGATATGGAAGCAATCTAAGTGCCCATCAACAGATGATTGAATAAAGACACACATACACACACACACACACACACACACACACACACAGTAGAATATTACTAAGCCATAAAATATGAAATTTTATTATTTGCAATGACATGGATGGACCTAGAAGTTATTACGCTAAGTAAAATAAGTCAGAGAATGACAAATACCATACAATTTTACTTACATGTGGAATCTAAAGAACAAAATACATGAACAAACAAAACAGGAACAGACTCACAGATACAGAAAACAAATGTTAACGCCAGATAGGAGGGTGGTTGGGAGGCTGGGTGAAAAAGATGAAGAGGTTAAGAAGTACAAACTGGTAATTACTTCACAGAGATGTGAAGTAAAGCCTAGGGAATGTAATCAATAATATTGTAATAACTACGTGTGGTGTCAAGTAGGTACTAGACTAATTGGGGGAATCACTTCATAAATTATATAAAAATCTAAACACTATGCTGTACACCTGAAACTAATATAATATAAAATAACATTGAATATCAACTCTAATTAAAACATAAAATGTTTAAAAAATGGGAGAAATGATTTAGGTGATTCTTTATAACTTTTAATTTTATTCTATTGAATGATATATCCTTAATATATGCTTCATCTAAACGAAGGAAATGGAAGTGATAATGTTCTAAACACCAGCATCTTGTAAACTTTGTATATTATTTTATTTTTGTAAAGACAGTTGTCTGACAATTTTTATTCTCCAACACATTTCAAAAAACTAGAATTTTAAAATGCTAGTGTAAATTAAATGTGACAAAATTTATTCAACAAAATTTATGCCTATAACTTGGACAGTATCCTCCAGATC
The DNA here is from genome assembly GCA_028627145.1 of Eidolon dupreanum. Classification (NCBI taxonomy): domain Eukaryota; kingdom Metazoa; phylum Chordata; class Mammalia; order Chiroptera; family Pteropodidae; genus Eidolon; species Eidolon dupreanum. Next base: position 25,710,772 of record CM053507.1, read on the forward strand.
TCCAATAACAGACAATTTGATTGTATAAACTAAGATACACAAATAAAAAGGAGCAGGAGGAGGATGAGAAGGAGGAGGAGGAACAGCAGAAAGGAGGAAGGAAAAAATGTGGGAGAGGGAAGAAGAAAGCTAGAATCAACATAATTTCTGAGAACTGTGAGAATATCAACGTATAAAAATAAATCTATGTATAAACTTTGAGGATATCAATGTATAAAAAGTAGGTTTTGCAAATTATATTTAATGTCATCTATTGTAAAGAAGATAGAAACACATAATCACAAGATATAAAGATTTCAATATATGTTGCTAAAATATGCTTTGTTTTTGTTTGACATATATGTTCGCTTAACTTATTATTCAAAATCAACTCTCTTGAGATGCCTATTTCTTTAAAAAGCAAGAGAAATGCCACATCTCTTTTAAACCTAGTTAAAAAGTTTTTTTTAGAATCTTTAATTCTGTACTTTTAAGAGAGTTTTACATGGTAAAATGTGTTTTGACTTTTAAGAGGAAGGAAGGCATTGCATAGAACTTCAACAGTATTTATCAAACTAAATCTTTGTGGAGTCTCCTGACTTACTTTTAAAAATACAGCTTTACTGCCTTTTTATTTTTCTTTAATTTGCCCCCTTTAAGATTTGTGTGAGAATGTGAAGTTTTAGACAAGGAATTATTAAATCATTTAACTTGTTTATTTCGTACATGCTACTGATCATGCATGGGGCAAATTTCTGGAAATACAAAGATGAGTGAGAAAGTCCCTGCTCCAGAAGCTTATATCAAAATGAAGAGAAAGGCAGATAAACAGACAATTATTATACACACTGGTATTTGCTGTACCAGAGCATAAACATGAAACTCTTGAACATAAGAAAGCATTTCACCCAGACTAGTGGTTTCAAGGCTGTAAAAGATTCTCTGGGAAGTGAACTCAAAAAGATAAGTAGCAGTTAACTATGCAGTGTGGAGGAAATGACTGTGTAGGAAGAGAAGATAAAACAGTTGCTAGGTTGAGGTAACGGCACCAACTGGAAGTGACTGAGTTGGTCATGGAAGTTTCTTTGAATTAACAAGGAGGAAATCATGATACTGAAGATGTAAGCCAGGGCCTCATCACAGACAGCCAGTACACCAAACAAAGACTGTTAGAATTTATTTGAGGGTCATCAGTAACCAGTGAAGGTGCTTCCATTAAGGGTAACATAATGAGTATTACACTTCATGAAAATCACTCCAGAAGGCTATGGAAAATGGATTATAAGAGCAAGGATGAAGAAAGGTTTGATGAGGATGGGATTCAAGCAATAGATAAGAACAACCTAGAAATGGGAATAAATCTAAATACCATTTACATATATGATATATTATGAAATATGTAACATGGCCATGAGATGAATATGTGTAGGTGAAATGCATAATATTTTAAAAAATGAATTAATATTAATACTCATAATGAAATGTGTTACAATTTTGAAATGTTGTAATGCTAATTGGGTTAATTTTAATTTTGAGGCCTTTTACAGAAAAATTGAAAGAAAGATGCTAAGTAGAAATGTAATGCAATATGCCACGATTTTGTAATTAGAATATGCCGTTAAAATATTGTTTTCCCAAAATCAAAATTGAAATTGTAAAACATATTCTCCCCAAGGCAGGTTTTAATTACTTCCCTTTATCGTAATCCTATTAAGAATTCTTTTATAAGGTAAATATGAATGTTTTTAAGTCTACAATAGAATTACATTAAACAAATTTAGTGTATTTTTATTTTTTTACTACTCTGAAATAAAAGTGTATTTCTAAAACTTTTTAGAAATAATAGCAAGATTTAATTATATGCAAATTACATATATGCAAATATCTGTATCTATATTTGTATGTACATATTTTCTATCAATACAGCTCTAAAAAACACATATCTATAATTACTATCGATAGAACTTGTCTAAATACATGCAAAATAACACATTTAACTGGTCCCCTACAGATGTATATAGTTTGTTTCAAATTTTTGTTTTTAAGAACAATTCTATAATAAACTTGATTGTCTCATATGTATTTGCATATATAAGCTTACATCTACAGGTAGTGTATGAAGATGGAATGATTCAATAAAATAATACACTTTTTCATACATTTTGAAAGTTACCAAAATTTCCTTCACTTGCATCAATTTATTCTACCATCTACTCAGGCTAAGAATGCCTATTTCTACACAACCCCAGCAATACTTAGTATTACCAAACCTCTGGTTCTTGCCAATATAATAGGTGAAAAATATTGTATTGTTTTAATGTGCATTGTTTGATTACGGAAAAGGTTGAGCATCATTTTCAGGACCACCATGATTATTCACTGCTTAATGATGCCAGCTGAAATAATGACTTGAGCCAAATCTAGTTTATAAACAGCTCCCCAAGCTATGTGCTGTGATGGGAGATTTGGCTGCTGGAAGAAGAGGAATTTTATTCTAATTCACAGCAAGCTATCATAATAGTAGAGGCACTGATTTGTTTAGAGATATTCTTTATTAGTCTATGAAATTGTCCAAATCTCTTACTGAAATATATATATTTTTTTAACTTTACACATATTTATCCTTTGTCATATGAGCTACAAATAAATTTCAGCATTTCTTTTTGGTTGGTTGTTTATTTTTATCTACAGTACATTTTTACCATATAAAGCTTTCATTTTATGCAGTAAAGTTTATCACCTTTTCCTTCTGTTTATAAAGAATTCCTTCCTTTAACATAAGAAAGATTTACTCATATTTTCTTTTATAGATTTAAAGTTACACATTTATGTTAAAATTTTGATCTCCCTAAAATACATTTTGGTGTAGGTCTGAGCTACAAATCAGCTTTTTCTTACCTTCAAATAACTAATCATCCTGCAACCCTGCCACTAAAATATCACTTTTAACATTACCTCTAATATATATTGAAATCTATTTCTGGATATTTATCTTGCTTTGGTTATTTATCCAAGTGCATTGACCTATTTTACTATTCTTGGATTATGATGTAATTTAAAGTACAGAGAATAAATTGTATCTCTCTTTATTTTCCCCAGAATGGTTTGCTTGATCTTAAATGTTTACTATTATAGAGAATCTTAAGTTTAAAATTTTCAAAAAAACCTAGCTGTTTTTTAATTGATATATTTAATTTGGAGATTAAAAATTGTCATGTAACTGGAAACAAGAAAGAACCTAGATGGTAAAGTCAGGTGAAAATATCTGGAAAAAATGAGCCAATATATTGGAAATATAGACTATTTATAGAAGAGTTTAGATACATCGAGATAATATTTAAGGTGTCCAACTGCTCATCAGTGATACATTATGAAAGTTTTTCTCTTTCACAAATTTTAATCTTGGTTAATATCCAGTTTCCTTTGGTTTAACTACATTTATTTTCATAGTTCCTACAAGATTACCCTAATATTTTACAATAAAAGTAGTATTCTGGTGACATTTGATTGGGCCGTTTACTCCCTTGGATTGACCTATTTGTCAATTCATTTTACAAACCAGTATTCTATCTACCTCTAAGTATATATTTCATGACCGCATCTTGATATTTAGACTCCCAGATTTTATCTCACCCTGCACATTATCCTAGATCCCATCCCCCATATTTTGTTATCAATTCCAATTGTCTGCTGCTAGGCTGGGCAGAACAAATTATAAATTTAAAACATGCTAAATGCTGTAAAAGACAAATAGGTGCAAGATATAAACCTCATGATTGACTAGTTGAAAAACTTGCACTAGGGCAGTTTTTATTTTTGCAAAATCAATAACTAGTAGCGCTGTTATTCTATCTGAACATCAACTCAGCTATATATCAAAATTTGATAGGACTAATATTGAATCATACTCTAGTATTTGGGCAAATAGTAAAAAACCTAAGAAACAAAGGTATTTAAAATCGAGGTTTTACTTATGCTATGTAGGGACAACTTGAAAAATGAAAATTATGACCAAGACTGCCTGTTCATTCTTCCTTCCTCCTAACCTCTAATCAACTCTCTTTAATCTCCATTTCTGGATCCACTTCTCACCTCCCATTAATTTCTAAAACTCTCACTGAGTTTTGTGGAACTCAAAATAATGAGTTAGATCCTCATATTTATCTTTAGACATTTCCTTCACCTTCTGGTACTGAGAGAGTGATTGAAATCAAATAATTTCTTGATGAGAACAACAACAAAAAACAATTTGTAAAAACTCTTTGCACTCATATTTCCTTCTAGTTTCTGCATTATTTCTCTGCTCCCTTTTATAACAAAATTACTTAAAAGAGTTGTCTATAGAATCTCAGCTTCTAATTTCTCTCTTATTCTCTCAAAACAATTTTCATAAGGCTTTTCGTGATAAGCCCTCAGCATTTCATGGCCAAAATGTGATCTACCATTACCATTTGACAAAGTTGACTGCCCTCATCCTGCTGTCCTGCTCTTGTTTAACTTTTCTTGCAAATATTTTTAAGTAAATCTCATTTGCTGGTTACTCCTCAGAATTTTTGTCTTTAGAACAGTCATGCATTTATTTGTTTCTTGATCTGTCTGTACTTATTTGTGATCTTATCTGGTCTCATAGTCTTCCTCTATACACTAATGGCTCTCTACTTTGTATTTCCAACCTGATCTGTCTTCTCAACTCCAGGTTGATATACCCAAGTACTTCATATTATTATTTCCTATTCTTAAAAGTAATTTCAAACTTACAGATCCCAACAGAACCCTCTATGTATCCTTCTGTCCTGCTCTTTCCAAGTTTTCCCCTCTCAGTAAAACCTCATTTTATATTTGCTCATGCTAAGACTCATGCTATCACCATTGATTCCCCACCCCACTCTCTTGACATTTGTCATCCAGACAATTGGATCTATCTTCAAATTACCAGTATCTGACCACTACTAAACATCTCCACTGTTACTACTTTGGTCCAAGTCACTGTCATCTTTCACCTGAATTATTGTTATAAACTCATTATTTTTCCTGCTTGTTTCACCATCCTCTGTTTTATTCTTAGAAAAGTGGCTAGATTCATCCATCGAACACCTTAAATGTTTTGGTAGTGTCCCTATGAGCCTATAACTATTAAAGTTCATAGAACTCTATGCCAAAACATCTATTAAATTATGTGATAACAATATATGAGTATATACATGCATATAGATGATAAATAGATGATAGATGATAGATAGATAGATAGATAGATGATAGATAGATAGATGATAGATAGATAGATAGATAGATAGATAGATAGATAGATAGATAGAGATAGAGATGAGAGAGAGAGAGAGAGAGAGAGAGAGAGAGAGAGAGAGAGAGAGAGAGAAAGAGAGAGAGAGAGAGAGAGAGATACTAAACAAAGCACCTTAAGTCAAATATCACTTCTGTGCTAAAAAGTGCTTAATGTCTTTGTAGTCTGAATTCTTTCAAATGACTTTTAAGGTCTTCCTTCATGAGGACTGTCCCTATTACCCTCAGCCAATTCTTTTCCTATCTCTCATCTCTTAGTGTTCTCTGCCTCACTTACAAAATATATAGTAACATTAGTTTCCTTCTTGTACCTGGACCATGCCAAGAATGTTCCTATCTAAGGATATTTACCCCGTATTTCATACTTTCTGGAACATCCTTTCTTCAGATATCACCATTGCCCATTATCTTTCCTCTTTTAGGTCCTTGCTCAAATGCTAAATGAGGCCTTTCCTGACTAATTTAATTGCAAAATGCATCTCCCCTTTCCCATCACTCATTTTCCTCTTCCTCCTTTATTTTTTTCCCTTTATTCTTATTGCCATCTCCTCTACTATGTGGTCTACTAATTCCCTTCTTCATTTTCTGTCTCCACAATGTAAACTTTAGATGGTTTGTCTGTTTTGTTTGATAATACATCTCAGAACCTAGAAGAAGCTTTCTGTCATAGATGCTTTATGGTAGACACTCAGTAATATTTAAAGAATAAATAAATAAGGATCTACTTTTTGGAATAATTAAAAGATAGTTACGTTTTAAATTTTAATTTTTTTAACTTTCTCAGTGTAAAAGTTTATAATTTTTATTAAAATAAAAATATAGCACAGATAAGGGTAAATGTTATGGCAAGAATGTATAAAAAGTGAATTTTACATCACATGAGGACTATTAAAGCAAATGAGTCATATTTTATAGCAATATATTTCTTACTTAATGACAGCATATCGATGAATTTTTATGTAATTTGATAATTCCTAGAACACATCTGTCAGACATTGTGGCTGCTGAGGATATACTGAATAATATCACATATTTGAGACATGCAGAGATCTACAACTAGTGATCTATGTCTAGTTGCAAGAGAGATCAGAATTTATTTCTAAATGCTTCTAGTTTCCTACATATATTTTTCATAAGACCAAGGAAGTGAAAATATATGTAAGGTGGAATTTATAAAAAGTAAAATATTTGTCTTTTTCTAAGTAGGGCCAAATAGAGCTGATTTAAACCACAAGTGTTAGGCAAGGCTGTGAAAACAGGTCACAGGAAACTGGCTTTCTAGTTTGTCTCATCAAAATTTTATATGAATACATATGCATAAAGTGGTGAAAGAATTCATAATAGATAATATCAAATGATGCTCCATGAAAGTATAAAAACCTGGTATCTATCTTTATATTTTAAGGAAAGTCATGACTCTTGATTCCTGCATTTTACCAATTTGGTGACAGAGAAGTAGTTATCATCTAGCTAAAGGCTAATTTAATCATTTGGATCTGAATGTCCCCATGGTGAAGCTATTTCAATATTGGCGCATTTTTAGTTCTCTGCTCATAATTAATCTTATGCAGACCATTTTTACATAACGTAAATCTATTTCTTGCTTCTAGTAATTGCATATCCAATTTACTGTGAAAAGAAGCCAATATTGCATCTGCTAAAGTAACTGAAAATCACAACTGAAAACATCATCCACTAATGATTTTTATCACTTAGCTTTACTTAGTTAACTTTGGGAACTTTGCAGAATATAGTTGCTTTTGGCCAGAACTTTGAATTACAACTTTGATTTGGAAGAGGAATTATGTCTTGGCATCAAAGAATAATTTAAACACCACAGTTTCTTGTTGATAATTATGTAAAGAAAGCAATCCAATAACTGCCGCTGACATAAAATATTATACTTAAATAAAGCTGATTTTCTTATTTTAAGCTGGAGCCCAAGAGACCAGTATAGAACAGTGGAAAATATTTTGAACAGCAGTGTAGTTGTAAACTCTGCTTGAAGAAGTGCTTACTTCATTACAATTGTTCCCTCCTTTAGTTTTAAACCATCTTTCTCCATGGAAAATGATATTAAGCATAATGTTGCCTTGCAGTCATTGTTAGCTTTAGAATCAATAGATTTGCTCTGTGAAATTAAGGGGTCACTGGGAAATTCATCAAGTAGCAAAATCAAGGAAAGAACCTCAGTATTCTGAGTCCAAAAATCACTAAGATAAAATATATTAAATTTGAGTAATGAATATAATTTATTGGTATTATTATCAACAATCTCAAATTTAAAACAAAATAAGAGTCTATTTACTACATAGATTTTGAAAAGTACAAATTTATTTTGTCTTATTTTTTCTCTGTAGAATCAATAATCTATTTAATTTTATTTTATTAGTTTCAACTATACAGTACCTTGGTTAGACATTCATATAGTTTATAAAAAGATCTCCCTAATTTTTCTTTCTCTCCTCTGGCTCTCCACCTAATCAATACATTAATGCTACTTCATTCCTTATGCCTTGCTCTCCATCCCCTTTTTTTCAAATTTATTTTTTTCCCCTTTTCCTCCCTGGCAATAACATCTCCCTTCCAATTTATCTCCTGAGTTGACTTTTGATGTGGTAACTTGATTTCCAGTTCTTCTTATCACTCTTTGATTTTTTTTCCAAAGCATTATTCTTAATAAAAGATGATATCTCATTAGATAAGGGAGAATTTTTCTTAGTAAGAGGTATTCTGCAATTCCCTTCTGGACACTCAGTCAAGATCCTGCTGTTCATGTGTAGTACCAATGGCCCTGACATCAAATTTCATCAAGGAATATTTTTTTCTCCAAGGTTTATTACTCATGATTTTCTCATCCTAGAGTAGCAAGCTATCACCAATTGCATGAAAACCTTTATTTTCCCCATTTTTCTTAATATGAATAAATGGTAGTAACTATTGAGTCATACACAATCAGGAAGATATTTATTTTACTTTTTTGCATCATCAGATTTCATATGTTATAGGATGAACGTATTATAACCTCAATAAAGATTTTTTTTATAATAATTCCTAACTCTTGCTTAAATTTGAGTTGCTACCTCTGTTGTACAAATTCTGTAATTTTTCCTGACTTCAGTTTTTGGTAGCAGACTTTATGAGAATTTAAATTTCATGGAAAGTGTGAAGTTTCAAAAGAATTGCAGTTTGAGATGGGATATCAGATCTTCCTGTTATTTTATATGATTTTTCAAGCCTAAAGTCAAGGAAATAGATCATCTTTATTTCTGGTTTCATGTGAGGAGTTTAACAGTAGAGATTAAAATACTACATCAAATCCATTATATTCTTATTTGAAATGTTGCCAAGTAAAGTAAAAAGGGTATATTTTAATAATTCATGTGAAAATATTTATATCCAGTGCTTGGTTAGGTATTTGTTAAAATTTTTTTTAAATAAATTTATTTATTTAAATTAGTTTCAATAATACAGTACATTGGTTAGACATCTATAATGTTCATAAAACCATCCCCCCAATTGCTCCCTCCCTCCCCTGGCCTTTCACTTAGCCATGATATTAATGCTGACTACATTCCCTCTTCCATGCTCCCTGTATCCAATTATCAACCTCTAACTTGTACTTCTGTAACCCTTCACCTCATTCTCCCAGCCTCTCAACTTTCCTCCCCTCTGTCTGTCACCAAATTGTCCACTATATTTGTGAGTCTATTTTTGATTAGTTTGTTCTTTTTGTTCCTTAGATACCACAATTTGATTTCGATGTGAACCACAACCAAAACTTTGTTACAAATGGACACTTATATTTCACAAAGGCGTTTTGTGATTTATCCATGATAGAATTCTATGGGAGGAATCAAGATAATAAATATAAATATTCCAAGTAGGATAAATTCTATGTGTAAAAGATCACTTTATAATTATAAGAAAACAATTTAAACTCTTTATTCACATCCTCATTCCATATTTCACATGTGAGTATAATGCATTTTTATTAATTCCGATAAGCTAATAGCATATTATCTCTATTGAGCAGACTCATATAAAAACTTTATTTTAGGGTAAAAATTTCCTATTTACGTATGGGATTATTTTTAAATATTATGCCAATTAAAAAAATCCCCAAATATTAAAATGTCAGATATCTCTATTTATTCCAGTTAAAAATCCATACTAATGTTATGATTTCAGAGTTATAAATTTGCTTTAGCTCTTTTGCTAGAACAAAAAACCAAAATCTTCTTGACTTATTATAATTAGTGACTTCATAAAAGAGCATGCTGTAAATTCTTAAGCATTTGGTAACTATTTTGACTTTATATTTCTCAGTGGGAACTCATAGTTTTATAATATTTTTACACAATCTATTAGAGCATGGCATCCAAGTAAATATATTCATTTACCTGTCTCCATAAATGTTAAAATAGAAGCATAGTTAATTTGTTGATATTAAAATGAGAACAGTAGTCAGAGTTTAAATTTTACTCTAATGTTGCTGTAATTATGTTTACTATCAGTTAATGTTATAAATAGATTGCAAACATTTTTACAATTATAGTCACCTAATTTTCTTGTTCTTTCTAATGTATCATAATTATCAATTTAGAAAATAAATAAAAATCCTTATAATACTTTTTTTATTAAATTCATATAATAAATTTAAATGATAATCTTTTTGTTATGAAACACTGCAACACACTGTTTGGTTTCAATAAACATTTAAAAAAATTTAGCCATACGTTAAACAATTTACTTACCCAATTTAATTAGGCTGACATAGGAAGGAAGTTAGGCTACTTGTAAGATTACTGTTATAACAGATGTTGAATTATTTGTTCCCTGCTAATGGTGAGTCTCTCAAAATTTTTTTTTACCTGTCATATAAATGCCATTTATGAAAATATTATAGTATCTTTTTCTAGTATATAATATTTGTTTAGAATTTGAACAAGAACTTGAAGTTGTCCCTGGAATTAAAATATGTGACTATACAATATTAGCCTTATTCTTTAAGAAAGTGTCTGGTGTTTTAAAGCTGTCTGCTTAGTGAGAAGAATGTGCAACTAAGCACTCATGTTTTTTATTAGTTATTCTTGACTCTTCCCTTATTTAACTTCCTTCTTCATTTTAATATATGCTTTATACTTCTGCATCAGCAAAGGCTTCTTCGTTTGTTGTTTGTTTAAATTCCGTTTCTCCTGAAGCCTCATGTTGATAACATTAGTTTCAAATTCAGTTAGCAGGTTTCCTTTTGCAATGGCCCGCTCCAATCTGTGACATGTTGTTTATTTAATCTACCTGTCAATGGAGAATGTTCAGTAATAAATCACTGGTCGATTTCTAGTCTACACATTGTCATATCATATTCCAATTGATTGCATTCAAAATTATAGCATATTGTGTTCTTCTTCATTTCTTTGGTGTACATTATAAACTTTCTGGGAAATTCTGCCCTCATCGTGCACTGGCTTGTGTCCACTAAAATAATTTAAACTACTAAATTTTAATAGTTTGACTGTCACCTTTGATTTTACAGTTTATAATAACTGGATCATTGCATTCATTCCATTTTCTAATCACAAGTTTGACCTTTGTTAAAAGCATTGTTGCCTTTGTTTTATTTCTTGGTTGTGGAAATAAAGAGATAACCTCAGAACAAGCTGAAAATAAATTCACTGGAGGCTAGAGTCAGCCCTGGTTACCAGTTCTATTGGAGGATATGTGTGTTTACACATAAGTAAGTTAAAGTGTTATGTTAAAGTTTTACTTTTTAATATCTCATTATTAATTAATCCATATCTTTGTAGCTTATAATAGGGTGTACTTGACATACAAGCCATATACAATATGCTGTATTTCACCTTTAGCTACCCTATCCTATTTCTTAATGGCATCAAAATGTCTTCGAAATACTTTAGGACCTATTATATGTTGTTACTTTAGAAATGAGCCATTTACTTAAACTTTTCTAAATGAAAAGTTTATCAAATAAGTTCTAGTTTACAACAAATGAAACCATGTAGTTGTATGGAATTATGTGAAAAGAGCTGACATATTTCAAAGGGCCTTATTTATTGTCTTTCAAGGTACATACTGATACTTTGCCTTTTTCAAGTTTTATATTATACATACACATGGTATTTTAATTTTATAAATGCTTATTTATAACAAAGTGAATGTATAAAAATTAGTTTTTTGCTTGGCATAGAATTCAATTCAATTTTCTTTACTATCAATGCTATTAATTCAATTAAATAATACCTGGAGTTATACCTAGACTTTTTAGAAAAAAAAGGTCTTTGTACAATCAACTTTCATTTTTTTTGGCTAAAATAAACTTAAGTAAATAAATTATCACTCAATTTCTAAAACTTTAGCATTTCCCCACATCTTTGAGCTAGTGAATGGTCTTCTTTAACTGGTGAGAGGATGAATTATTGCAATAAAATTAAGCTAATTGGTTAGTTTCCATTTTCTAGCACCAATATCTAGCTGTTCTTAAAGAATGGATAAAGTTTTTGCCCTATTCAACTATTTATCACAATTTTTTAAAAAATAACAATAACAATTTCTGTTTTGCCATATTTTTTCAATTCATAAGATAAATTACAGCTAAAAAATTAATAAATAGGTCTTTATGTCTATTCAAAATTGTTTAAAATTTAATGTTAAGCATTTTTCACAAATATTTTGTTTAAGCCATAAATGATATAATCAAGAAATCACTTTCCCTTAAAAGGTAACAATAAATACAATTGGCATGTATACATCCATAAAATTTAACCATAAGTACATATAAGTTTTATGCCTATGTAATATGTGCATTTATAGTTATGGTTATCTTTTAAATAAAAAATAATTTTTGATTGATTTATATATATATAAGTATATTTTTATTTTAATTTTTTTAAAGACACATGATTGCCAAATATTAAAAATCTACTATTTAGCAAGAACTGTTCTAGGCATTTTATTATCTGCTTCATTTAATATTGAGAGCCACATTAAGTCTAACAATTTCAGAAAATATTTTTAAGACTTACTACTCTAATTGTCTTATGTGAAAAATTGCTTTGAATGATTATTATACTTGTGATTTTTGTTAACTTTTCTATGGTGTAAAAATATGTGTAAAACTTGAGATAAAAATGAACAATTTTTATAATCTTTTTGTATTTAATTAAATAAGTTCTTTAAAGATTCAAAACTCATTATCACTAATATAGCAACAATTCCCAGGATAGTACAAATCTAAGTATTTACCTATCAGAATATTTACAAGAATCAAAGTTTAATTACACAAATTACTCAAAACGAATATTTCAAATTATGTTCATCTTCTAAAAGGTAAAAGTCAAAGGTTCAAGTGTAATTAAATGCTTATTAAATAATTTGTTTCTCAAATCTCATAAATACTGTAGCATTCAGATTATTTCATTATGTTACTCTAATAATACTTTTAGCTTTTACATAGGTTAAAATTAGGGCTTTTTGTTTATTCTGAAAAGAGTTTGAAAACATTATATGCTACATACAACTGACAAATATTTTATGTGGCTAGTACAGATAGGCTTGTAGACAAATAATTACAAATCATGATCACTATTTTGAAGAAAAGGTACAGAATGTCATAGAAACAGAGGTACTTCCCTAAAGGTTAAACCCAATATTAATGGCTAAGAGAAGTCCTTTAAAATATCTAACTGCCTTTTTGTAGATGATCTCCTTCAGTAAATGCTTAAGAAAATTTCTGACGATATTAATTTCTGGCTGTCAGGTCTTAAGGATACAGATTACTAGAGCCTCTTCTCATAATCCTGATGGAAGTTATAAAAAGGAATAATGATGTTGAAGAGGATTAAAGAGCAATGCAGATTTTAATAATGTCAGGGCCAGAAGAAAACCAGTGTTTCACATTTAAGTCAGGATAGCAGAACTGAAAACCTGGATGTCAGTGACAGGTTAGTGTATCAGTCTATTCAAGATGCCATAACAAATAACATAAACTGGTGTCTTAAAAAATGGAATTGTTTTTTCTCCAAGTTTTAGAAGCTATAAGTTTAAGATCAAATGTTGACAGATTTGGTTTCTCCTGAGGCCTTTTTCCTTGAATTGCAGGTGGCCACTTTTTCACGGTGTCCTCACATAATCTTTCTTTTATATGCACACATCCCTGATGCCTCTTCCTCTTCTTATAAGGATACCAGTCCTATTAGATGAGGGCCCCACCTTATCACCTCTTTTGACCTTAATTATCTCCTTGAAGGTTCTATTTCTGAATGCAGTCACACTGTGGGTTAGGATTTGAACAGATATATTTAGGAGAAACACAATTCATTACATAAGTTACTAATGTAAGAATAAGTATAAAACCATGCTGGAAGGTAATATACTTCTCATTCATCAGTTGTATTCTCAATAGACTTGAAACAGTCTAAAACTAAAATGGATATCAGCTACAAATAGCAATGCCAGGAGGCAATGGAAATCATGTGACTGGTGGAAAGTAAGGAATTGAGAAATGACTAGAACTAATGTCTTTTATGAGATTTTCAGTCTTAAAATCTCTGCATTAACACCAACAATGAACAAGTGAAATTTGAGATTAAAAAGAAAATACAATTTACATTAGCATCCCCAAAATGAAATGCTTAGTTATAAATCTAGCAACATATGTACAAGATCTATAAGTGGAAAACTATTAGATTCTAATAAATGACATCACAGAACTAAATAAATAAAGAGATAGTCCATTTTCATGGATAGAAAGACTCAGGATTGTGAAAATGTCAGTTCTTCCCAACTTGATCTAAAAATTGAATGCATTTCCATTCAAAACCCCAGAAAATTTTATGGATATCAATAAACTGATCTAAAGTTTATATGAGAAATGAAAGATCTAGAAGAGCCAACATAATATTGAAGAAGAACAAAATTGGAAGACTGACACTTCTCGGCTTTGAGTCTTGCTCTAAAGTTGTAGCAATCAAGATAATGTGATATTGGTAAAATAATAGAGAGATAGATGAATGGAATAAAACAGAGATCTCATAAATAGACTCCCATAAATATAATCAACTAATCTTTAACAAAGGAGCAAAAAAAAAAAAAAATACATGAGCAAAGATAGTGTATTCAACAAAGGATGATGGACAACATCCACATGCAAAAAATATTAAATCTAGACAGAGAATTTACCCTCTTCATGAAAGTTAACTCAAAATGCATTGAAGACCTAACTATAAAATGTAAAACTAGAAAACTCCTAGAAAATAACTTAGGAGAAAACCTAGGATTTGGTGATGACTTTTTGATATAACGCCAAAGCCTCATTAAAAGAAAACACTGAAAAACTGGACTTCATTAAAATTAAAAAAAAAATCTTCTCTGTGAAAGAAAATGTCAATAGAATTAGAATACAAGGCACAGACTGAGAAGGAAAAAAAATACATGCAAAAGATATATCTGATAGAAGGCTGTTATCTAATATATACAAAGTCTTAAATCTCAACAGCAAGAAAACCCAGTTAAGAAATGGGCCGAAGATCTCAACAGACATCTCACCAAATAAGATATATATGCTAAGTTAGAATATGAAAAGATGCACTACATCCTATACCATCAGTGAAATAGAAATTAAAACAAGATTTCACTACACACCTATTAGAAAGGCCAAAATCCAAGAAACTGACACCACCAAATGCTGGTTAGCATGTAGAGCAACAGGAACTCTCATTAATTGCTAGTGGAAATGGAAAATGGTACAGCTATTTTGGAAGAAAGTTCATGGTTTCTTATAAAACTAAACATATTCTTGCCATATGATCCAATAACTGTGCTTAAGAGTTGAGTATTTATGTCCACACAAAAGCCTGCACATGGTTGTTTACAGCAGCTCTACTCATAATTGTCAAAACTTGGAAGCAACCAAGATGTTCTTCAGTAGGTGAACAAATAAATAAATTATAGTCCATCTAGATGATGAAATATTATTCAGCACTAAAAAGAAATGACATAATGGAAACAAATGGAAACAAATGTATATTACTAAGTTAAAAAAAGCCAATCTGAAAGACTACATACTTTATGATTCCAACTATCTCACATTTCAAAAAAGGCTAACACTACGGAGACAAAAAAAAAAAAATCAGTGATTGAGAGAGGAAAGGTAATAGGGAGGAGTGGATATGCAGAACATTGAAGATTTTATGTCAGTGAAACTAATTTCTTTGAAATTATAAAGGTGATATATGTCATTATACATTTGTCCAAACCCACAAATGTACAACACTTAATCAGTGCTAAGATATACTATGGAGTTGAGGTGATTATGATATATCAATGCAAGTTCATCCTTGGTAACAAATGTGACATTCTAGTGAATGATACTGATAATGGGAAAGCTATGCATGTGTGGGGGGAGGGGATATATGTGAATTCTCTGTACTTTTCAATTTTGTTTTGAACTTAAAACTGATCTACAATTTCATGTTTTCAATAAAAATAGTGTCTGAATTAAAAGTATCTCTGCAACTCTTCTCAGCTGGCACTAATGATAAAAAGGTAGCTATAAGTCCTATTATCCTGGGTACCTCCAATATTAGCTCCTTTTAATGAAAAGACTAACTGCCTCTATCAACATGACAATTTAATTGAGACAACACTTCCAGCAACTTGTCAAACAGAAGGATGACCATAAGAATGAAAAGGTAACTCCCCCTTCCAAAAAAAAAATTCTAAAAAGACTGCTTTTTGTTTCACGTATAAACAGTCTCAAGATGTCTTTTAATCCTTTCAAAATCATGTAAACCGACATGAGAACATATTTTTTTTTCTAAACTTGATTTTGATGGTTTGTAGGAATGCATATTTCTTTTGCTTAACTTAAATTCATTTATTATATTAAGTTTAAGAGTAAAGAATTCAAACATAGGAGTGGTTCTTAAGGCAATTAACAATGTGATTACAGAAAAAGCTTCTCTTATGGGAGAAAACAACTGCGTAGTGTTTCAGCTATACGAGTTTTGTCCACTTGGGTTTTGAATAACTGGTCCCGTAAGGCAAACCAGAGCTTTAAAGTGTGGTTTACAAATGTGTATGGAATCGCATCATAATTAGAGAAGAGTTAAGTTGAAAACTTTTAAATGACATTATCATCTGAATTGGGGAAATCAAGTATGGGAGCCTTGAAGCAAGCAAAATAATATTCATGCAAGCAAACTATATTAATGGATTAGAAAGACTAGTCACAGAAATGATAGTATAACCTTTGAATTAGCATCAGCAATATTTTTCCATGTTTATGTGCCTGATATGAAAGCTCTAAGTACCATGGGGCCTGCAAATGATTTCAGAATAAAAGAGGAGAAAAGAATGAGATAATTTAAATATTATGTAGAAATAATTTACAAACAAGTTTTAGAAGTTATTAAAATCCCACAAAGTAGTAACTACACACATCCCCAAATTATTAATTGTGATGAATATAGTATACCTGTTTTGCATTTTGAATACTGAAGGAACATAAAAAAAAAAAAAAGAAAAACTGAACTGACTTCTCCAGTTGCTCAAAATGGGAAGGCTATACAAGGATGCAGCAGTAGAATGAGCCATGCTAATGCATTTCTTCCACGCAATGATTCCATCTCATTCTCTTTCATTTATCTAGAACTGAAGAGTTGATGCCTAAGACACGAAGAATGAAAAGTGTTTAAATAATGAAATTGAACTGAGCCCTAATAAAAATAACCATTGGAACCAGACAGTTTTAGTTCAATTCTTAGAGCTGTAATTTATATGCTGAGTTGTCTCAGAAAAGTTACTTTATCTATCAACTTATTTTTTCCTTTCTTTAAAATAAGAATAATTGTCCCCACTTTGTCAGGTCATTGTAAAGATAAAATAAGGTTATATAGATAATGAACAAATGTGGCACGCAAGGACATATGTGGGAAGAACTCAGATTTTGAACTAAATGGTACCATTTCTTTAACTTCTGGACCATTTGGTTAGAGAATGGATGCTTTTTTCATTAAAATGAGGAAATTTATTTTAATTACTTGCATGTAATAAATCTTTATAAAACATCAGACATGTGACAAGAGGACAGCTGTATGATCTTTCTAAATAAAATATATATGACATGACATAAATAAAAAAATAAATGTTTTTTGTCTGAACACCTTATTTTTTTCATATAATCTTTCAAGGAGAAAAGTTGCTTCTATACAACATTCAGGGAGAGAGATGGACTAATTCTTCACCTGCCATAATACTTCAATTACAAATTATCATAGGAGATCAATGAAAGATGTAGCTTTGCTAAATGGGCCAAAAGAGGAAAAGAGAACTTTCAAAAGCCATAGCTAGCTGAACATTGGCATAAAATGTGAAATCTGTGCTAATACTGTGTACACTTGTTTACAAATATTCAATTCCTGCATTCATTTCTGAAATAATTCTAATTTGAAATGATTTATTAATCATTTTAAAGATATTTTCATATATTTTATTTAGAAAAATGCGTGTTGTATTCATTGATGTTGTCACTATATCTCTTACAATATATTAATTTGAAGAATAAAAATCAAATCACATTTTTCTTCCTATTTTGTAGCAGTTCATGGTTTTGTGCATGTATTGCCATATATTTGTGGTTGTGTGTGTGTCTATGTGTATATTTAAATATAAATGTTGCACACATTTTACTTTTGTGGGTTTGTTTAAAATTCTAAGATGACCAAAGGTGTAGCAATGCAATGCAATACTTGGATTATGGTAAATATTATCAGTCTGAATACTTGTATTTAAACTGCATTGGAATTATCTGCAATATTACACCATAAAATAACTCCAAAAAAATTCCAATGCAATGTGAACACAGGGCTCAATTGGTTATCACATATACTTCTTCTGTACTGGAGTGATTCTCATTTCTTCTCTCTCCTCCTCATTTTTATTCTTTTCTGAAAATATTCTTCAGGTATAAGAAAGGCTTGAAATTAATCTTACTAGGTCAAGAAGTATCTAAATGTTATCTATAATGTGACCTAAAAGTGGAACTATGTAAACAATACTTCAGTTAGTGTGCTTTTTCCAAGAATTAATTTGGATTGCAAGAATAGATCATTGCATGGAAATTTAGAGTGCTAGCCTTGAAATCAAATTGCCTAGATTACATTTTAGCACCTCCTATACTTTTGTATATCTTTAGGCAAGACACTTAATTTTTTTTTACCCTCATTTCTACATCTGTAAATAGGAGATAATAATAGTCATATTTACTAATGTTAGTTAATACTTGAATCATTATGATAATTACTTTAAATAATATATGATATTCCCTTTGTACATTGGCTGGCATATGTTTGATAAATGGCATTATATGTAAGAAATAGAAAAAGTATAACAATATAAGGATAAGTGGAATTAAGATTAACAAGCATAGACTATATATGCTGTCAGAGAAGAGCAAACTTAAGTTATTCACAGTACAAATGTATGATAGGTAAAACTATGTTTTATTCATTTAAGAAATATATTGAGTGTCTACTTTATATCAGCACTATGCCATACCTGCAGGCAATATATGAGTATGCAGTAGTGAATAAAATTAATTTTATTGAATATATTTGATATGTAATATCGTGTAAGTTTAAGGTGGACAGTGTGTTACATTTATATTATAAAATGATTATTGTTGTAGCAATATTTATTACATTGCATTATTATAGTACAATATTATTGTCTATATTTATTATACTGTGTATTAGATCTCTAAGCCTTATTTATTATTTGTTACAAGTATGTAGCACTGAACACCATCAATCTTACCCTACCCCCACGTCCTGGTAATCACCATTTTACTCTGTTTTTTACAGGTTTGACTTTTCTGGATTCCACATATTAGTGGTATTATATAGTACTGTCTTTCTCTGTTTGAGTATCTTGCTTAGCATAATGTGCTCAAAGTCCATCTGTGTTGTCATAAATTGCAGGATATCGTCTTTTTTCATGGCTGAATAATATCCTATTTTGTATATGTAACACTGTTTTATATATATTCATCCGTTGATGGGCATTTGGGTTGTTTCCATAAATTGCTATTGTGAATAACGCTGCAATAAAAAATGAGAGTTGCAACTATCTCATTGAAATCCTGGATAAATACCCCGAAGTGGAATCGCTGGATCTTATAGTAGATATACTTTTAACTTTTTGAGGAACCCCCATATTATTGTCCATACTGGTTGGACCAATTTACACTCCCACCAGCACTGTATAAGGGTTCTTTACCATACTCTTTCCAGCACCTGTTGTCTCTTGTCTTCTTGAGCATAGCTGTTCTAACAGGTGTGAAGTGATATCTCATTGTAGTTTTATTTATTTTTCCCTGGTAGTTAGTGATCTTGAGCATCTTTCAATGTATTTGTTAGTTATTTTGATGTCCTTTGGAAAAATATTTATTTAGTTCTTCTGACCTTTTTTAATCAGATTGTCTTTTTGTCATTAAGTTTATGAGTTCTTTATATATTTTGAATAGTAACTCCTTATCTAGTATATGGTTGGAAAATATTTTCTCCCATGCTTGTAAGTTTTCTTTTCACTTTAATAATTGTTTCTTTTGTTGTGAAGGACATTATGAGTTTGATATATTTCCATTTGTTGATTTTTGCTTTTGTTATTTGTGCTTTTAGAGTCATGTCCAAAAAATCATTGCCAAGACCAATATTAATGACCTTCTTCCTTCTGTTTTATTTTAGAAGTTTTATGGTATCAATTTTTAAATTTAGGTCTTTGATTCATTTTTGAATTAATTCTTGTGAGTAATGTGAAATGGGGTCCAATTTCATTGTTCTGCATGTGTTTCTTTAGTTTTTCTAGCAGTGTTTATTAAAGAGACTACCCTTTCCCCATTGGGTGTTCTTTGCTCCCTTGTCAGATATTAGTTGATTGTATAAGCCATAATTGAATTCTGGGATCTCTGTTATGTTCCATTGGTCAATGTGTAGTGTGTGTGTGTGCGTGCGCATGCACGCTTTGTACAACACTATTTTTATTATTATGATTTGTAATATAGTTTGAAATCTGAAATCATGATATCTCCAGGTTTGTTCTTTTTTATCAGGATAACTGGCTATCCTGGGTCTTTTATGGTTATACACACATTTCAGAATTGTTTCTTCTATTTCTGTGAAGAATGCCCTTCGTGTTTTGATAGAGATTGTGTTGGATCTGTAGATGGCTTTGGGTAGTATGGCCATTTTAACAGTATTCATTTTTCTAATCCATAAACACAGAAGGTCTTTCCATTTATTTGTGTCCTCTTTAATCTTAGCAGTCTTATAGTTTTCATTGTACAGATCTTTCACTTACTTGGTTAAATTTATTTCTAAGTGTTTCATTGCTTTTGATGCTATTGTGAATGTGATAGTTTTTCTTTCTTTTTCTGATGTTTCATCAATAGTGTGAAGAAATGAAACTGAGTTCTGTACACTGATTTTTTATCCTGCCACTTTATTCAAATAGAAACAATTTGTTTCTTTTTTTCAGATTTAGATGCCTTTCTTTTCTTCGTCATGAGTAATTGTATTAGCTGGAACTTCTAGTTCAATATTGAATAATAGTGAGAGTGGGCATGCTTGTCCTCTTTCTGATCTCAGAGAAAATGTTTTCAATATTTCTCATTTGAGTACATTGTTAGCTGTGGGTTTTTTGTTATGTTAAGACATGTTCCTTCTTTATCTAATCTCTTAAGAGGTTTTTTTTTTTTTGGTCACGAAAGAATGTATTTTGTCAAATGCTTTATCTGCATCTATTGAGATGATAATGTGATTTTATCTTTCATTTTATTAATGTGATATAGTACATTTATTGATTTACATATATTGAAACATCCTTTCATTCCAGGAATAAATCCTGCTTAGTTACGGTGCAGACTCCTTTTAATATGTTCTTGAATTCAGTGTACTTACATTTTGTTGAATATTTTTACATCTATATTTATCAGAAATGTTGGTCTACAGTTTTCTTGTATTCTTATCTGGTTTTGGTATAAAGGTAATGTGTCCTGTGTAGAATGAGTTTGAAAGTGTTCCCTCCTCCTTGATATTTTGGAAGAGTTTGACAAGTATTAGTGTCAATTCTTCTTCAAGTGTTTCACAGACCTCTCCAGTCAAGTTGTCTGGTCCTGGAGTTTTCTGTGTTGGTAACTTTTTTGTTACTGATTCAATCTCATTATTCGTTATCGAACTGTTTAGATTTTCTATTGTTTCCTAATTCAGTCTTGGCAAGGTTGTGTGTTTATAGAAATGTATACATTTCCTCTAGGTTACATAATTTTTGGGCATATTATTGTTTAGCAGTCTCTTGATTCTATGTATTTCTGTAATATCAGTTCTAATACCTCTTTTTTCATTGCTGTTATTTAAGTTTTTCTCTTTTATATTTAATCTAGCTAAAGGTTTCTCAATTTTGTTTATCTTTTCATATAACCATTTCTTAGTTTTGTTGATCTTTTGGAGTTTTTTTGTCTCTATTTTATTTATTTCTGGCCTAATGTTTATTATTTCCTTTTTTAGGCTAACATTGGTCTTACTTTTTTCTTCTTTTTCTTGTTCATTGATGCATAAAGTTAAGTTTGAAATATTTCTAATTTCTTAACATATGTGTTTATTGCTATAAACTTTCTTCTCAGAACCACTTTTGCTGCATCCCAAAATATTTGATATGTTGTACTTTTATTTTCATTTGTTTCAAGATATCTTTTATTTGCTTTTTGAGTTCTTCTTTGACCCATTGGATGTTTAGAAGTGTGCTGTTTAATTTCCATGTATTTGTAGATCTCACTTTCCTATTGTTGAGTTCTAGTTTCATATTATGGTCAAAAACAGATAGTTGGTATAATTTTCATCTTCTTAACTTAGCTAAAATTTATTTAGTGTTAAATTATATGATTTATCCTGAAGAACATTCCAAGTGAACTTAAGAATGTGTGTTCTGCTACTGGACAGATTATTCTGTATATATGTGTTAAGTTCATTTGTTCTGACATGTGGGTCAATTCTGTTTCCTTGTTGATTTTCTCTCTGGACAATCTATTCATTGCTGATAGTAGAGTACTGAAATCCCCTACTATTACTGTATTGCCATCTGTTACCCTTTTAAAATCTGTCAATATTTGCTTAATATATTTCAGTGCTCGGGTGATAGGAGTATACACATTTGATGTATCAACCTATCATTATATAATGATTTTCTTTGTCTGTTGTTACCCTTTTTGGTATGAAGTCTATTTTATTTGATATAAGTGTGGCTATACCCACATTCTTTTGGTTTCTGCTTGCTGGGAAAATAGACTTCCATCCTTTCACTTTCAGCCTATTTATACCTTTAGAGCCAAAATTAGTATTCTGTAGGTGGCATACAGTGGTTTTTTTTTTTCTTTTATCCATCCAGCTACTCTGTGATTTTAATTGGTGAGTTCAGTCCATTTACATATAGAAGGATTATTGATATGTAAGGATCTACTTATTGTCATTTTATCTTTTTACTTCTGGTTATTTTATCTGTCTATTGTTTCTTTTTCTTTCTGTTTGTTTGCATTTGTAAATTGGTGATTTTCCATGTAATTTGTTCAGTCTCTTCTTTTTTTATATATTTTGTGTCTCTGCTCTAGATTTTTACTTGTAGTTACTAAGAGGTATACAGAAAACATTTCATATATACAACAGTCTTTATTCCGCTGATAGCAATTTATTCCATTCACCCTTAAAAGTTC
Source organism: Eidolon dupreanum (assembly GCA_028627145.1). Classification (NCBI taxonomy): domain Eukaryota; kingdom Metazoa; phylum Chordata; class Mammalia; order Chiroptera; family Pteropodidae; genus Eidolon; species Eidolon dupreanum. Next base: position 25,733,828 of record CM053507.1, read on the forward strand.
CATCCTTTCACTCTTCCCTTTTTATATTTTTGATGTCACAAATACATTTTTATGCTGTAATTTTATTACCAAGTTGTATAGCTATAGGTTTTTTATATCACTTTGTTCCATTAACTTCTATGCCATAATTGTTTAATATACTATTCAAAAAAAAAAAGGTTAGTTTTCTAATTCTCACTGTCAATTTATCACCCTAATCAAAGTTTTATGTACTTTCTTCTATTCATTTCCGCTTGAAGAGCTCCTTTCAATATTTCTTGTAAAGCAGGTCTAGTGGTGGTGAACTCCCCCAGATTTTGTTTGGGAAAGCCTTTATTTTTCCTTCATATCTGAAGGATAACTTTGCCAAATAAAATATTATTGGACAGCAAGTTGTATCTTTAAATACTTTGAATATGACATTCTACTCTGTCCTGGCCTGTGGAGTTTCTGCTGAGAAATCTGCTGATTGCCTAACAGGAATTCCTTAGTGGTCACTCTCCCCCCACATTGGTAATTAGGAGCCCCTGCCACAAGCTGCATTTAAAATTCTTTACTGTTAACTTTTGACAGCTTTAATATAATGTATCTTGGAGAAGGCCTTTTTGTGTTGAGATAATAAGGTGTTTAATTAGCTTCATGGACTTGTATATCCAATTCCTTCCCCATGTGTGGAAAATTCTCAGCTATTATTTCTTTAAATTTGCTTTCTGCTCTCTTTTGTCTCTCTTCTTCTTCTCGTATACTCAATAATCTTATTTTGGCTCTTCTAATGGAGTCTGAAAATTCTCCTACAGTTTCTTCAATATTTTTCTATCTTAATTCTCTCTCCTCTCCCACCTGACAAAGTTCTATATTCCTGTCACTGAGCTCACTTACTCTCTATTCTATCTGATCTGCTCTATTTCTAATGCTTTCTGTTGTATTCTTCATCTCATTTATTGAATTCTTCAGCTCTATAATTTTGTTTGGTGCTTATTTAGAATTTCAATATCTTTGGTAAAGTATTCCTTCTGTCTGTTAATTTTTTTCTTGAGATCATTGTGTTGCCGCCTTTGTGTGTTGTCTTGTAGCTCAATGAATTTCTTCATAGCAGCTATTTTGAATTCATTATCAATTTTATCACAATATTCCATGTCTTTGAAAAATTGTCATTTTCTTTTAGCAATACTGTATTATGATGGTTTTTCATGTGTTTGATGAAAGTATCTCTGTCACTACATTTGAGGTAGCTAACATCTTTCTTATTTAGGTACAGCATTGTTTGATTCTAATTCAATCCATTGGTAATTAGGAGCCTTCCTTCTGTTTTCCAGAAGGTGGCAGTACAGTACAAGTTGTTGGTTTTTCTTGCCAGTGCTAAGGTCCAGAGGGTGCATGAAAAAGAAAGAAAGAAAGGAAGAAAGAAAGAAAGAAAGAAAGAAAGAAAGAAAGAAAGAAAGAAAGAAAGAAAGAAAGAAAGAAAGAAAATAAGAAAAAGTGGCAGCAGAGTTGAGGAAGGTATGTGCTTAGCACTTGGTGTTTTGGATGTGCTCACAATCCAGTAAGCAGATCCTTAAGCAGGGTGTGGGCAGTCCTCTTGCCAGAATCTGAGGCAGAAAGCAAGAATGCATTCCTTTGGTTCTCTTTGTGTGCCTTCTTCCCTTTCCTTTCCCTACCCCCAGTCACTGTGATTTCTCCTCAGAGAGAACAATTAAGTACCTATAACTGCATCGCAGTGCCTCCAGCTGCAACATTAGCCACCAGGTAGACCCCCACTCATCACCTCCTCTGCCAGAAAGATTGTGCATGTCCACTGCTGCCTCTGCCACCATTCCTCTGGCTCTTCAGCCTCCTCTAAGGTCCAAACCACCTACTTTCAGGTGCACAGGTGGATAGATCTATTGTGCATCCTGGTGTGCTGTGCACTTATTGTTGTTATTATGAGGTCTAATTAGTCGCAATTAAAGGGGAGAGAAAAAAAGAAAGATAACTCACGCTAGCCTAACGTTGACTGACATCACTCTCCAATAAAATAATTCCTATGCCTTAGACAGCTGTCATCTCTTGGGGAAATTATGAAAAAAAAACTAAACTCAATAAATGTATAAGAATCCTTTTGTCAGTTGGTAGTTTAAAATTCTTTGTTTTGTGCTAAAGATTCTTGGATGAGGCTTATTTGGCCATCAGAGTACTACCTGTGTCTGTCATCTGTAGTTTTCCTTGTAGTATTCAGGGCCAAGAGTTACCCTTGTATGTTCCTAGGCAACTGGACTTTCAATAATTACATACTGATGGATTTTGAAGAATAAGTAGTTATAAATATTAAGATGGGAATTATGATAGTTAACCAGGAAATATTTCATGCTGTTAACTAGCTTACAAAATGTTAAGTGGGAAATTATTAACCAATACTGTAAAATAAATTTAAATAAAATAAAAATATAAAATGAGATCACATGCAGGGCTCTCTATCCGAGAAGAAGAAAGAATTAACAGGACAGTAGAAAGTAAATTAATTTTTAAAAGAACTAATAAAATAAACATAAAAACATTAGGTACCAAGCAACAACTTTGGTTCCATATGTAAAAACTATAGTAGTATACAAAACTTCGCAGCAAATATCTTTCTCTAGATTTTCTTAGTAATAATTTGTACAATAACAATGCAGAATTCTTTCTCTATTATTCAATTTTTGAATTCCTTTATGTGTGTCCAAGATGAATGCATGGTGTTTTGCAGAGAACCTCTGCTTCAAATCTATCTAACATGAAGCATTTGAGTCTAGATAATGAACAGATATATTCTGAATCTAATTACCGAAATTTTCTTTTAAGAGTCAGAATAAATGACTGCTCAACTGTTTCTCTAAACTATGTTTTCCTTAACACTCTAGTAGGTAGTAATGGAAACTCTAAAAAGACCCGTTCCTGACAGATCACTGTTAGTTGTCATAGGAGACCCAATGTTGATACTAGGTGCTATGTAATTTTCTAAGTATACAAAATGGAAAATACATTCTTAAAACTGTGAAAATATCAAGGTAAAGACTGCTCTTAGATTCCTCATTTTAAAGATATATTATTGAAACTTTGGAGTTCCTATAGTTCCTGTATTTTGATATATCACACATTTTTCTTATGTATTCATTTATATTAGTGAAAATGGGTCATTCCATTGACATCCATAGCAGACTGAGCTAGAATCGGATTAATCATTTGACTGCTTCTGTGTGATTGAAAAGTTTATTATTCAGAAACAGTAAGCACTGAAATATCTTCTACTCATGTGCTTTAATTTATTTATAAATATATACATATATCCTCTGAATGGATGTTTCTTTCTGTTGACAAATTCTCTATTTCAAGGCATCTTTTCTATTCCATTCTACTCTAACCATCCAGTAAAGTGACATTCAACTGGGAGAAATTTGCCTCCAGAGGACTACTGGAGATATTTTGTTTCTCAAACGAATGACAAAGAAATGCAACTCGCATCTAGTGAGTACAGATTGAGAATGCTGCTAAACATCCCACAAAACCACCCACACATCAAAGAATTACCTTTACTAAAGATCAACAGAGCCAAGGTTGAGAAATCCTTATCTAGAACACAGGAAACATGGAAATAAGAGTAGAAGCTGAAGTTGGAAAAGTAGAATAAGTAGATTGTGAAGTGTTTTGTGTAACAGGGTTTGTTTGCCTAATAAAGAGTCATTGTCATTTCTTCTTTACTAACTGGACCCAGTGTTCAGGAAGTAAATTATAATTGGCCTAAACTACCATGGTAGCCCATTCCTCTTTGCTAGTTATTGGCCTAAAAGAAGAGATGAAACTATTTCTGACCAAGGTTGTCGGCTGGAGACTTCTGGGAATGCTGGAATTATTACTCCATCAAAGGAGATAAATTTACAAAGTAAAAATCCTTTTTTGTTCTCTTCTTCTATTCTGGCCTTGGGTTCTGTTATAAGAGGTCATGATACTTGTAGCTACATCAGCTATTGTATAACTATCAGCTGGCAAACCTCAAATCCAAATTTGGGTCAAATCCAAAAGTCAGAAGATTTTTAGAGTGAAAAGATCCTGTTTCCTTAATATGCCACTTTTGGAACTGACTCTTATTTATAGACAATGACTTAGTATGAGGTGGTCATATCCAGCTATAGCTGAATGGTTGATATAAAATAACACTACCCTGATAATAAAATAAAATCTGTAAAAGGTACTAAAAACAGCCTTTTTTTAATGTATCAGAGAGAAACCAAGGTATCCAGGACTTAAAATTTCACATAGAAAGTAAGTTCAATGATGTAGACCTTCTATTTACTGCTGCTAGTTATACACAGAATATATTCTGATAAACATTAAGTACAGGGCTACAAAATATTTTGAATCAAGATTTTGCAGAAAAAGAAATTGAAGACAAATGAGTCAAATAGTCTACATGTAAAAGAGTCTGAAAAACTGAACAGCAAGTAAGCACAAAGGGGCTGAAAAGCAAAGTTGAGATTTTAGTCATCTGTCATTGTTGAGAAATCAACAATGAAGCTAAGAATCAGCCAAATACATACATACATACATACATACATACTGCTGGTAAAAACTCCTAGTTTTCAGCTAAGAACACAAAAAGCCTATGTCCTAGGAGGAAAGGCAAAGTAGAGATATATCAGCCATCAAAAAAGGCAAAGGCATAGCCTCAAAGTATTCGTTTCTCATTGCATCAAGCTCATGTATCTACAGTCTGTATCTGCCAGAAGAAAAAACAAAACAAAACATTCTATCTGAAGGAATATAATATTATCCAGAGACTCTACAATTTTTAATCCTGATATCCTGCATTTAATGTAAAATACATGTCACAACAATAAAATAAAATCTTAGCAAAAACAAATGAACAATAAAGCAGAAAATAAATAAATACAGACATTAGCATTAGTAGAATGGACCTTGTTATAACCATAACTAATGTGTACACTAGAGAAAAAGATAAAGCAATTTATTAATAATTTATACTCTAATGTAATGAACAAATATATCAAACGAAAATTCTAGAACTGAAAAATACTACTGAAAGAATTAATAAATTAAAAACTGTTGGGTATATCAGAAAAGAGGATTAGTATTTTAAAACATAAATCAGTGTAAAATAATACAAACTAAACTATATATAAAAAAGGATGGTAAATACAAGGAAAACACATAAAATACAGCACAGTTCATGATAAAGGAAAAATATACATCCATTTTAAACATTAGTATAAAATTAAGTGAAGCAGAAAGAAGTAATATTTGAATAGATACTGTCTAAGAATGCTCCAAAACTTCAGATGATATAGAGCCACAAATTTAAGAGTCGCCATAAACATCAAAGACGATTTTTTTCAAGTTAAAGACCTCTAGGAACATTATGGTCATGCTATTGTTGAACCAAAGAAGGAAGAGAAAGAATATTCAAAGCCACAAACACAAAAAATAAATTGATAAAAACGGGAGGAAGGGTATGTTCTTTTAAAAAGAGCAACAATAAAATGACTTTTTAGCTAAAACAATGGAAGCCAGATAACATTGGAATGATGACCATATCTATAAAGGGAGAATGAAAATAACAGTTAACCTAGACATAATTTAATAAACATTTAATTTAAATTTAAAAATCCATTTAAAATGAAGTGTAAATAAAATTTTTCAGACAAAATAACCGTAATATATTCAATATGATTATAATAACATTTCTAAATTTGTATGCATTCACTACGTTAGCCTTAGTGTATATAAAGAAATGACTAACAGAACTATAAATAAGAAATAGTTGTACTCATAATTGAAGCTGAATATTTAAACACATTTCAGTAATTTATAGAAAAAGACAACAGATGAAAAAATGTTTAAGCGATTTGAACCATACAACTAATAAACTTAGCTAATTAATTTAAACAGAACATTATATGCAAGGACTGCAGAATATATAATTCTTTCAAGCCTCAAAATGGGAGAAACTATTTAGAAAATATTATATAGATATGTGTGTGTAGGTGTGTGTGTAATAAATAATTTATATCTAGATTATATGAAGGATTCTTACAAATAAGAAAAAAAAGGCAAATAATAAAAAATGGGAGAATACTTGAAGTGGTACTTTACAGAGGTAAGATTTCATTACACACACACCAGAATGGCTCAAAAATACAGATAGGAAAAACAAAACAAAATGAAACAGTTAAAGAGAGGTATTAACTCGAATGTGGAGCAATTAGAACACTTGGTTAGATGGTAAAATTAGCAAAACGGTCTTCTGAAAACTGTTTGGCAGTACCTACTAAAACTGACTATATGCACAACCTAAAATTTAGTAATTTAATTCACAGATATATATTCAATATAAGTATATTTTTGAGCATTAAAATATCCATATATTACATATATGAATATGTAAGCATTATTAGTAGTACCCACAGACTGTAAACAACCCATTATTCACCAAATGTTGAGTGAATAAATAAATTTTACTACTTTCATAGAATGACATATTCTATAATGAACTGAACAAACTGCTACGTGCCTGAACATGGATGGGACTCATATAGGTATTATATTGAATAAAAGACACCAGAAACATAAAAAAAATCTACTTGATTTTACTTATGAAAGTTCAAAAAATTATATCTATCCATCTATCATCTACTATCTATTAACAATCTATCATCATCAATCGTCTATCTATCACCATCTATCATCTACCTATAGAGAGAAAAAGAGAAAAAGGGAGATTTTTAAGAGTTAACCAGGTGGACACCTGAAGAAAGCTTCTAGAGTATGAGTCATAATCTATATTCTTTTTTTATATGTGTATGTTTTCAAAATAAAGTTTCATTTTTTTAATTTTGATTTTTCAATTATAATTGCATTCGATTTTGTTTTTTATTAGTTATGGGTGTACATCATAATGGTTAGACATTTATATAATTTATGAAGTAACCCCCCTGATTTGTCTGGTACTCACCTGGCACTATACATAGTTATTATAATATTATTGACTATATTCCCTATGCTGTACTTCACAACCCATGACTATTTTGTAACTACTAATTTGTACTTTTCAATCATGATGCGGCTAGTCATTTACACAGATATAGTCATTTTGTAAAAAGTAATAAGTTATAAACTCAAGATTTGTGCATATTACTGTCTCTATATATATAATTCTTGAATTCAGCGATTACCAATAAAATGCTCTTAAATTTTCTGTGATTTATCTTCAAATCTTTCCAGCATATAGATATAAAAAAAGATTTATTAGTAGCGTTGCTACCATGTGTAAGTAGAATCTTAAAAGTAAATTGACATGGAAGAAAAATGTTTGTCTTTATTTTAGAAAGGTCGTAGGTGCATAGGATGGATTACATGCTACAATTTTGTTGGCAGAAGGATTAGCTTGAAATTGACCTCATTGCATGGTCAATGATTTCCTTGTGAAGTTGGCCATGAGCTCCTCTCATCTTGCTATAATGCAGTGATTTGCACTGTCAATACCCTTCAACCAAAGACCATCAGGAATTCCTATAGTTGCACAAATTGGGTTTACTACTGATAACAATAAGGAAGAAAAAACACTATTTGAATTCATGGGGCAGCTCAGCAAGAGGGGTCTTATGCAGAACTTGTTATAAGATTTGTGATTTGGTTGGATAACTTTGGAGAGAGCCTATGCCTGTGAGAAATTGCTTTGGTTTGTTTTGGGTGGTGTCAGAAAGTGGGTCCTATTTTATCACTGATTATCTCAATAAATCTTATCATAAAGAGAAACTAGAATAAGGATAAAGCTGTGATTTCTAAAAAAAGTAGTAGCAGTCACTCATTTAGTGAGAGAAAGAGATGTCTGGTATTTTGTGGGTTCACAGTGACCTCATTTTTGTCTTACTTTATCACGGTCTCAGAGTGACCTCTGTTATAAACGTACTGTGATATTGTTTATGTCCAATAGGAGAACAATATGATTTAGCTATAAGCCTCTTATCATTTGGCATTGAGACCGAGCTCTGCATGCCAGGCGAGTTTGTAATATAATATTTAACACTGAGGCCTAGCTGTGAATACCAGGATAGTTTGTAACAATAACACTTTAACACTGAAGTCTATCTGTGAAGTCAGATCAGTTCCCTGATATCAGGGACTGTTTTGCTCTTTGTCAGCATAGAGACTATACCGTACAGTTCCTGGTTTTCCTAGAGTCAAATAAACTCATCTGATTCATTAGAGAATCACAATAAGCTCATGTGACTGGTAATATAGGAAGAGAGGATGGAGTTTAGAAAAAGATCATGAAGGAAAAAAAAATATGACTATATCAAGTATTAAGAAATGACAGATGATTTAAATATAGATATAGGAAAAACTGTTGTCTGTATCCTCTATCCTCAATTTAAAAAAGGAATAAACATTTTGCTTCTAAAGAACAATTGAAAGGAAATATATTGTGTCCTTCCATGGAAAGCCAGCATAAAGAGATGGTGTTGGAGATATGGGCACAGAAGCAATATCCCAGGGATAGGGGAGATATTCTCAAGATAGATTTGCTACTCTGGGGAGACTTGTTTTGGGAATCAGAGCTCCATATTCACCATATGGATTCGGACAAACTTATCCGGGAATAACTGATTGGATTAGCGAGCAGAGGATTTAAATATTTAAACCTTTAAGTCTGAGATCTTCACAGAAACTGAAGACACCATAACTAAGTTTAAAATTTTCACAATAGGAGTCATGGTATAAAGCTAGAATAAATATGATTTAGAAAAGTAAGGCTATGTTGTTTAAAATAGTAAATTGTTGTACAATTTTAATTTAGTGAAACAGTAAAGTAAAATCTCTCTTTATATATAATCATTTCTTAACACAGAAACACCAAAAATGTGCAAAAATTAAATGTTCTGTCACTAAGCAATTCAAGTGAAGTACTATTAAGTTTGCTGCCACTCTCTTTTGGATGGACATGACACTAATATTCCAGTTATTTCTAAATCATAATTTGCCCCCATATAGCCTTTAAATTTTACCTGTCATGGAAAAGGGCCATTGATTGGTGATAGAAAGTATGTGTTTAAATAGGAGATTGTCAGGCATCTTAACTGTGGGTGGGTAAAATTGATTTTATACCCAGGTCACTAATTGTGGCCTTGATGACAAAGTGAATGAGGCAGGCATAGAAAAATGCCAATACCAGACAGAGAAAAGATTGATGTATTCAAAGTCTTTAGTTTTTAAAGCTGCTAACTTGAAGGATCCTGCTGTTCACAGGAAAAGGCTTTTAGCACTATTGTCACAGGATGGGATCTGTTAAGGAAAGGTTTTAAATAAGAAGAGCTGCAAAGATTACAGATGTTTTATGCTCTACATCTTTGTAAATATATGCAAACTGCAAACAGAGTAAATGGAAACACTGGGTATATCAATATACTTTTAATATGTTTTGTTTTAGGTTAACAAATTTTAATCATAATGAAGAATTATTGATTCCAAAATAAAATAACATAAGAGACTGATATATAACATAAGTATTTGGGTACATAGTGTCCCTCCAAAAAGATATGTCTCTCTGTAATATCTGAATATTACTTTATTTGGAATAAGGCTTTTTGCGGTTGTAATTAGATAGGGAGCAAAAGGTGAGATTATCTTGAATTAGAGTGGATCATAAATTCAATGATATTTTCTCATAAGAGACAAAGAAAAAAGACACAGGGGAGAAGCCCATTTGAAAACATAGGCAGAGATGAGAGTTATGCTATCATAAGCCAAGGAACACCAGCAGCCAACGGAAGCTAGAAGAGGCATGGAAATATTCTCCCCTAGAGCTTTCGGGGGAATTGCAATCCCGCTGACACCTTGATTTCAGATTTCCAGCCTCCAAAACTGTCCGAGAGTAAACTTGTGTTGTTTAAGCCACCTTGTCTGTGGTGATTTGTTACAACAGCCCTAGGAAGCTAAAGCACAATATAAACTATATATCTCATGTTATAGTTAATAATTAAAGGTAAATAAATGGTATCAACTACTTGATAAAATTACTTTTGAGCAAGCATAATGTGCTCAAAAAAATGGAAACAACAGAAAATACTCGAACTTGAAAATATCTGTTTTAATAAATTGTAGAATGTTTTCTATCAAATTAAGTTGGTTCTTTTTAGATTGGCCTCTAATGACTGTCATGTAAATAGAAATACATTCTTTATTCTGTGTCCTATGTAAGAGGCTCTTCTAGGAATTACAGGGTTTTCAGGCTTTTTTTGTTTGTTTGCTTTTTTGTTCTTTGATTTTTAGTACTTGGTCCTCATTAAAACATTTAGACAAAAAATTCATTTTATATAGGGCTATCCATATACCAAGATGATCCTTCATCAGCGTCACTGTTTCTCTTGTCATACAAATATATATACATATAAAAGCTGACTTCTAAGATACTAAACTTTGGGCTTCCCTCTTCCATAATTAAACTTCTTTAGTCTCCTTTGCTGGTTTATTTCCTTCTTCTCTATATAATAAAGTCTGAAAATTCAGAGGACAGTCCTTGTAACTCTTACTGTTTACACTTGCTCTATTGGTGATCTCATTCTGTCTCATGGCTTTAAATAGCATCTCTCTGCTAATGACTCTTTAATTTTATCTCACTCAGTGTTTATATTTGTATATTCAAAAAGCTACTCAACCAATTCACTTTAAAATCAGAGGCCTTTTGAGCCATGCTTCTCTTGCTCAGGTCCACTTCCATGTCTGGAAGTGTACTTTCCCTTCTAATTAAGCTTTACTTTTCTGCTGTAAAAAAAAAAAAAAAAAAAAAAAAAAAAAATCTAACAGACAACTCACTGTAAACATGTCTAAAATTTAATGTTCCATCTCCCCATACAAATAACCTCCACACATATCTTTTCTTATCTCAATTAATGGCAAGTCAACCTTCCAGAAAAAAAAAAGTGTATTTGAATTCTTCTTGACTGACTATTCCTTTAATCTCAAAATGAATACATCAGAAAATTCTATAGGCTCTACTTTCCAAATATATTTGCAATCCAAACATTTTTATAAATTTTATTCTGATCAAGACACTATAAAATCTTATCTGAATTACTATCATAGCCACCTGGTATTTTTTTTTTTTCTGTTCTTCCCTTGCCTTTCTCCCCTACAATCTAGTTCAAATAAAGGATCTTTTAAACCATTGGCCATATTAAGTTGGCTTAGCACTTTACAGAAGGTTTATATTTCACTTTCAGTAGAATAAAAAATCCTTACAATTTTCTAAATTCCTTACATTTTATAAACTCGAACATCCATACACATCTGACATTATTTATCTACCACCACTATCTACCTTCTTTTCAGGTGTGTGAATGTGCCAGGTGTACCCGGGTCTTAGAGAATTTAAATGACTGTTCCCTTTGCTTTGAATGTTCTTTTCCTAACATCGCCTTGGCCAGCTCCTCACTTTCTCCAAGGTTTTCTCAAATCTCTCATTGTTCTCAGTGAAGAACACTCTGATTGCCCTAAGTAACACCTCAACATCTTTTGCCTGCTTATCTTTATTTTATTTTTTTGTGGCATTTAACAACTTTAACATATACTATGGTTTAATTATTGATCATATTTTCCTGTTTTTATCTATTTCACCTGCTGGAATGCAGCATTCAAAAACACAGCAATCTATTTCTTGCATGTACAGTATGTATAGAAAACACACAGAATAGTACCTGATTCCTTGTAACTAATGAATAAACACTTTAGAATAAGTAAAAAAAAAAAAAAGAAAAAGAAAAAAGAAAGAAAATGAGTGAATAAATGAATCTTTTCTATCCCCACAGGAGGCTAAGAATGCAAACTTAAAAATGCTAAACAGAGTACTTCCTGTATACTAGCCTCTTAAATTGCAATGGTAAAGAAATGAACAAGATCATTTGCCTCTAAACTGATAATGATATAAGAACAACCACATCTGTAAAATTAAAAACTCTAATTCCAGGTAAAATATAAAGACAAGGTAATAGGGTAACAAAAGCTTGGTTAAAAATCGAACCAAATGTATTTCATGTTGAGTATGAAATGGATTTAGACTCTAAGGTAAACAATATCTGACATGGCTGATGTATTTGTCAAGATCTCTAACATATTTAGCAAACATTCTGGAGCATCTACAATATTTAAATGGAAATTATGCTCTATTTTGGAGATGCAAAGATGAATACTACTGGGTTACTCTTTTGAATATCTTGACAACATTTTAGCTGGTATCTTAAGTAATTATTGATGTTGAAATCATTTCATTGACTTCTCTTGAAATTGTATATCTTATATAGTCACCAATAACTGAGACTGTCAGGGAGTTTATATCATCAGGTGTACTTAGATTTTTTTAAAAAAATAATTATTTAATTAATTATTTAATTTATTTTTTATGGTGACATTGGTTAATGAAATCCAATAAGTTTCATTTGTATACTTTAATAGTAAGGCGTACTTAGGTTTTACAGGCACAGAGCAAACACACTTAATGTTAGTTATCCTTCAAGATAAAACTACATGTTAATCATTCCTATGCATCTTGGATAACTGACAAAAGCATATTTAGAAAACATGTTGTATCTCAGTGAAGTGTTAAACCTTCTATATCAGTGTTCAAGGAATTGAATTTGACATTCCCAAGAGGGCCAAGGAAGTGCACTCAAGAAAAGTAGATCATTTCACATACAACCTCACCATCCACACAAGACATAGCAAAGACACACAGACTGGTCCTAGCTTACTCTCTGAGGCGTTTACTTTAGGAATATTCTGACTATAGTAGTGGCTTTCTACAGTTTAGGAGGAAAAAGAAAACAGGAGTTGAGTCATTACTTATTATAATTCAAAATAGCATCAGTTCAATGTCTTATCATGAACCACATTTTATTCTTTGCTTCTTCCAAACAAAATTTATAGAAATGCTACAATTAAAGGCATATATACAATCTCTGGCATATAGTAGATATACAATAAATATTATCTGATGACTAATAGAACATATGCAATAAAACTAACAAAGTATACAATAAAATAAAAAAAATAAATTAATATATAAAAAGTTGGCTATTTTACTTATAATTTACTTCTAAAATTTCTAATAACCTTGGTAAAAAGAAATAATGTAGTATATTAACCTCTTTATTAAATAAAAGGAAGCATCTCAGGGTCAGAAAGGAGTATCTTATTTAATATTACTGCTGTGACTCTCTTTCTTGGATCAGATTTAGAGCTCTTCCAGAGCAAAGATTTGGTTTATGAAAATAATTACAGTGTCTGGTGGGTAACAAAACTGTGAAAACAGGTTAGGTGTATAGAAATACTAATGAAAGTTCTCTTGAACCCACTGTATAAAAAGGACAGCTGCTACTTAGCTCAGGCTGACAAACACTTAATGGAGATATCAGTTCGGTGTTACTAGATTCTAGTATTTTTGTAAGTAAAAAAAATAATAATAAAGTTAGTTTTTGAGTGTGATTTCCTTATATTTAGATGTTGAGTGCATTTCCTTGCGTATAGAAACATTAGTAAGTACTTTCTGAATTAACAGCTGTCTAAATGAGTTCTGACAAGGGGAGGAAGAGGAAGAGAAGAATCTTTATTATTTTCATAATCCTCATGATCACATTCTCATTCTGCATGGCATAGCTTTGAGAAGGTTTAATAGTTTTTAGTTCTCAAATATTATTTAGTTTCATATTGGCAACAACTCATCAAAATAGGCTAATAATTTCATAGTTGTAGAAAGAGAAAAAGGAAGGTTGGTCACACAATTAATATCTGAGAACCATTGTAGGATTAGCGAAACTAAGTTTTATACTTTTTCTACTGGGCACACACATGTTCTTAGAATTCAAACTGTAAATATATCTAAAATTATTATAAACAAAACAACATGCATGATAAATTCACTTATTAGATGGGTGACATTTGTAAAAACTATAATTTAGCTAATTTGAGTAACGCTTCATCAGATATATAAAAGGGACCTCTGCATTTAATGTTTTAAGTATCTCTTTTAATGATGAGGAAACTGAAGTTAGTATAGAGTCACTGGTTTACCTATGACCATCGAGCCCATTCATAATCTTGCACATTTGTACAAATTAGAAAACACCTAGATAGTGCTGCTAGCTAAGAAAAAGTTTCATGTGGACTATTTTCTCTACATCTACATGCAATGTTCAAATTCTAAAATAAATGTGGATGTCATATTCGTATCCTGACTGTTTTGCAGAATCAGTATACCAATAAAAGAGCAAGCTACTGGTCTGAAATATATGCATTTACTTTTCAGACTGACAATAATAAAACACAATACTTGTTTTATGAAAATATTCTGCAGCTATTTGGGTTCTATTTGTGAATATTCAGGATTTTAAAAGAAACACACTATTGAAATACACACTTAACATTACATATACTTATAATATTCTGAAGATAGCTTTTAGCATCTTATTTTATTGTTTTAGCAGGTATTAGCTTTCATGCTGTACATAGCTTCATGTTATAAGCATATGTTCTTAGCACTAAATAATTACAAATCTATGCTTCAAATCCCTAAGTATAGAACAGATATATTATTGCAACTTAAGTTAAAAACAGTAGATGGAAAACTGTCATTATACATTTTCCAAATCGATGTTATTCTTAATATGTGAGAAACTGCCTTAATTCTTTAGAGACATTCTTATATTATTGTTTCATTTAGTACTAATGAGGATCTTTGACACTTTTATAATTTCTAAATAAAAAATCTTTTGTTTTTCTTATATAACTTAATAATTTTAATAAAAATCTATGTTTTTATATGATTTAATACTTTTTATTTTTGAAATATCAGTTTTACATTTTAAGCAATTTATCATTTTTGATCACTGTTCTTGATCCTAAATTCCTGTCAGAATTAATTATCGAGGAATTTGCTATTCCCTTTAGCTTTTTTAGATGGTCAAAGGAAAAGAATATTTGTACATACTCATCTTTGTTGTAAATATTTAAATCATAGAAGAATTGCAAAAAGGCTTTGTAAACCGAAAAAAAAAATAAAATGCCTTTATACAGGGACTCTGTAATTACCCTAAAAATCATCTACCATTTGAGAAATGAGTCATTAATCAGGACATTAAAAAACAAATGTTCATTCACATTAATCAAAATAAGATATATTTTCATAAAATGCCTCTGTCCGACCCCTTTAATACCCTTTGTTAAACATGCTCTGGCCACAATTGCTCTAGGAAGATGTGCCCATTGCTGCTTTAGGGCCTTAGCAGTATTACTCCCTCCCTGGATTGTTTTATCTTCTTATTTCCTCATATCCCTATATAGGGTTGGCCCTTTCTTGCTTTCTACTAGTAGCTTCAATATAGCTTTCTTATTTTTTACCAATTACTTATTATTTAAGTAGTTCTCATAATCCATAACCATCATATATAATCATCTTGATCATTTCTTGTTGTCATGCTTATTGTTGATTTCTCCTTTATAAAGTTTGCTCTCTGAGGACAGAAACTTATCTGTTAACTACTAAAACTGCTAAGGGATGAGGCAGCAGTGGGTACAGATGTACTTAGGTAGTTGTAAGCCTTTGAAGAGCGCAACTCAGTGAATGTTTGCAATTCAATTACAGTGTTCTCGAGTCCAGGACTAAATGATTTTATAGAATATTCATATACCTGTTTGCATATACTTTTTAAAAAGCAGGGTATTATCACTAGTGCCAGTCCCTGTGTAAGAAGAGTTTATTTTGAAGGCTTAATTTCCTTCTTGTTTCATTTTGTCTTTCACCTTGGGACATTCTATACTACTATTTCATTCATCAAATGTGTGTGTGTGTGTGTGTGTGTGTGTGTGTCTGTGCATGTGCACATTCAGGCTTTATTTTATTGCCTAGTGTAAAACAAAGATGGTACCTGTTAAGGAATTTTTGACATTTGATTTATACTTAGCTCAACATCAGTGAAGGGGAATGAAGGCCAAATGTTTATTTTCACTAATTAATAAATTCATTCAACAAATACTTATTAAGCACCTGAACCACATTTTGATGTAGACACTCAGGCTATGACAGTCAATAAGATAGACAAAAATTTTGACACTGATAGAGCTAACTTATATTCTTGTGTGGAGAGACATAATAGCAATAAATATGAAAATGAGTAAATTATATATTAGAAATAAATAAATTATATAGTATAATAAACTGAAAATCACTATGGACAAATAGAGTAATGTAAGTGGACTTGGAATTACTAGTAGAAAAGTGTTAAAATTAAAAGAGTGATCTGGGTAGGTCTCGTTGTAAAACTGAGATGTGAGCAAAAGTTTAATGAGGGAGTGAGCCATGTAAGTAACTGGAACTAAGGCATTCAAGACAGTATAAGACAAAGACTCATGCCTGTCATGCTCGAATGAAAGCAAGGTCAGTGAGGGTACAACAGAATAAGCTAAAAACAAATATAATATCAGAAAAATAACCAAGAGCCAAATTGTGTAAGGTGTTTGTCAGGTAGAAATAAACCAATGATAAGTAAGCCAACACATGATATAATAATCTTTCAGTAAATGGACTTATAGTATGTGATAAGCAGCAAAATTAGAGAGAAAGGGTTAGTATTGTCCTTTAGAACTGAGGTTCTCAGTGGGGAGAGACTTTATTTTCTTCTCTGGGTAATGACTGGATGGATAACTTTTTGACTGCTATTACTATAGGAAGGGGAAAAGGTAATGTTCCTGGAATTTAGTGAGTAGAGGACACAGATGCTGCTAACCAATCCACAATGCACAAGTCCGCCTCTTGTAACAATGAATTATCAGGCCCCCTATGCCAGTAGTACTGAGATTAAGAAACCCTCCTTTAGAGAACCAAAGTCCAGTTATGAGGTATGTGCTCGACACATCATTATTTGAACATATATTGTAAGTTTTATATATTTTAAAATTTAAATTAAAAGGAATTTCCAAAATAAATGCAGGTGGGGTGAAAAGAAAATTAGAAAACCATCAAGCATAGAATAGCATTATCTCAATAATAAAAATCTTTAAAAGAATATCAAGAGTAAAAAGAGTAATTAATTCATGAAGATTAATTTTTTCACACTCTTTAGGCTCCAGGTCATATCTTATGTAATGAATGAAATCACCAAAGAAAAACAGTTGTTCTAGGAACTGAAGCTAGAATTCAAAAATAGAAAGCATTTATACTCAGACTATAAATAATTTCAAGCTTTATTTCCTATGGCAGACATATGAAGACCATCATAAGTTGAAAGAGACATTTGTTCAGGATAATATAAAAATGTGCCACTCGCAAGAAAACTGTGATCGTGAATCTTCCATAACTCAATAAAGCTAATAGGCATTTTTGGATTTTTGTTTGGAACTGCAGAAACTAGAATTTATCTTGATGCAGTATCAATCCTTCATAATCACTAACAGGTCATAAAGTTATATTAGATTATGTTAAAACCTAGGAAAACATGTCATTCCAATATTTAAGAAAAATTATTTTCTATTAGTTGTTGGGAGCCGGAAATGTTGGGAGCCCTTTGTAAGGAAATATCAGTTCCTGGAACCCCGAAGGGAAGATAAGCATCAATTCCTGAAATTCCTAGGGAGGAGTTTTTCTCTTGGCCTTATGTTAATCCATGTTAATCCCAGCTATTGTTTCTGGATACTTGTGGTCTTGTTTTGAGCAGTTTGTTACTTTGTTACGAGCAGTTTGTCACGTACTCAAGCTGTATAAGTATATGGTGCTAAATAAACTCGAGGCTGCAGCTTTGACTGTATGCCCTCCCGAGATCTTTCTCTCTTCTCTGTCTTTTTTTCCTAACCCTAGCTCCCCCACTCAGGACTGTTCGACTCTGCCCGGCTGGCTCCGGCAATTAGTCTTTCTTCAATATTGCCTGCTTGTTTTCTCACTTGCCTGATAAGTTTCTTAGAATTGTACTTACTATTTCTACCTAAGAAAGCAGATATCCTAAGGTATCTTAAAATAATATATATTAATGACCTTAAATATATATAATAACTCATATATGTGATTAGAAAAGCAAGTATGAGCTTAAGAATAGGTTTTAGAATCATAAATGATACTGTGACAATGTGTCATTGTTTGCCTTTTTTAAAAGTAGTTATCTATAAATTACTAGCCTTACATATAAAATGCTACATTTCAGATTCTACCTAAAAATGTTTCCACTGAGGAAAAAATAGATAGTGTGGCTCATGGAACAAAAATAACATAAAGAAAATGTCAGGTCTCAGAGTGGTAATTTGGGCTTCCACTGCTGCTTGGCTGCCACGTGTCCCTGCGCAATACCTGGCTCCTCTCGCCCTTAATTTATCCATTTGTAAATGAGCATAAGAACTCTAGACGTGAGATTGTTCTGAGAAGATTCTAATAAAAAAATACTTTTCAAAAATTCTGCATAAATGCTAAATAGAATAAAATGTCTCGTTTCCATCACATTTACAGGAGCTTTACACGTGAAGTCTCCTTTATTGGTGAGCACCTCACTGAGCTTCAATATCCTTTTCAAACACCATAAAGGCAATCCTTTTATTTATGTGGATGCAAGAGATATATAGATATGTCTATTTTTCACACAGGGCAGCAAATTGATCATTAAAAATATGTTCTGCTATATGTACATAAATATGTAAAATCTTTTCATAACCGCTATCAAATTTAATGGATATAACATTGTGTTTTGCAGTAGAATAAAATATTATATTTCATATTTGGTTGCGAACAGAAACATAGTTGATTAAATATTTACATCCTAATTTATTAGACTTTTAAGGAAGATTTTAAAGCAAATATATGACAACAGCATAATTAAATAACTATTTTAGTGGACGTGAATGGGAATAGTTGTAGATGTGGAAACTATGTTCTAGCTTAAATTAATTACATCTTTTCTCATTTTAATTTATTTTTATATTTGTAGTTATAGACATACAGGTTCAAATAAAGTAAATAATCTTATAATTAATATTTTATTGATTAGGCTAGGCTTATTGAATTGGCTTAATTCACTTTTTCAAATGTGAAATAGTTTTAATAAATTATTTAATATCATGTACTTTAAGTTAATGTCAAATTAATGAAAAAAATAAAAGTATAATACTTGAGAGTTTCAAAATCCTGTAAGTTGAAGGTAGATAGTCATGTGTATATATACAGCTATGTATCCTAGAAGAATTGGGTCTAAATCAGGTTATATATACAAAAATTCAACTTTTTTATCATTATTTTTCATTTCAAAAGGTCAAAGGAAAATATATTATGACGTGATACCAAGCATGGAAAGTATGTAATTTTGACATTATATTGATTTTTTTTTCTTATTTCTAGTACACACATGGACACCTAAAATGTTAAGTATAAAAGAGGTAGTGGTAGCAATCCAGTTTGGTGATTCTGAAAATGAACTGCTTGTTTCGGCTATCTTTGAAATTCAAAACAGTAATAATACAGTTTATTGGGTACTATTTAATTCAGTAGATCTGAGTTTGAGCCTCAAAAAATCAGTTTGGGCCTTTAAAAAAAATTAGATCTTCAGTGATTCTGCTGTACACCAGTGATAGAAACCATCAAGCCAATTTATATTTAATAAATTTAATAATTATTAAATATTATTATTTAATAAATTAGAAAAATGAGTCCCAGAATTATGAGTTATTTAGTAAAAAATGTATAACTAATTGGCAGAGCCAACTCTAGAGATCTACTATCCAGAGAATCTGTATTATAATATTCTTCCCTGAGAATCAAAATATACTTTTAAGCTAAAAATTGCAGAAATTTCCATTGTATAAATAAATGAATATTCAGCCTTTTTCAATTCCACACAAGTGTGTATGTGTGTGTATTTGTTTGTGGTGTGTTGGTGTAAGTATTGGATTTTATTTTTCCCTACATCATGTTCCTTTTACCTCAATTTTGCAGCTATGAGATTGCTTCTCTCAATAAATTACACCTATATTTAACTATAGTTTATATAGAGTTGACACTCTTATTCTGAAAACATTAAAATAATTTTGAATAAAAAAGATGTCTCATTATTTCCTAAGGAGTCTTATAGGAGTGAGCACCAGAGAGATTGGTCAGCAGGCATAATCCATATGGCGGGAGTGAGGACAGAATGGTGAGATCTGAAAAATAGCCAGGCTCCTGAGAACTACACACGTCATGAAAACGGTCCAGAGGGACACAGTAGTATGAGAAATGGTTTAACGTAGTAACTGTGGACTTTGTATTGAAATTAATGTTACTAGCACATCAATTATGCATTAATGATTTATTGTTGCCAACAGCAGAAGGATGGTTGTTTATTAGGTTGGTTGTCATGTTCAACAACCATCATCCTACATATATTCCTCAAAGGTCAGACATTCTGTACAATTAGAGTGAACATAAATGGTATTATCGCTTTCAAAGACTCTATTAGAACATTCTGAACATTGAATGGTCTTCTAATTTTAGTTTTGCTAAAATTGTATGCTACAGTACATGATATAATCATATATATGTCTGTCATTTCAAGTTATTTAGCAAATTACATTTTTAAAATTTTTACTTTGCAATTAGAGTTGATATTTATCAGAATGCATTTTTGATAGGTGAATTTATGTTTTTCCTCTCACCAGGTATTGATATACTTCCCTTACCCCCTTTTGAGCAAAGATTCACAATGCCTAAAGTGAGGTATCAGGAAAGCAGAAAGAGAAAAAAGAGCTGTTGAGTTCTCACTGGATTTTGTGTTTGCTTTACAGAACTTGGAAAATTCAGGGTGTAAATTTAAAATGTGTGAGAAAGGAATGAGTAAAACTTCAGAATTTGTCCAGGAAATACTATATTCTCTAGATTGCTCTCTCATCCCTCTCAGATAGTTACTCCTACCCATTTTCAGAACCTAGTTATACTCTCACTACTTCATAAATGCCCTCTGTTACATACCCTCAAGCACTTTTCTCCCCAGCAGTTATAACATTTAAAAATGGAAATTTATTTGAATGATTTTATGACATTGTCTATCTTCTCCTCCTATATTGTGAAAACTCTGTGAGAGTAGGGACCTTTTTTAGTGTTTGTTCTGTGTCAAATATATGGTAGTTGTTCAGTATATATCTGCTCAAAGAACAAATAAATGAATAAAATTATTATCGTTATCATCATAACTCACTTTGTATAGTGTTGCACAGTTGTGTTGTGGTTGGACCAAAAGATCTCAAAAACATATCTATATATCCAGGAAAATATCTTCTTTGTAGTCATCCATCTTCAAGACAACATATCTGCAACTACTTGAGTTTCTTATTCCTGCTTCATTTTGAGATATATTGATCTCGCAAAGCCAGTTTCTTCTACCCACCTGATATAAAATAAATAAAACCAAACATAATAAAGGCAGCCCCCAAATAAATCATGGGTGAAGTATATTTTATATGATCTTAAAAACTTGCTTAGGGTTACTAGATTAAACTTCTCCTGAAAGTCCAAAGTTGCAATTTTAAATAGAATTTCCAAGTGACCTGCTTACCAATTTATGAATTTGTTTTTTTTTTTTTACTATTCAGAGTTTAATATTCTACCACCCTTTTAAAAATCTCATAATTCTTAAAAAATTCACCTGTAATAATTTTATAAAATAATTTAAATCATGCAAAGTCATTTCCATTTTCCTAATAATTCAGTAATTCCACCATGCATTATCACACCCACCACCATTTTAAAGATGAGGATGCTACCATTTAATAAGGTCAAATCATATGCACAAGGCTTATGATACCAAATTCTTCTATTTCATTATAATTCTTTCTTATAAAAATGTAATATATCAAATGTTAGTAACTTTCAGAGAAAGATGCTGCCAGTAAATAAACTATATCAACAACTGTTCTTCCAGTTCTTCCGGTTATGTTATATGCAATTTTGTCACTGGGCTCCCATCAAACTCCATGAATGTTTGGATGTGCAAGTGATTACAACATCAGAGATTTTTAAGCTGGAATTTTACATACTGACATTGAACACAGTTAGTTCAAATTATTATACACATAAGAAAGCTGAGGCCCCAAGAGAATGGGTCTTATCTAGCCCAGTGCCCAAAACTTATCTGGCAGCTTGGCAGAAACA
The DNA here is from genome assembly GCA_028627145.1 of Eidolon dupreanum. Lineage (NCBI taxonomy): Eukaryota > Metazoa > Chordata > Mammalia > Chiroptera > Pteropodidae > Eidolon > Eidolon dupreanum. The sequence continues at coordinate 25,755,981 of CM053507.1, forward strand.
AGGATTGAGTCTTCTAACATGTTTCCTGTATATGTAAATTTCCAAGTAATTGTATGTCTTTGAGAATGGGCTAAAAGATTGGTTTTCAACTTTGCCTGTACATGTACCCCCACTCTTAGGCAATTTCTAATAAAGACCTAGGGCCAGTAACAACGAACCAAAATCTCTGGTGTGAGGTCTTGGCATCAGTCTTATATAAAGTTCCTCAAGTTGATCCTGAGGTGTACCATGGGAAGAGAAACATCAGTTTAAAAACTACCTAGTTGCCAAATGTTTTCTTGAGCACTTAAACTGAAGTTTTTTCTATCAATTCAGCTAAATTTTGTTTCTTTATTTTCTTCATAAACCTCATTACTATTCTTCCGCCACCGAGTTGAGTATTTCTGTGTGTGTATTGAATCTTAACCACTTTTACGTAATAAACTGTTTACCTTTCTTCCATGCTATGTGTAGGAAGAATAGAGGCAAAATTCTGTTTTAATCATTTGTATTAATAATTGACTAAGTTAAGTACATGTCTGTGGACCTTCTGAAAATGAAATAAAAACCTTAAATTTAAGAATCTTATAATTTTTGCTTGCCAAAATTTTCATATGTGTACTATTAGACATGTGCACTTTATTATAAATTTATAGATATAATAAGAGAATGCCATTTCATTCTGTGTTTACCCTATTTTTCATTCTCTACCATGTTCTTAAAGGTAAGGAATTAGGATGTAATCACATATAAAATTTGAATTGAACCTCTTATCACATTTTAAAACATATCTTTTTATGCCTCATTTCTTTAAGATTGTCTGAAGGGTAAATGATTAACCAAGTGAGTCTTTATGCAAAGTTCTCCATGATACATCAATAAATAGATGAATAATGACAATAATAACCAAGAACAGAAATGTACCAGGGTAAATCATAGTGTGAATATGCATATGAGCCCATAGGAAATATGGTTTGAGTAAATGTGTTTGATATAAAGTATGTGATCCCATTAAAGAAAAATTTGTCTTGACATATGATTGATATCTCAATATATTAAATGTAAATAATCAGGTATTTTTATTTTCTTCAAGTTTTAACAAGTTTCTCATGATGAACAATTTTATGATTTATGGTTAAAACTCCAGAGGTACATAAATGCTAAAAAAATGAAAAGTCCAAGCCATAGTTCATAACTGCTTTATGAGGAAGATATCATAATTGGAAGCTGCATTTTTGTTAGCTGTATTATTCTCCTAGAATGGGAAAGAGAACTTTCTCTATTACAGTAAATATTTTAAGGTAAATTTCATTTCACTAATTGACAAATGAAAAATAAACTGAAAAATAGTAAATGTATTCAAGTTCATGGTAATGATTATACATGACTTTGTAAAATTGAAATAAAGTGACTTTGATATTTTGGTTCTGCCTTCCAGATTTGTTTCTACAAAACATTTTCTGAGAAAAAATTAAAACCTGATTATAAAAGATAAATTCATAATGCTTATAACATATTCAGAATAAATTTCAATTGTAATCTGAGTTTCTTTATCATAAATATCTTTAAAAAATCACAAAATATTAACCCAGTGGGTTGGAAATATTGATAAAATATCAAAACTGTCTTCATTTACCATAGAATTCTGTTTTCCTACTTTTCTTTGACAAGATATGTCATCTTGACAAGGCAGTTAGCATAAAAATTTACAACTCCCTGAACTCTCGTATTTAATACAGTCAGGACCCTGCATTTCAAATTGTCATGCATCATTATCATATTTCAGGATGTCAGTTTCATCTGAAGGATATCCCCAAAGTGTAAATTCTTCTGATATTTGTCTTTCCATGTAAGTATCAAAATATGCAATCTTTGATCACTAATCTCATCCTTTACGGACCTATAAACAGACAATAACAAAACAAAAATTCTGTTTTGATCGATAAACTGTTGTTCTGTGATCTTGAGATTGAGGGAATGAATTCAGTGATGGCTCATGTATTGCTTTTAGGATCAAATCCAAACCTGTATTCTTGCAGAATTTAAATGGAAATACTTTAACTTTTTTCAAGTTATTTATTGCCTTCAGAAGCTTTCAAATTTAATTTTCAGATCAGTTACTCTCCAAGGAGACTAAATTAATAAAATTTGAGTCTTCTATACCTCTTATTTATGATAAGCGGTAGAATCTCATATGCTACACGCATATAAAGAATGATTAACTAACAGCTTAGAAAAACCAGAAAATTTTTAGACGTTTAAGACCTATCTGCATTCATGAACTGATGTGAACTTAATAAAATTGTACACCTTGTGGTGTTAACTTCTTCCTAAACATTACCTGATAATACCAAAGGCTGGAAAGCTCTGAAATTTGCAAATCAACATAGCTAAATGTTTATGCATACATATGGTAATCAACCACAGAACTGATTGTAAAAGCAAACTAATAGGAAAAAAAATAACTAAGTTTCAAACAGTAGAGAATAAGATAACAAATCATAATATATCTACGTATTAGAACATTATGTCATGTTGATATTTTATTTTTCATAAGAGAAGATTCGTACTTTGATGCATTTTTTGTGCAGTTGAACAGTTTGAAGTTTCTGCCTCATCAGCATAAAGTATTCATACAATGGGAAGCCTTCTTTAAGCAGAAATCATCCAACATTTTAATTTACCATGTAAATTTAAATGTTAATGAAGAAGAGAAAATACACGAACTCCAATGGACCTGTGTAATAGATATCTCTTCTTCAAACTCAAAAGGTTTCAAAGTAGTTAAAAGAGAGAAATATAAACCACTCAGCTATCTTTAAGATATGATTAGTAATAAGATGCAACACAATTATTTCTCATTCTTTAAATGTTTGGATCATCTAAAACAAGCAAATACTACTAGAAATTGGAGATACAAACATTAGGTTTATGCCCTCATGAAACTCATAGTTTGTGGAAGAAGCAGGAGGTAAGCAGATATATTAGAATACATGGACTATTTGAAGGCTTAATAGGAGACAATTACCACTTTTCACATAGGCAACAAGTAGCTATAGACCTGAAGGCACTACTGAAGATACTCTAAATTTTTTCATATGTCAGAAATTTGAATGGACAAATCCCCCAATTATATTTTATATAGAAGTTCTGGGCATTATGGACTAAGAAACTGATCTGAAATTATTCCAGTGAAAATAAATTAAATTTTCAGCTGAGTAAAGTAATACATGAAAGAAAAAGTCACTCCATCAAGTGAAACTCAAGGATGCATTTTGACATTAATATTTCTTTATGATTTTTTTAAAAATAATTATTCTGGTAGCTTCTTCATAGTAACTGAGCACAGTTCTAAAAGTTTGTTTGAATTGTACAAATAAGCATGTTAATGTATATATTTTTTTATAGAAAAAGGCATTTTAAAGAAATGTAAAGAGAATAAAGAAAATTTCTAAATTATCATTTCAACTAATGTATATTTTTTGATAGCCTCTAAAATAACAATTAGTATATTTTACTAAAATACACTGTATTATAATATGTGCCTCCATCAACTCTAATACATTTGGCTGACTCTGTCATTAAATAAAAAGGTGGTAAGACTAGGCGATGACAAGTTAAACTTTTCTAATAAATCTTAATGCAATGCAAATTTACATTCCACTGCTGAATATAAGGGATAATTTGGACAGATGTTTAACTGACTTTCCTTATTAAAATTCACCATAAATGAACTGTCAAATTCAAATTGCTCTAAGCAGAAAAGACAACAAAGTCGAATTAAAGTAACTAATGGTAAAAAGATTACTGCATTTCATGAGGAAAAAAAATTAGAAATAATTAAATGGAGGGTAGAAGGGTGTGTGACAAATAAAATGAAATAATAACTTGAATTTGACCTCTCAAGTACTTCTTTTAGGAATATATTTTTTAACATGAAGAAAAGGGTAGAAAAAGTAAATCATGTTTGGTTTGGGCTTGTGTGTTTTCTAAGACAAGTCAGTAATTTCTCAGGTGTTGGGTGGGGGAGGATTGATGAATAGGTGGAACCCACAGGGGATATGACAGAGGACATATGTCTTCCCACTGTGTTTACATATTGAGAAGGGACTTTTCATTCTGTTTCAGGAAGGAAAAATAGGAGAGGAAGCTTCCAGAGACGCCTGGCCTCCTCATGTTTTCCCAGGACTGAGAAGTGATTAGCAGACAACTAAAGTGGGAGAGAGAAATAAACACGACCACTCTGTCCCCGGGAGCAATCTCTTTGGGAACTATCTACCTGCAAAAACAGTATTTGGCATCTGCTGGTGGCAATCAGTTGTCCAACACTGCCTGTGACATGATAATGCTCTTATATGGATTATATATTAAGAAGCCCGTTTGGCCACAAATCTGCTCTACCTTCTTCAGTGTAGATTTATCAGGGAAAAATTGAATTTTGATTTTGAGACTAGCTTCAAAATGATTCCAAACTTGGAAATTAAAGAATGATGCTATTTGTCATCCCTCTATAATCTTCGTGTATATGATTGCCAACACATGGCCACATGGCAGCAATTCTATTAATTAAATCTCTCCTTTAGAATTCAAATAACATACGAAGCACATCTGACTCTTTATGAGACGCTTCATTTTCTACATCAAGTTATTCTGTTGATATGACCATTTTATATACATTATATCATATATTTTGCACATTTTTTGTTTTGTTTGTTAGGTTGGGTTATATTGTTGTTTCACATAGGAGGGTAAATAAATCTGTTGCGTGTTAATCTATGTTGACCAGAAGCAGAAACACTCATTGTTTCTTCATTTGTACTATTTCTATACATCCATCCATAGTTATTCTTAAAGGAGCTATCAAAAAACATTCAATTATATTTGCCATATATTCAAACATATCAGAAAATTTATCCATTTAATTTCCTAGAGATCTCCTTGTAAGTGTCCTTCATCCTCATGATCCAATGTGGCCTTGTCATTTTTTAAATTGACTTTCATTTTTAGAGCAGTTTTAGGTTCACAGCAAAATTGAGGGGAAGGTACAGAGAAGTCACACATACCACCTGCCCCCCAAACTATTACCCAATTAACAACATCCTCCACCAGATATATAGATTTGTTAAAATTGATGAGTCTATATTAACATGTCATAATCACTCAAAGTCCATAGTCTACATTAAGGTTCACTTTTGATACTGAGTATTCTCTGGGTTTGGATGAATATATAACATGTATCTATCATTAAAATATCATACAGATTATTTTCAATGTCCTAAAAATCCTCTGTGTTCCACCTATTCATTAATCCTCCCCCACTCAACTCCTGATAACCACTGATCTTTTTACTGTCTCCATAGTTTTACATTTCACAGAATGTTGTATAGTTGGAATTATATAATAGGTAGCCTTTTCAGATTAGCTTCTTTCACATACTAATATGAGTTTAAGGTTCCTCAATGTATTTTCATGGCTTGAGAGCTCATTTCTATTTAACACGGAATAATATTCCATTGTCTGGATGTGCCAGAGTTTATTGATCTATTCATCTAATGAAGACCATCTGGGTTGTTTCCAGGTTTTGACAGTTATGAGTAAAGTTGCTATAAACAACCACGTGCAGGTTTTTGTGTGGGCATGTTTTCAATTCTGTGGCATAAAAACCAAGAAGCGTAACTGCTGGATTATTTGGTAAGAATATGTTCAGTATTTCAAGAAACCACCAAACTGTCTTCCAAAGTGTCTGTGCCATTTTTCAAGGCCACTAGCAATTAATGAAAGTTCTTTTTGCTCCACATGCTCATTAGCATTTGATGTTGTCAGTGTTCTAGATTTTGGCTGTTCTGATAGGTGTATCGTGGCAACTCAATGTTTTAATTAGAATTTCCCTGATGAGATATGATACAAAGCATCCTTTCATATTCCTAATTGCTATTCGTATGTTTTTTGGTGAGGCATCTGTTAAAGTTATTGCCCGATCTTATTGTAGAATTAATTGTAAGAGTTCTTTGCATACTTTTGGTAACAGTTCTCTATCAGATGTGTCTTTTGTAAATATTTTTTCCAAGTCTGTACCTTGTCTTATCATTCTCTTTATATTGTCTTTTGTAAGGCAGTTTTAATTCAATAAAGTCCAGTTTATCAATTATTTATTTCATGTATTGTGCCTTTGGTGTTGTATCTAAAGCCATCACCATATACAAGAACATCTAGAACATCTAAGATTTCCCTTGTGTTATCTTCAAGTTTTATACTTTTGTGTTTAACATGGAGCAAGAGACCCATTTTGAGTTAATTTTTCTCATAGTGCTAAGTTCTGTGTCTAGACTCATGTTTTTGCATGTGAACATCTAATTGTTATGGTACCATTTATTGAAAAAAACTTTTTGCTCCACTATATGACATTTACTCCTTTGTCAAATATCAGCTGGCTATATTTACATAAGTCTATCTCTGGCCTCTCAATTCTATTCCATTGATTTATTTATTATTTCAACAATCCCATACTATCTTGACTACTATAACTTTTTAGTAAGATGAAGTCGAGTAGTGTCAGTCCTCCAACTTTGTCCTTCTCCTTCAATATTGGTTATTCTGGGTCTTTTGCCTCTCTACATAAACTCTAGAATCAGTTTGTTGATATCCACAAAACATATTGTGAAGATTTTAATTGAGATTTAATTCAATCTATGTATGGATCAACTTAAGAACTGATATCTTGAAAATATTGAGTCTTCCTATCCATAAAGATAGAATACCTCTCTATTTAGTTCTCCATTGATTTCATTCATTCCATTTTTTTCTTTCTGTATATAGATTTTCTATGTATTTTGTTAGATTTATGTCTAAGCTTTTCATTTTTAGGGGGTGTTAATGTACATGGTATTGAATTTTTAATTTCAAATTCCACTTGTGAATGCTAGTATATAGGAAAGGGATTGATTTTGTAAATTAACCTTGTATCCTACACTCACTATAATCATTTAATAGTTTCAGAGATTTTTTTGTTGTCCTTTTGGATTTTCTATGTAGACAATCAGGTCATCTGTGAACAAAGACAGTTCTATCTCTCCCTTCCCAACTTATATACCTTTAATTTCCTTTTCTTGTCTTATCGTATTAGTTTGAACTTGTTTTATGTACAATGTTGAAAAAAAGTGTATGAGAAGGGACAGCTTGTCTCCTCTCTAATCTTAGTGGGAAAGCTTCATGTTTCTCAACATTAAGTGTGATGTTAGATATAGGTATTGTGTAGATATTCCTTATCAAGCTGAGCAAGTTCTCCTCTATTTTATTTTACTGAGAGTTTTTATCATGAATGGGTGTTGGATTTGGTCAAATGTTTTTTCTGTATCTATTCATATAATATTGTGAGATTTCCTTTTTTAGCCTGTTGTAAACTACATTAATTGGTTTCCAATATTAAAACACTATTGCCTACCTGAGATAAATCCCACTTGGTTGTGATCTGTAATATTTTTTATAACATTGTTGGATTTGATTTGTTAATATTTCATTGAAGACATTGCATCTATGTTCACAAGAGATATCAGTCTGTAGTTTTCTTATAATGTCTTTGTTTCCTTTTGATATCAGGGTAATGCCAAGCTCATGAAATTAGTTAGGAATTAGTCCTTCTGCTTCTATCATTTGAAAAAGATTGCAGAGAATTGGTATGTAAATATTTGGAAGAATTCACCAGTGAACGCATCTGGGCTTGGTGCTTTCTGCTTTGGAAGGTTATTAGTTATTCATTCCATCTCTCTAACAGATATAGGCCTCTACAGATTGTCAAGTTCTTCTTGTGTGAGTTTTGACAAATTATGTCTTTCATAGAATTGAGTCTTTTCATATAGGTTATCAAATCTGTGAGCATAGTTCTTATAGGATTACTTTATTAGTCTTTTAATGTACATGAGACCTGTAGTAATTTTGAAAATTTATTTTTCTGATAATAATTTTGTGTTCTCTCCTTTTCTTTATAGCTCTGCTAGAGGCTTTACAATTTTATGACTCTTTTCAAAGAACCAGCTTTTGGTTTCATTAATTTCCTCTATTGATTTACTGTCTTCAATTTAATTGGTCTCTCTCCAATTCTTATTATTTCTTTTCTTCTACTTGATTATTTTGCTCTTCTTTTACTAGTTTCCTAAGGTAGATATTTAGATAATTGATTTTAGATCTTCCTTCTTTTGTGAAATAAACGTTCAGTGGTATAAATTTCCCTCTAAGCACTACTTTTGCTGCATCCCACAAATTTTGATAAGTAATATTTTCCATTTCATTTAATTTGAACTATTTTTAACCTCTCTTAAAATTTCCTCTTTGACTTATGTGTTGTTTAGAACTGTGTTGTTTAAACTCCACGTATTTTGAGATTTACCAATTATTTTTCTGTTATAATGCCTCGTTTAATTTTATTGTGATCTGAGGCCACATAGTTTCTACTCTTTTAAATTTGTTAAGGTGTGTTTTATGGCCCAGAATGTGATCAATGTTAGTGAATATCCCATGTGAGTTTGAGAAAAATGAGTATTCTGCTGTCCCAGAATGAAGTAATCTAAAGATGCCAATTATATTCAATTGAATGATGGATTGTTGTTGAATTTAACTGTGTCCTTACGAGACCTGTCCATTTCTGAGAAAGGGATATTGAAGTTTCCAACAATGTTTTTGGATTCATCTATTTATCCATGTAGTTTTATTCATTTTTGCCCCACATAGTTTGATGCTCTGTTTTTAGGTGCATAAACATTAAGAATTTTTACGTCTTATGGGAGAATTGAAATTGTGTCATTAAGAATGACCTTCTTTATCCTTAATAACTTTACATGCCTTGAAATCTACTCTGTCAGAAATTAATATAGCTATTCCTGCTTTCTTTCCATTAATGATAACGTTGTATATTTTCCTCCATCCATTTACTTTTCATTTATATGTCTTCATATTTAAAATAGGTTTCTTGATGATAACTTATATTTTCATCTTGTTTTTTGATTCATTCTGATACTCAGTCTTTAATTGGTGAATTTAAACCATTGGCATTCATAATACTTATTGGTACATTTGGAAGAAAATCTACCATATTTGTTATTGTTTTTTATTTGTTTTTTTCCTCATTTTTATTTTTGCCTTCCACTTTTTTTCCTTCTTTTTTGTGGTATAACAGCTTATCTGATTCTATTTTCTCTTCTTTCTTAGCATATTTGTTCCTTTAAAAAAAAAAACTTTTTTTTAGGGGTTGCTAATGCAAGACAACTTTCAAACAGCACTAAATCATTGACAGGTAGTGTAAGTAGCTCATAATAATAAAATAATCCTAATTCCTCCCCCTCGTACTCCTTGTTTCATTGCTGTGATTCATTTCACTTACAATAAGCATAATTAAGCATGTTTCTTTTTCTGATATATATAGCATATATAATTAAAGATATTGTTGGCATTATTTTGAACAGACTGTTCATTGTTAGATCAATTAATAATAAAAAATATAAAAGTTCTTATTTTACCTTCATTTATTTCTGCTTTGATGCCCTTTCTTTACGTAGATTCAAGTTTATGGACCATATCATTTTTCTTCTCTAAAGACCTTTTAACATTTCTTGGGAGGCAGGTTCACTAAGAAAAAAATCCTGCAACTTTTGTTTGAGAAAGTCTTTATATCTAAAAGAGAAATTTCTCAGAGTACTGAATTCTAATTTTTTTTTCTCTCTCTCAACACTTTAATACTTTACTCCCCATTCCACTCTCTTCTTGCTTGCAAAATCTGAGAAGTTCAACATTTGTTCCTCTAAAGGTAAGATTTTTTTTTAAATCTGGCTTCTTTTTTTTTCTTTATCTTTGATATTCCATAATTTGAAAATTATATGCGTAGGTGTAGTTTATGGCATTTATTCTGCTTGTGTTCTCTGAACTTTCTGGATTTGGGGTTTGCTGTCTGACATTAATTTGGGGAAATTCTCAGTCATTATTGTTTCAAATATTTCTTCTTTTTCCTTTTTTCCTTCCTTCCTTTCTTCCTTCCTTCCTTCCTTCCTTCCTTCCTTCCTTTCTTTTCTTTCTTTTCTTTCTTTTCTTTCTTTTCTTCTTCTCCTTCTAGTATTCCCATTATGTATATATTACAACTTTGTAGTTGTCACTCAGGCCTTGAATAGTCTCTTCTGTTTTTACTTTTTATTTTAGTCTTTGTTCTCTTTGCGTGTGGATTTCAAGGATTCTATAAATTTATCCTCTAGCTCAGATATTCTCTTCTCAGCCACATCCGGTCTATTAATAAGTCTATCAAAGGTATGTTCTTCATTTCTATTACATTGGAATGAATCAATGAGAGATGAGAGAATTCCCTTGCTACATACCTCCTAACTATAGTGTGCAAAAATACCACCCAATTGCCTGTATTAGTTTGTTAGCTCTGGCATAACAAACTACCCAGACCATATGGCCTAAAGAACAGAAATTTATTTTCTCACAGTTCTGGAGTCTGAAAGCCCAAGATCAAGGTGCCAGTTCAGTTGGTTTCTCCTGAGGCCTCTCTCCTTCACTTGCAGATGGTTGCCCTCTTGCTGCCTCTTTTCATGGCTGTCCCTCTGTAATTGTACACACACACACACACACACATATAGACACAGACACCCATCCCTAATGTTATTATGCCCTAATTTTTTTTTCTAAGGATGCCAGTCATATTAGATTAGGGATCACCCTTAAGGCCTCACTTTAACTTAATTACCTCTATAAAGGCCTTGTCTTCAAATAGTCACAGTCTGAGGTACCTAAATTTTTAAACCCTTTTAAATCATTGCTTCTCATAGTAACTAATGCCTCATGTTCCTTGAAATCTGGTGTTCTACATTGTAAACAACCTTTAACATTTCCCTTACATCTGCTTCTCCATTGCGGTTGTTATTTCCCACTTACTCTTCCATCTTTTACATCTTCTTGACCTTTATTAAAATGTTTTCCACTATTGCTTATTTGTTTTTTCATTTATAATTATCCTAGTGTGTTTCTACTACTTTATTATCATTTATCTTGGAATTCGGAAATAAGATGTGTTAAAAATATGTTCAATCTGCATATTTAATCAAAAGTTAAATAAATGTTTTGACCTGAACCTGTTGCTGGTAAAAATAACTAAAATAAACACAAATATTTTGATGTTTTCTTATAAACTAGTCTTTTCTAATATATTTTTAAAGGTCTTCATCCAGAGACTTTAATTAAAATTTGTCATCCTGAGCAATCACCTGGACCTGGAGTGAGCCTCTTGTCTTCTTAATAGCATGAGTAAGTTTAGGCTGAGATCTGCCAATGAGTTGAATATGATGAGCACTGATTCTGTCAGTACCAATGGGCCATGTGTATATGATGATTAAAGAAAGATATTTAAGTCTCTTATGGATAGGAGTCTGGTTCTACTAACTACAGTAGTAAGTGAGCCATGGAAAATGTTCATTTGAAAGATATAGTGTGGCAGTTCCACTTGTACCATGATAGTAAAAGGAACTACATGGTTCTGCTCCCCAGTGAAACTATTAAGAATAATAAAATAGATAAAATATCAAAATTTAAATTCTCTGGAAATGGACTAGAGGGCATAAAGCAAATTAAAAAAAAAAAAAACTTTTAATAAAATATACTAAAATCCAGTAAGAACTGTAACTATCATAGCTTAACCATCATCCATGTCATTTCTCCTCTTCTCAGCTCAGTTAGGCTTAAGCCCTCTATCCCAGAATGGTACAGCTGGTAAGACAGGGCTTACTCTCCCCCAAGCTCTCAGTCAGAGGACTATCTGCTCAGGAGGGGCAGGATATCAGCATTTTGCATCCTGCCTTCAGCTACCTGTTGGTGAGGCCAGGTTCTGAGGAATAAAACCCAGAGTTGGAGACTCTTTAATTCTGCCCATTCCCTATTTGTTAACAGAAATCCTACCTAAGACAGAATGCTACTAAGAATTTGGGAACCTGATTACCCTCACCCTGGAGTCGTGCAGGACCCACATGCCAAGACAGGCAAACTGAGGAGAACCAAACCTGCTTTCCCTCATCCACTGAGCACTCAGCACCTAAAGTAAAGGTGTTGTTTAGAGAGAAACATGTCATTTCCCCCCACTTCCTGCATCAGTGCTATGATTCAGAGATTTTGCCTGAGAGGAGAAGCAGCTAGAGAATGGAGAGATACAATGCCTCTCCAAAAGAACTGACTTAATTTGACCCAGTGTGTAGAAATTCATGCTCAAGAGTACTCTCAAAAACAGTGGAAGTTTTAGTAAAAAGTAATGGGAGGCATTGATATAGTCATCAGAGATATAGGCTAATCTGTAGTCCTGGTAGTTTTTCAGAGTACTAAGGAAAGACATAACTGGAAAGAGCCCTCCTGACATCAGAATAAATCTTAAAAATGATCTCTTGAACTTTCTCTTGTAATAAACTTGGAATGGATTAGTCTATGAAGCAAAATATACCCCAGGATATTACTGAAAACCATATAGCATTTAGCCAGCAGTTGGTGTGGTCAGAGAAAGACAATCTAAAAGAGTTTTGTCCAAACACTGTCATTATACAGTGACTGTGGGCATGGCAAAAGATACACTTTTTAGGAGCAACATCAGAGGCTTCACGCTGGGGTGGTGGGAATTGGGATAGATCTCAACAGAAAAATCTAGGAGGCCACTAAACAAGTAAAGAAGTAAATGACAATAACAAGGTCCAGCTTGGAGGGAGAAACAGTACCCAGAGTTGCAATATAACATAAAATGTTTGATTTTCAACAAAAAATGAGACATGAAAAGAAGTAGAAAAGTATGATCCATATACCAAAAAGATAAATAGCAGGCAACAGAAACTTTCTGCTAGAGTAACCCAATGTTGGATTTAACATAAAGGCTTAAAAGTACAAGTATAAATATGCTTACCAACCTAAAGGAGCATATTTAAAACAGTAAAGAAAGGTATAATGATAATGTTGTATCAAATAGAAGATTTCTATAAAGAGAAACTATATTGCAAAAAAGAATAAAATGGAAATTACCGAGTTGAAAAATGCAATAGTAGAAATAGAATTACTAGAGTGGCTTTAATAGTATATTTGAACTGACAGAAGGGAGAATTAGTCAACTTCATAATAGCCTGAAAAAGATTCTGCAATCTGAAGAATAGAGAGAAAAAAAGAATAAAGAAAAATTAACTGAAAAATTTAAAAAATGTGGACCACCATTAAGCTCATCAATGGCAGTATTAGAAAGAGAGAAGAGAAGGAAAGGAGCAGAAGCACATTTAAAGAAAAACTTCCTAAATTATTTTTAAAAAAACCACACATTAATCTATACATTCAGAAACCTCTACAAACTCTAAGTAGATTAAATGCAGATATCTTAAAATAGAAACATCATAGAAAAATATTGAAACACAGAGAGAAAATCTTGAAAATAGCAGAAGAATGATGGCTCGCTTAAAGGTGGCCCTCGAAAAGGTTAACAACTTATTTTTCATTAGAAACAACAAACGCCAGGAAAGAGTGAAATAACATATTCAAAGTGCTCAAAAAATAATTTCTCAAATAGAATTCTATATCCAGTAAAGCTATCTTTCAAAAATAAGTAAAAAAATAAAGACATTTCCATCCATATAGACAAAAACAGACATAAGTTGTTGCTAGTAGATCTACCTTATAAGAAATACTAAAGGATGCCCTTCAGGCTGAAAGCAAATGACTCCAGACAGTACTATGAATCTACATGAAAATAACAAAAAGCAACAGTAAAGGTAATTATTTAAGTATAAAAAAAACTATATAAAGATTTTTTCTTATTCACTTTTCTAACTTATTTAACAATAAATTGCAAAAACTATATGCATATAATATATTATTGGGGCTATAACATATAGAAATGTATTACATTAACCGAAAATAGCACAAAAAGATAGGTGGGAGAAAATACTGTATTGTACTGTTGTGTTTTGTGTGGAAAGAGATAAGAGTTATGCATAAGTATCAGCTTGAATATCCTGTACTGCTCAGGGAATTTTAAACCAACTTTTAGAGAATAGGCTACAAATTTGGAACACACATTTAAGACATCATATTAGTGAGAAAGTAATTTTGTGCAGTTTGTACCATTGCACATGTTGGAGCTATTTGTTTCAGGCTTTAGCGATTCTTTAACCAAATAAGAAATTATTTGATAGTTCGGGTGCTGTTGTAACTGATAAAGATATAATTAGCTAAGCAGTTTAGTAGTGATCTGTGAGGAAATTGATGTCAGCAATTAGAAAACTAAAGATCCTTTCATGCAGTGAGACAACGCAATTGGCAATATTGTTACGGTTGATCACCTGGAAGGCAGTCCATGTCCCTAAAAAGACTGCAGCTCAGTGGGAAGAGTCTGGAAAGAAATGGTATGATAGTGTTCACTGGTGTTTGTTTTCTGCTTTTACTAGAATACTAAACAGATGAGCTCTGGCACAAGGAAACATTGACAGTTTTCAGGCAGAAATGTAAGAGAATAAATAAAGTCCAGAAATCTGTGTCCTTGCCAAGTTGGAGAACCCAGCTGCTTCTAGTCCTCAAACTTTCATAAATGAGACAAAAGTTGTTTGGGTGATAAATGTCCATTAAATTTCCCATTAAACAAGGTCACTTAGCCTTGTGCATGACAAAGTACACACTAAAGGTCTTTCCTTCCAACCAAGCCTATAATTTCAAATAACCTCACCTTGAAAAAGAATGAATAGATCTGAAGGAGTTGAGAAATAAAGCCAACTTAAAACCTATGTCTAGAAAAAAATTGAGAGAGATTATTAGAACACAGGCATTTCTAGAAGTAGGTAGATCAGAAACTTGCTAATTTTTTTTCTTTTGGTTTGTTTTGAGGAAATTGTTTCATCAAGAATAACAAGAACCTAACATTATGGTGGCTTTTTCTGTTAAATATTTAACTGTTCTTTTGCTCCTCAAACTTTCAATAGTTGTATGTAAGCAGTGAAAGCTATGCAGACCCTCAAAGAGAACATACTTCTCACTAACCACTTTAGATGATACCACAGAGGAGGACTTTGCAAGGTGGGTGTGAACACACACACACACACACACACACACACACACACACACACACATCACTGAAGAGACTTGACAAGGCTATTCCTTCCAAAGACCAGGTTCTGATTAATGAACTTCCCCTCATCTACAGAGAACTTTTCACAAAGGCTATCCAGCAGGATTTCACAATTGTTCTAAACTAGTGATTGCTCTGTGTGTTTTCCTATCTCCACTCTTCTGAAAGGGAGTGTTTATAGTGGTCATTTTCTCCTTTTTCAACATTTACATTGGGTGGGGGGGGCAAAGTAACTTTTTTTTAAGTTTGTATGGTTTCTCAAGAACAGCTTGACAATTCATGAGAAACCACAGAGTGACCTGATGGAGAGGACTGCACAGTTACTGGATATTTGGGACTTTGAGGTGAACACAGAGACTAGAATTGTGGAATAGGCACTGAGACTTAACATTATACTACATTTCTCCTTCTTTTGGACACATACTTTTCTACAATTTTGGAAGTTGGTATTGACAAAGAGCTTGCTTTAGGCAATAAAATGTTGGCAGAAGTTACGTGAGTTGCATGTTCTCCTCCCCCACCACGGTGATCATGAAAGCTTCCATCCTTCTGACCTCCTAAGTGATCAGTAAAATCCAAGCCCCTCTGGTGAACTGTGTTGTATATGTATTGTGACTGAGAAATAAATTTAAGTGGCATTAAGCCATTGAGACATTGCCTTTGATATAGAGTACAACCTAGATTATTCAGATTGAATTCCCTGAAAATAAAGTGACTGTCATCTGTATTAGAAATAAAGTGGCCAGAAAGCCAAACTGGCAAGCCAGAGGAGAAACTAATTTGCTTATAATCTCGTTATTTTCCTCCTCTTCTTGGGCACATAGTTTGGCAGAAATTTCCAGCTTCCCTTGCACTTAGATATGGTCATTTTACTTAATTCTAGCTATTGATATATAAGTACAAATGATGTGTCCCACTTAGAGTAGGACCTATTATTATCTTCCACATATGGTCATCATAATTTCCTTTTATTCCAGCTCTGCAAAGCAGTACAGAGAACTTGTAAGACATGTATTAAATGGAGGAACCAATAATGCATTAATCCTGAGTATCTTATTCATATCTTGGAGAAAAGCCTCCTGCCAATTAGAAAGACCTGCTTTGGATTTTAGTGGCATTTATTGAGTTTTAATGGAGTTATTTCTTGCAGCAGCTAAACTGTATTTTTTCTATACCCTGCCTTCAACCCATATACCCACCAGTAAAAAGAAAGTCCTAATTACTATGATGGATTTTAAGATAATATAAAGAGAAGACTATTTGGGAAATTAATATTTTGGATGAGAAGAAATCCCTGCCCTTAACCAACAATGGAAAAGTAAAGGGGACATCTAACAGATTCTTGTTTTCCCTTTCCCAAACCAAGTAATTATGGTATAATACTATTATTTATATGATTCAGGAGGGATGATCTTCAAGAAGGAGAAATATACCCAATTTTCCTTGCTTATCTATCTTATCTTTTTAGATGTGACTGGCATGTTGTGATTTCCTTAAAAAATGCTGTCATGCGGTTGCAGGAAAAAGAATAGTTCACTG
Organism: Eidolon dupreanum; assembly: GCA_028627145.1. Taxonomy (NCBI): domain Eukaryota; kingdom Metazoa; phylum Chordata; class Mammalia; order Chiroptera; family Pteropodidae; genus Eidolon; species Eidolon dupreanum. Next base: position 25,772,614 of record CM053507.1, read on the forward strand.
ACAAAAGGTTTTGTGTTCAGTAGTAGTAGTTTCTTTTACAAGAATATCATTCTAATTCTTAGCAACTCTCTTAGGGAAAAATGGTTCTTTTGCAAGTCCTGTGGTCACTTACCTCCTTACTCTCACGTGCTTAATCTGTTGTATCATGTTGTGCTAGTCACAGGAAAATCTGCAGCCCCCAGTCTCACAGCATAATTCCTATAATGCCTACTTCTGGAATTTATATTCAAATAAGGCCTCCACATTCCATACCTTTCATAAACTGTGAGCTTGAAGGTGTAACTCTTTTGCTTATCTACCTGGATATACCATCATATAATTTGCCTCTATTCTCTTTTCCATTTCTATACCACAATGAATAGACGTAAGCATGGTGACTAACAGCCAGTCACTCAAGGACTTAGATGTTAATCCCTGCTTCCATCAAATATCCCATAACTTTTAAGAGAGTCTCTTAGGTCCTCCTTAATTTGCTTTGCGGGTTGCAACTACTCAGTGATCTATCTCTCCTTTCAAAGTAAAAGACGAAAATGACTACAGAACACTGCACTCTCCCACAGGGTATCCTATCTTTGCATCAAGCACTGTTCCTATATAAATAATGGAAAGTGAGAGCCTGGAGTACCCAATTTGCTGAAATGAAAAAATTAAGGGGATGAGGTTCTATTGCAGGGTGGTAACACTCAGGAGTGCTGAATCACAGCACACATAGTAGCTTTTATTCACAGTTGTCACTTTTAGCCTTTTGAGTTAAACAGGAAATACCTGGCTTGACACGAGATCCAATCATGTTATACTACTATCACTATGATAGTTGTATATGGTTATTGACAGGACCTATTCTAAGACAAATGCTTCACTCTCGTAATATGGGGGAACTTGTCAGAGTAATTAATTGCATTGCTAATGGCAGACCTTTGTGCTTGCCATCTGACTATTAATTCTGACTTTCTTTAAACTTTTTATCTCTCAACTTACTAAAAATTATTTTTAATTAAAATTTTTTTTCATTTCGTTTGCTCTTTCTTGACTTCTATTTTCTCTGAATCTTAAAGCTATCATCTATCTCAGACAGACAGTAAACTAACATGTAAATTTTTTTCAGTTTTATTAATAAATTTAAGGTATACAGCATGGTGGTTTAACTTATATATTTTGTGAAATGCTTATGGTTTTGCTTTGATTTAAATGCCTATCTTTTCTTTCCATGTAAACCACTCTAATTGGAAAAACAAAACAAACAAATAAACTTCCCAAATGAGTATCCTTAAGAGCATATGTTCTTAAATTTGCTCTGGTGCTGCCTGCTGTACTCATAATTATTTGCCTTTGTAAACCTCTCAGAACCCAACTGTGTCACAGGATATGTGAGGAAGATATTCATGCCTTTACTTTGCATTGCCGTGGGAAAATCCAGGAAAACATGGGCACATACAACATATAGTGCAGTATAATCACTTATCTATATGAGTTGAGTTTAGGAAAACATGCTTTATTTCCAATCTTATGATGAAGAAAAAAACAATTTTATATTTACTATTCTTTCTGGAAAAATAGTGAGATATGCTGGTCATCAGTGCATAACATGCTATAAAGAAAAAGAAATTTCAAGAATACACACCTTCTGGAGAGCATTAAAGTGAAATAAAAACAAACAAACAAACAATTCTGTCTATATCAATGCAAGTTAATTTCTCACTTTCAAGACATAATATGTACTGAATGTTTGTATCCCCCAAAATTCACAAGTTGAACCCCTAATCTCAGTGTAACTGTGTTGTAAGATGGTGCCTCTAAGTAGTAATTAAGGTTCAATGAGTCAGCTCTCTCTCTCTCTCTCTCTCTTTCTCTCTCTCTCTCTCTCTCTCTCTCTCTCTCTCTCTGTGTGAGTGTGTGTGTGTGTGTGTGTGTGAATGTGCATATGAACCAAGGAAAGGCCACGTGAGGACATAATGAGAAGGCAGCTGTCTGCAAGCTAGGAAGAGAGCTCTCACCAGATACCAAATCAGTTAGAAACTCGATCTTAGACATCTCGCCTCCAAAACTGGGAGAAAATAAACATCTATCATTTAAGCCATCCAGTTCATAATATTTTTTTTGGCAGCCTAAGTGGACTAATACAACACATTATCATATATATATTCTCTTTGAAACAATATTAATTTATTTATTATAATTTAAAATTGAGAGAAAAAAATTAAGCTTTTTCAACACTTAATAATGTATATTCTCATATATTTTATGGGATGCCTTGTGCTTCCATAATACCAGAAAATATGTGTTTTAATCTTTATCTTTTTTTGATGCAAAATATCAGTTCTATATTTGGAAACTAGATATAAAAATGTCAAATCAAAGAGTCATTTAGGCTTAAAATATTTAACAGGTGAAAATTACTATGTTACATCTTAACAATGTAGGCAATTTTTATTTCATAAACCTGATTGTATCTGGCTCTGTATTCCCACTTTTCAGTTTTACAAAGAAATTCATAATAGCCAATTTTTAGCTTCTTTCCTGTGTCTTTTGTAGCATGGGAACATAAGAATAGGAAATGGAATAAGAAGTGAAGCCTCTGGTCACTAATTGACATTGATCATTAATGCTAGGTATCTGTCATCTATTACATATGGCCATTGAGTCTTGTTCTGATCCATTTCAGGTAATGAGAACACAACAGAATACAGAGATACTGCTAACAGTGGTCTTGACACTTCATCTATCACCAAGGCCCGATGTGATGTCTGGAATATATTAGTAGTTCTATAAACACTTGTGCAATAAATGACTGAGTACACATCTTTAACCATTCCTCTTCCTCTCCTCATCCCAACTTCCTCTTTTATTTACTTTCTACATAATTTAAAACTTCTCATTGTAATGTTATGTCAGTTACCTTCACATAATCTCTTTTTCATCCCTAATCTAGTACAGTTAGACATTAATTCCACAAGGTATATTGGTCAACTATATATTCCTGTTAAATCCTGATTCAGATATCATTATTTCACAATTTGTTTATAATGATTTCCTCACTTAACCTTATGTATCTAAATATTCCCTTTGCCAATTTTTTTACTGACCCTAATTTGATAGTTGTCAAAAAAAAAAGGACAACATAAAACAAACGGACTCTTTAAATTTTTAAATTCTCAATAGCTTTTCATTCTTTATAGAAAAAGAAAAAGATCATAATCTTTGATAGGGCATGGATGGCCCTCTACCATATAGACACAAACGATGTCTATGAAACTATTCCATGCTTCCATACTGTGCTGCAACTCATACCTTTTTTCCAACTATACCAGGATTATTGTTTTCTGGATAAGTATTCTCGTAACTTCCTGCCTTCATTAAACTTTGTTCTTTCACCATGGATTTCCCTTGCTCTCTTCTATTCCTTTTTTTTTCAAAGTCTAAGTAAATTTTCCTAATTTCTAGGAAATATTGTTCTAATGTTCAAAAATAATGTCTCTTTTCTCAGTGGTATTATGGTATTGTTCATATACCCTTATATAGCAATTATTTCATTTGAACATATTATTATTACTAGTATTTATTGATATATATTTTTCTCTATCATCACTTACACAGTTAAATCTATTTAGTAGTTCTGAAAGCAGAAACATACATTATTCCATTTTTAATTTTTCTAAATCTCTCCACAGACCTCATGGACATTCAATAAATACTATTCAATTTAATTGAATGCTTGTATATTTTCTTTCAAAAATAATCATCAAGGAATGAAATTTTACTAAATTCAAACTATATAAAAAAAGAATCAGTATATTAAAAACAAGATCTTACACTAAATATACTTCAAATTAATCTTTTTTTGTATCTTTATAATATATAAGACATTAAGACTAATAAAAATTTATTATTAATAAATACTGTAATAGCAGTATCTAACTATTACAGAACTTTTTGTGCATTATTTTGTTAGGTCTACACAAATTATTTTAGAAAAAAATATAACAGACTGTTTTGTCATTTTACAGAATAAGAAATAAAGACAGAATTACTCAAAGTCATAGAAATAATAAAACCTGCAATATAAACCCAATTATTTATCCTAATAGCTTGCTTAGGATTATATATCATGTCTCTATAATACAAAGACCAACATGAGAATATAATATAAATATCCACATAAAGAATTCTTTTCATCCAAAAAAAGTCAGGCAGTCTCCACTTAAACTACAGGCCCTGAATTAAAACAATTAAAATCTAAACATTTGAAAATTTAATATATCCAATCTGCATATATTAGTATTAGTATATATGTGACATGGAAACTTTTTTGGTGTGTGTTATTAAAATATTTACTTTATAGATTGGACATGACCTCTCCTAGTGGAGTTTATTTTTTTGTAATTCTATAATAAATTTCTTGAAGTTTGTTATAGTTTTGACCCACAAAAATTATAAAACCTAATTTATGAAGTAAAAAAGTGTTTTAATATTAAATTTACAGTTGTTTATTCTTAGGGATGGTAGCACCTACTTATTCACTGGAATTTAATTAAAAAGAAAATATATAACTGATTATTCCTATTGAATTTCTATTAAATGTCATGGGGTCTGAACATTTATGCCATGGTCTATGAAATATGACAGGGAGTCAATATGTAAAATAATTTTACTTTCTTTGAGAACTAGGAAAAGCCCCATACATGTCTATTTAAACAAGTCAAGGGGATATATGATGATATGCAATCCCAATTTTTATGGAGACATGGAAAAATACAAACATGCAGGAAAACATTCTCAAAACTCATTAATGCTTACAATTGTATACTTAAATAAAAAGCAGTTTTTTTGTTCCTAACCTGTCAAAGTCTCTAACTAAATTTCTGTTGCACTATGACTACTATCAACATTAGGAAGAACAAATCACTATTGTCTGGTAGGCAAATTATCCATGAGCGTTTTCAGTATTTATAATATTTTTGTAAAAACTATTAAAATATATGAGCTTCTTGCAAATCATATAGTCAGTCACTATCCTTTAATTCAGCTCATAGAGACATGATATATAATCAGCTACTTCTTTTCACACTAAATCGTAGATAATAATGTATGTCCAGGGAGCGGCATGGTTTGGGGGTTAGAATGGAAGAAACAGAGATATACGTGTAATATCTTTAAAAAAATTTCAGAAAGAGAGACTAAAATTCTATAGGAAGCCAAGTACTAGATTTGTGACAGTTCTCTCATTCTAAGAACAACTGAAAATGAATTAAGCTTTATAGAAATAGCTTATTGATTCAAGAATGAGACAATTGTAAAATCCAATACAATTTTTACCTTTAAGCTTAGATTTTGCTGGACATGAAAATGAGAATAACAGATAACTAAATCTTAAAATAGCCAATATAAAGAGAACAGTTCTTATTTTATTTACATTAGGGCCAGAAGGAAGGTAATATTGATAATGTTTTAAATCTGAGATGCAAAAATAAAAAAAGGTCATTGTAATTGCAGAGAGAATATATGTATGTATATTTTTATTTTAACACTATGTTAAAATTGTGACCTGAATTCTTATATAAAATTATTAATAGAAGTTTCCAAGATTTCCTTTTGGCAACAAATAATATTGTATTTAAAACAAATTAAACTATTAAAAATAATAATATATTCATATGAGAATGAAATGAAAATATCTTTGATATACATATCAAGGACATACATAAGAATATTAAACATTAATCAGATCTAGGTTTAAACCACCTTGGTATTGACAATGGTACCAACACACACTGTGAAATCTAAAAACAATTAATATTGAAGTTAAATTTTAAATTGTGCTAAAAAAGAAATGAAATGCTTTTATGGAAATGGTAGATTAGGTAATTCTAAGTAGCACTCTTGGTATTGGTTAGTAGAGCAGAATAGTATATTTTAAAAACTTGAAGTTATTGAGAAGCTGGTGAGTTAATAGAGGTTTAAGGATCAGGACTAGAAAGAGAAGGCTGAAACTCACCCAACTCCAAAATAGTCAAACAAGAATCCGAGATGCTGACCTTCCTGTTTTGACAATCTCTGTTTCAGGTTGTGAATCTGCAGAAATAAAAATAAAAATAAAAATGAAAAAGAACTGTGAGATATGTAGAACATTATGGATCAACACATTTGGAAAAGAAGACAAGTAAGTAGAATTGAACCGAGAAAAAAATTTAGCTGTAATGTAATTCCTCTCAAGGTCTCGGTCAACCTCATGAGAAGCATTCAGCTGGGATGACCATTACAACTGCTTCGATTTGGAAGATGCCTAGAACTTTATATGCTAGGTTTATTTGCCATGGATGTAAGATGTCAGTTCTTCCAAACTTAATCTATAGATTCATTGCAATTCCATTAAAAATTCTAGCAAGTTATTTTATAAAGATCAACAAAGTGATTCTAAAGTTCATACGGGATGCAAAAAAACCCAGAATAGCCAACACAAGTATGAACAAAGTTGGAGGACTGATGTTACCCAATGTCAAAACTTATTATAAAGCTACAGTAATCAAAACTGTGTGGTACTGGTGAAAGAATAGATAAACAGATCAAAGTAACAGAAAACAGAGGCAAAACAGAACTATATAAATTAGTCAAGTGATCTTTGACAAAGGAGCAAAGGCAAAATAATAGAGCAAAAATAGTTTCTTCGACAAATGGTGCTGGACAACTAGATGTCCACATGCAACATAGGGAATCTAGACAGCAAATGTACCTTCTTTGCAAAAATTTATTCAAAATGTATATTAGACCTAGATTTAAAAAGCAAAACTATAAAACTCTTTGAAGATAATATAGGAGACAACCTAGATGACCTTGGTATGGTGACATCTTTTTAAATATGACACCAAAGATGCAGTCTCTGAAAGAAATAAGAGATAAGCAGGACTGCATGAAAATTTTTTTTAAAAAAGTCTACTCTTCAAAGGACAATATCAAAATAATTAGAAGCAAGCCACAGACTGAGAGAAAATATTGGCAAAACAACACATCCGATAACGGGTTGTTATCTAAAATACACAGAGGAGTCTTAAAACTCAACAGTAAGAAAACAAAAATCCTGATTAAAAAATGGACCAAAGACTAACAAAAAACTCACCAAAGAAGATATACAGATGGCATTTAAGAATATGAAAATATGTTCCACATCATATGTCATCAGAGAAATGCTAATTAAAAGAACAAAGAGATACCATTATTCACATATTAGAATGGCTAAAATTCACAGCACTGACACCTTACAACACTGGCAAGGATATGGAGCAACAGAAACTTTCAATCATTGCTGGTAGGAATGCAAATAGTATAGCTACTTTGGAAGATAGTTGGACAGTTTCTTACAAAGTCGAACATATTCTTACCATATGATCCAGCAATCAAATTCCTTGTTATTTACTCAAATGAACTGAAAACATGTCCACACAAAAATGGGAACATGGATGTTTATTGCAACTTTATTCATAATTGCCAGAACTTAGAAGTAACCGAGATGTTCTTCAGTAGATGAATGGATAAACAGTGGCATATCTGGGCAATGGAATATTATTCAGCACTAAAAAGAAATGAGTTATGAAGCTATGAAAAGACACGGAATAACTTTAAGTGCATATTACTAATTGAAGGCAGATATTTTAAAAGGCTAAGTACTGATATTCTACAAAAGGCAGAACTATGAGCACAATTATAAGATCGATCGTTGACAGAGGTGAGATGGGAGGAAAAGCTCAGAGGATTTTTAAGGTATTGAAAAATACTATATATTTTATATATAATATACATGTATTTTATATGTAATATGTATAAAAATGCATTTGTCCAAACCCATAGAATGCACAACAGCGAAAGTGAAACCTAAGGAAAATTTTGGGTGATTATGATGTGAAAACGTATGTTCATCAATGCTAACAAATGCACTACTCTGGTGAATGTTGTTGATGATGAGGGAGACTATGCATATGTGAGAGTAGAGAAAATATAGAAAATCTCTTGTACCTTCCTCTTGTGAAGATAAAATTATGCCAAAAGATAAAATCTTTAAAAAAAAATTCTAGGAATAGTTATGTGGATGTTTGGAATCAACATAAATTTTTCATTTCTCTAAAATAAATACCAAGTGTGTCTGGGTTATATAAGTATATACTTCATTTTATAAAACAAAACAAAAACTATCAAGCTGTTTTCAGACTGAACACTTTCTTATTCTCTATCTAGCATGGTTTTAGACACCCACTTGTGCAATATGCATACTAGCATTTTTAATAGATTGTATAGAATTCATATTATTGCTATTATTTATTAGAACCTTATCAGAACTGGATGATGAATATATTTTAAAACTAATTTATATTTTTTATTTCTCCAGTAGGCAAATTGACTAAAACCATAATATTGTTTACTTGAGATGAGCAATTTATGGTAAGTAAAAATATAAATTAATAAAATTGTTTTTAATAGTCTCAGAATTCACTAATTAAATCATCTGGCATTAGAGATTTGTTTTTTGGTCTATATTGTCTATACAGTCTGTATTGGATAATGTTACATGTGCACTTGAGAGGAATGTGTATTCTGCTCTTGTTACATGGAGTGTTTTATAAATGCCAAACATGTCAAGCTGTTGGATAATGTTATTCAGGTCATCTATTTCCCTATTGAAATTTGATCTACTAGTTCTATCAATTATTGAAGAAAAAAATGGTTAAAATCTTCAATTATAATTGTAGAGTTATCTATCTCTTTCTTCAGATTTACCACTTTTTGCCTCATGTATTTGTAAGTCTGTTATTAGATCTATATGCAATTAGGATAGTTCTATGTCTTCTTAGATAATTGATGCCTGTATGATTTTGTAATTCCCTCTTTATCTCTGATAGTTCCATATTCTAGAGTCTACTTTGACTGGAAATAGTTTCTCATACCTTTCTTTTAGATAGTGTTAAGATAGCATTTCTTTTTCATCTTTTTAATTTTAAACTGCCTATTTTTAGACTTTGTAATCACTCAACTCTACCACCATTTCATAAAAGCAGCCTTAGGCAAAATGTAAGTTAATAACCTTTATCATTTCCATACATAGTTCCTGACAGGCAGTCAGCTTTAATTTTACTTCAGTTCTTCTGTACCGTATACTATTCTTGCTGTCTACAAAATTTTATTTGTCTTTGGTTTTCAGCAGTTTAAAATATAATATGGCTATGGGATTGGGTTTTTTGTTTGTTTTAATTTTGCTCAATGTCTTCTGATCTTATCTGTCACTAATTTTGGAATATTCTTGTCCATTTATTTCTTTGAAGATTTCTTCTGCCTATTCTCTTCTTTATGGATTTCAAATATGTAATGTCAGACTGATTGATCCTGCTTGGGTGCTCTGTTCTTTTTTTTTTTTTTTTCCTCCATCTTATTCTCACTTTCTTTCAGTGTGAGTAATCTGTATCTCTCTTTAATCTCTCTAATTCTTTGCTAGTTGCTTTTGATATACTGATAATCCCTCAAAAATATTTTTCACCTCTACTACTGTGCTTTTGCTTTCTAGCATTTATATTTGGTTCTTCCTTATAGCTTTAACTTCTGTGCTGAAAATATATATGTAATCTCGCATGTTGTTTATTTTTTTCCATTAGGCTCTTTAACATAGAAATAATGGACCTGATAGTTCCAACATATCTATATTTTACTCTTATGTGATGATTAATTTGTCTCTTCAGAGTGTATTTTCTCATAACTATTTTTTTGCATCATAATTTTTGTTTAATGGGGGATCTGTTGCATAAGAGAGGGATTAGTAAACTGTGGCCCTTAGTTCAAATCAAGACTGACCAATCAGATTCATTTTTGTACAGCCCATGATCTTGGGATGATTTTTCATTTTCAAATGTTTAAAAAAGTCAAAAAAAAATATTGTGTGAAAATTATAAATTCTAAGTAAATAAATCCATGGCATTATATCTATTTTCAATAATATATAATGCATTTTTCAAACATCAAAAACTTTAATACATATTTTCCTTGTATCATTAGGTATCAGATTATATTTTTCTTCTATTAAATTAACTTTCCCCTTTAGTATACTCATTAGATATTCTAAAGATTGTCTTAAATAATTATAGGAATCCTCTCTCGAAATTTAATAACCAGTAATTATTGTCACCTTCTAATATCAACACAATCATCCTTTATTTACAACCATAGATTATTTTAAGAAATTAAGCACTCAACTAACTCCTACATTTTAAAAGCTCTCTGGATCTGGAGAGATTTTTGAACTCCAACCTTTAAGTATTTAGTCAAGATTTTGAATGATTTAAAACCTTTCATTAATTTACATCCCTCTTAACTCATTCAAGAATCTTATCCTATTAATTTAGAGAAGTTGCTTTTTTCTTAACCCTTTTGACTAATAAGTGTATGTTTAAAAAGTACATGCAGAAAGAAAACCAGAATTTACATTTTAGACATTAAAATTGGAATGTCACATATTTTATTTCCTTTAGCAATCCTTATGTCAATTTCATTTACTAGAAAGAGCAAAGTAATTTCTGTTATGATAAGCATTTGAACTGTCAGAGTTTGAATGATTATATTGGACATAAATAATTTATGTGGCAAGAAGCTATTCTACTCAGTACCATCAAAACCTATTACACATACTATTAAAAATATTGGTAAACCTTTTTAAAGCAAGGGTTAATATTCAGTGCCAGTCACATATGAAATAAATTACAAGTCTTAAATCTTGATGGTTGGTAGGTTACAATTTCTTAGTCTATCTCCCTTTATTCAGTGAAGAATGCTTTAGAATACTGTTAAGATAGTTTCATGCATGCACATGTGTGGACACATGTGTACATACTATATATGTATTATATATGCACTATACACACACACACATACACATACACACACATATTCCACCTTTATCTGTATAGCAGCATCTAGATGGCTTATATTATATTGTACTATAGAGAAAAAATAAAAGAAATAAAAAATCACATATTATTTTTCTTAGAAAATACTGCCAAAATATTAGATATTTTATACACATACAGAGTTGAGTTGACCCTTGAACAATATGGGAGTTAGGGGTGCCGAACCCCTGTGCAGTTGAAAATCCATGTAATGTTCGACTCTGGAAACTTAACTACCTTCGATATCCATGGGGTGTTGGTTCCAGAACCCTCCACAGATACCAAGATCCATGGATATTCAAATCGCCTATACAAAAAGGCACAGATCAATGTATGTAGTCAGCCCTCCACATCCACTGATTATGAACCACAAAAAGAATAGAGGTATTCATTAAAAAAAAAAATCGTAGTATAGGTAGACCCGTTCAATTCAAACCTATGTTGTTCAAGGGTCTACTCTATGTGTGTGTTTGTATATATTTACATTTACATGTCATATTTTTAGTAATTTTATTATACATATTATATGTAATATAATATAAGCATATTATATATGTATTATATGTATGCATAATATAGGTATATAATATACCATGAGTTTTAAATTTTAAATTTTAAATTTGAGGGAAAACTCTGATATACATTGCTTCTAGATCATCTATTTATTGTATCATATGAAAGTAGAATGACAGCATACCAAAAAAGCTGGTGAAAGGATTCACATGTATATCACTTACCTTACAAGTGAAAGAAGTCATTTCCTAGAACAATAATCTGATCAGATTGAATAAAGAAGATGTGGTACATATACACAATGGAATTACTCAGCCATAAGAAGAGATGAAATACTGTCATTTGTGACAACATGTTTGGATCTTTGAGGCAATCATGCTAAGCAGAATAAGTCAGATGAAAAAAGCTGACAACTGATTTCATTCGTATGTGGAATATAAAACCAAAAGCAATAAATAAACAAGACAAACAAGCAAAGAAAAAAACTCATATAGACACAGACAACATTATAGTGATTACCAGAGGGAAAAGGGGAGGGAAGAATAGAAAAGGGCAAAGGGGGTCAAATATATAGTGATGGAAGAAGATCTGACTTTAGGTGATGAACACACAATGCAATATACAGATAATGCATTATAGAATCGTACACTTGAAACCTATGTAATTTTATTAACCAATAGCACCCCGATAAATTTAATAATAAAAAATTATTATAATAAATACAGAAAATTTCTCTTCCTTAAGGAACATCGTATATTAGAAGATAAGTTCAAAAGGCTGGTTAATTCATTTAAATACAATGAGAGAATAAACATGTTGCAAATCAAAGTTTTATTGAAGCAGAAGGGGAAATAATGTTCTCCACCTATAGAGGATAGATGTAATAAAAAATTATTTGCTCTATGTAAAAATATAAAAGTTATAAAATTCATTATGTTTTACTCTGATTAGACAATATATGATTTCTTTATTGCATACAGTCTTCCTCCTACTTCAGGCTTTTTTAGTTCTTTTCTCTCCCCTCTCCTTTTGGCCTGCTTTTCTATTCTGCAGTTTTCTTGCTAATGTGACAACATACTCTCTTCAAATGGTTTTATAAAAAGTTTACTACAACACACAAAACATATATTTTTCTTTTTTCTTTAAATAAGGGGATCACAGACTACGTGAAGAATAAGAAAATATGACAATTTAAGATATCACAAAGTAAATAATATTCAAATATCACTTTTTTATCTTCATTAGGAATATATAATATTTGTTTCCCTATATATTTCCCCAGAGCTATTTTATTATCAGTTGTCCAGGTAGATTACCCCATAAAATAATCCACTCTGGTTATAATTGGAATCTTTTACTAAACCGTTTTTAAGACTTCCTTCTCTTTTATGTCTTCTTTCCTTTCCTTTAAAAGAGTAAGTATCATCTATTACCAGAAAGTATTATATTTTTACTCAACAGGCTTTATATTTTCTAGTTAGGCCTGAAAATATTTAGTAAGTTGCTCTTTGGAACACTTGATATATTTGGAAAGTAAAAATGTAATTCTTATTATTAATTATATATTATTATAGAGAGAACAGAGAGCACTGCTCTAAACATTTTAAATATAATATAATTTAAATTCTATTTAGTATTTTCAAAAGAGCATAATAAAAAAAATAAAAAATTACTTTTGAGTATTCAAATAATGCTTTTAGACACTGAAAATTTTCATCCAGGTGAAGGTATAGTAAAGGTGTTTACATATAAGTTAGACTAGCCTTTTCTTTTTTTAAAAAAAGTTTATTCTGACATACATCTTGATCTACTATTACTGAAAACTATTGCATTGGTAGAGATGCACCATATTTAGTTTTATACACTTGATAGTTATTCTGGCAATAATGTAAAGATAAATTCGAATAATATAATACATAGACAAATGATGAGGGCCAGAATGAATGCAATGGTAATAACAAAGAAATGAAGAAGTTTGATTCAAGAACTATCTAGTGTGTAAAATGTGATGAAATATTTGTGAAAATCAGAAGAGAGTGAGGAAATAGGATTTACTCCCCTAATTCTGCCATTGCTAACTCTGCTGTCATATTACCAAATTAACTGAGAAGAGAGTAGAACAATAAGGATTGATTTTGAAGGATAATACTTCCTTTTGAAGATACTGATTATAAAGTACCTTTGATAGAACAAATTTTAAAAATTACTCTTAATCTTGGGTAATCTCTTGCCCTTTGAGTGTGGTTGGAACCTGCAAATATAATGAGATTTCACTCCCATGTTTATGTTACATCATATAGAAAAAGGAAGATTTGTGTCTTTTTAAGAAGAGTACTTTGGATGGTAGTAGAGGGGAGAGACTAAAAGATTTGAAGTATAAAGATTTAATGTTAGCTTAAAGATGAAGGGGATACATGATACATGATAAAAAAAATAAATAAAAAATAAAATAAAACCTTCTATATGCCTGTAGAAGTTGATACCCTGACTGAAAACCAGTTCATAAATGACAACCTCAGTACTACAACCATGACGGACTATATTCTGCCAATAACCCAAATGAACTCAGAAGCAAATTTTCCCCCACATTCACCTGATAAAAGCCCAACCCAGATGACATTTCAATTATAGCTGTGTGAGTACTTAAGCAGGGAACCCAGCAGTACCAGTACCTGCAGCTACAGAACTGTTGTGTCCAACAAAACTGTGAGATAATAAATGAGTTTAAGGCATTAAATTTGTGGTGATTTATTATGCATTAATAGAAAATGAAGATAGTGCCTACAGGACATCCAGATAAACATACAGAGTTGGCCTTAGGCATTTAATTTTGTGGCTGGAGTAAAGAAGTTGTAGATGGAAATAAATAATAAGACATCAGTAGAATTTAGGTTATGCAGGTTAAACAATATAAAGTCACTGATATTCAACTGTTTTGACCTATAAAAGTAGAAATTTCATGTCATTCAATCTAATTCAAAAAGTTCCAATCCCAAGAGTACACACACTGTTTCCCAATCTTTTCCTATCAGATACAACTAGATGTATAATGTCAGTGGTCCTTATTCTGAGCTCCTATTTTTGTCACAGTGTTATATCAATGGAAATTTGCAATCAAGTAGATACCTTTAATGAATGAAGAACACTTTATTCCCTCTGATTATGAGTCAATTTACCTGTTCAAATATTTAATTTTTAAAGACAGTGAATAACAGTCTATGTAGAAAATATGAGGGTATGTGCATGGGTGGAGAGAGGGTGCAGAGTAGTAAAAATTGTTCAAGTGTAATAATTTTTAAAATGATTCTCAGACATGCCTATATTTCAGTATAAACTTAAAAATGATTATAGAAGGAACTCAAGTCAAACAGCACATGCACATAGTCAAAAATTCACTGAGTTACAAAATTGAGAGAAAAAGTTTTGGGTTATTAAATCACAATCAACCCATGACCCTCTCTATCAGGAAAACAGTATTGTCAAGTATACGATTGAAACAAGGACTTGGCCTTTTTAAAGGTCAAAGCATAACAAGCAGCTCTAGGCTAATTGATATTGGTTTGTTCATTGTAAATGGCAGAGAATGGGAAAAAGAATCAATGATGTGTAGTCTGGGAGAAACTTCTAAAACAGATATGTCGAAAGAGATGATAAGACTTAGGCAGTGAGCACTGAAAAAAGTATTTAAGGAGGAACAAGAATAGGGAATGTTGCCTATTTAGTTAGTACTTGGATATTTTTAGATTCCATACAAAAGCAGAAGGTGGAAGAAAGAAGCAAAGTTTTGTCTATAAAAAAATACGGAGAGGGTTTTACTTGTTTTAATGTTAATTTATTGAGCACCAACTAACTCTAAGTAAGACTGGAGTCAAATTACAGTACCAAACCTCTAAGCACTAGTTAATAGGACAAGCAAGGGGGCTTTAGAATCATTCGTTAACCCAAAGCAGGATCCCAGTTACTTCTAAGTTTTATGAAATTTGTTAGCTATATAAAACTTCTATAACCTAATTTCTCCTATAATACATAATTCTCAGTTTTGTGATATAGTCAAAGTAGTTGATTTTTTGATGAGTAGGCACTTAGTAAAGATTATTTTTTATTTTATTTTATTTTATTTAGAATGTTTGAGTGGTAGAAGAAAGAAGTTTTGTTTCTACTGAACACCATGGAAGAGTTTGTGGTTGCATTTCACTGATCTTGACTACTTATTTAATATAACTTTATTGCCAGGAGCTGGGTGTTAACAATTTAAGGACTTACATAAGTCCAAATCTCATGCTCTTCTAGTTCACATTTCTTATATTAATAGAGATACTAGGTAAATAGATATGATAAATAAATCTAAAGTAGATGAAGATAAGATAAAGAAAGCCACAGTTTTAAGAGAGAACTGCATACACACATACACAATAACAGTCTACTGTTATTTAGATATTTATATCTTTGAAATTATTCTCTTACATCTATTAATTGAAAAATTAACTAATAGTTTTTGCTGAAAATGTCTTAAGCACTTTAACACAAATAGACAGTTACTGAACTGCCAGTTTAGAGGAAAATGTATGATGCGTAGAGTAATTTTGCTGACTAATATCTCTCCAAAGTAGAAAAGAATGGTTTTTATTTTACATACTCTTTTGCTTAAACTGGGAAAAAATTTTATATATATATAAATTTTATATATATATATATATAAATTTTATACACACACACACACACACACACACACACACACACACATATATATAAAAATTACCATTAGGTATCTACACACATAAAACTTTGACACATTAGTAATTGAAAAATAGAAAATTCTATTTTCTCAGAATCTACATAAATATGTGTGTATACATGATTTCTTTTTTACTTTTACCTGCCCTGATTACTTTTCTTTGAAGAGAAATAGGTTACAAACCTTGAACTCTAATATCATAACTTTTAAAAAAACATAATCATTAACCAAAGCATTTTAAGTATTTTTTCTAAAAATTTCTATTTGGTTAATTTTAACTAAAGTAGCCAATAATGTTGACACATTATAACCATAGTTTCCAAGAAAACATCCAGTGACTCATTGAGTGCTGTCATAGATATATGTGATTAATTATTTTACGTGGATAAGTACATTTTACTTGAGACCGTTTTTTTTTTTTTCAGAATTTGAAAAAAGCTACCAATGCTGTATTATTTGGAAATTAAAGGACCATTTGTTAAAAACTGTCTTAGTTGGAAGCCAAACATATTTCCTAAAATTCCAAATGGCCTACTCTCATTAGTCACTGGAAAGCATTACATACATATACACAATGAAATATTAGCCATAAGTAAAAACACTGCCATTTGTGACAACATGGATAAATCTTGAGATTATCATGCTAAGTAAAATAAATCAGACAGAAAAAGTTGAGAACCACATGATTTCATTCATATGTGGGATATAAAACTAAAAATAACAAACAAACATGACAAACAAACAGAAAGACTCATGGACACGAGCTGTGAGTTAGCAGTTACCAGATTAAAGAAGGGAGGGAAGAAGTGGGCAGGGGTAAGGGAGTCAAATATTTGGTGGCAGAAGGAAATTTAACTTTGAGTGGTGAACACACACTGCAATATGCATATGATGTATTATTGAACTGTACACTTGAAATCTATCTAATGTCACCCCAATAATTTTAATTAAAAAAAAATGAAACCATGTCACTTGGAACATTAAGCTTTAGCTAATCATGAGCCCCTAACCTTCTGTATTGGAAAACAGACTCTGTTTTATAAGATCAGAGGCAATATGGAACAATCTATGTTTATAAACTAGTACCTCTGGGATGTCAATGAACTTTTTGAGATTCCTCATTGCCCTGATTTAGAAATAACAATATATGCCTCAGAGACTTATTATTATTAAGGTCAGAAAAAAAAGTGTATGTTAAAGTGCCAATTCAAGATCTGGCATATAGTGAACACTCAATTTTTAGTTAAAGGCATATATGAAAGACAAGTTACTAAAGGGCAAAGTTTAACTAATATGTTAAAGAGATGTTCCCCTAAAGTGGGAAAGAGAAGGGCAAAAAACTTATTCTTACCTATGGTTGTATGCTGTGATTACACACGCATCGCTATTTACATATACATAGACAGATGCTATGTTACCATGATGTTGTACATACATAGCGCAGCAAAAAACTTTTGGACACTGACACTTTAAACATCAACTTTAAAAAATTATACTTTAAAAGGATAATTCATATAAAATAAAGTTCACTAATTTTAATTTTACAATTAGATGAGTTCTGAGAAATGGACACCGTCACATAAATGCTGTCACAGCCATGGAGTAAAGCATCAGTATCACCCCCAGAGCTCCTCAGAGTTCCTCTGCAGTCAGGCCTCATCCTGTTTCAACTGGAGGCCTCTTACACAGCACTGAGCTAATGTCTGTAGCTAGAATTTTGCCTCTTTTTTGGAATTTCATATAAATGGAATCGCATAGTGTGTAGGTTTTTGTGTTTGATTCTGTCACTTAACATAAGGTTTTTGTGTCCATCTGTATTGTTCCATTTATCAACAGTTTGTTCCTTTTTTTTTTTTTTATTGCTGAGTAGTGTTCTATTGTATGGATACAACTATTTAAACTATTTCCATGTTTTTTCTTGTTACGAATAAAGTTGCTTTGAGCACTTAAGTACAATTCTTTGTATGGACAGTTTTTAAAATTATTTTGGATGAATTTATAGAAGTGTGATTACTAGACTGTACAATAATTATATGCCAAATAAATTCTTTACAAAGTATCTGTAGCAATTTTATTTCAATCTGCAATGTAGAGTTCTGTTTACTTCACATCCTCTCCAACACTTGTTTTCACTATTTCTTTAATTCTAACCAATCTAGTCAATGAGCAGGGCTATCTATTTCCAATTCACTAATGTCTAATGATATGGAAAATGTCTGCACTTGCTAAATTCACATTTCTATTTTTCTTGGATAAAATATCCACGAAGGTATTTGTTCAATTTTTATGAGGGCTATTTTTCTTCCAATATTTAGTTGTAGGAATTCTTTATATATTTTGGACTAAGCCTACCTCAGAATCACACTTTGCAAAATTTTCTGCCAGTCTTTGGCTTGCTATTTACTTTTCTTCAAAATGTCCTTTGAAAAGTAAAACCTCAAAATTTTTCACAAGTCCAACTTATTCTTTCTTTTACATTTTATACTTCTTTTTCTGTTTAAGCTTAGAAATCTTTGCTAAAATAAGGTCACACAAAGTTTTCTCCTGTGTTTTCTAATTTTCTAGCTTTAGCTCTTAATTTACAACTGTGAGACACTTTTATTTATGGTGTTTATGAGGAAGGTAAAGCTATAGGTTTCCTTTTTTATTTTCTTTATATACGAGCAATGATTTTTTTTGAATACTTTATGTCTAAAAACTATTTTGTACCTATTGGATCACCTTGACAGCTTTGTCAAAAATCAATTTAGCATATACATGTTGATCTCTATATTTTGTTCCACTGATTTATGTCTATCTTTATTAAAATTTATTATCTTCATTACTACATCTTTAGAGTAAGTATATTTTATCCATCTTGTTTTTATTTTAAAATTTCTTTCCTTATTCCCACTTCCTTGAATTTTGATATACAGCTTAGAATAAATCAGTGTCAATAAACATTCTGTTAATATCATAACTGGAATTGCCTTGATTGTGTAGATCGATATAATTTATCAAAACAATATTGTGTCTGCCATTCAATGAACATATGTAGTTCTATATTTATTATAATCTTTGTTAATTTCTGTCAGCAGTATCTTATAATGTTTAAGGTACAGATCTTGAATGAGTTGTGTTAAATTTATTTTTAAATATTTCATATTTGGTAATATTTACATGAGTTTTTTCCATTTCAATGACAAATTGTTTGTTCCTAGTATAATGTAGATAGGTAAAAATTGTTCATTTCTCCAATATAATTTGTTTATTGAATAACATTAAAGTTAGGTGTATTAAAATAACTTCCATGAAATAATGATGTTATGTAAGCTATTTACCTTTCTGTGTTATCATTTTGTAAGTTTCACTCATCCTTATTTAATGTCATTGTTGGAAAACTGTAGAGGTTTAGATTATTTTCCTTTGGAAGTATTCTGCTTAAATTCATGACTCATTAACATCTTCTCACTTCTTAGCTGTCAGGCAAATCAACATAATACGTGTAATTTAAAGCTTCTATTTATTTGTAATTATGTAAACAAACTAGCAAATATGGTGTTAAATTAATATTTTAATTTTACATCCACTTATCCTGGTACTAGGCAGACATATACTACTTTCATCTCTCCTTTGTTTCTTATTACAGTTATTGGCCCTCCTCTCCTTCTCACCAGTGATAAAATAAGTTCTGCATATAGTACTACAGCTGTATTCCACTTAAATTCCTTATAGTTGTTGAGGGAATAACCAGTCAATCTCTTTATTTGACTGCATAACAATATATCATATTATCTGTATGGTGCTTTTTTTCATCACTTCTGTTGTTAGGTAAATAGACTTTAATTCTGGAAACATCATTTGTGTTTTGTGATCCTATGTGTTTAGAGACCTCTGAAATAATAGTTTTCTTTAATTCAACTAGATTGAAGATTGTTCTTTTTCACATTATTAGATATCAATAAGACATAGGAGTCTGACAGTAGAGGCTAAAGGGAAGAAGCAACAGTGTCAGGAGTTGGATAAAATATTGTTCTCATGTTATTTGATTCATTTTTTATAGAATAATTATGAAACAGGCACTATTACCCTTATATTGTCAAGCTAAATAATACATAAATATTAAAGTACTATTCTTGAGGTTATATTTTATAAGTAAACTGGAATTCAGTCAAAGTATCCCTAGCTCAAAAATTGATGCTGATTTCACTATAAGTTCAGCTTCTAAGCAAACAATTTGGATAGCTGGGATAAGGAACAAAGAGAACTACGCCAGGAAAGCTTATTGTCCACCACCACCCCAAATGCAAAGAGAAGCTGAGAAATGTCAAAATAAAAAATAATTTAATTTGTAAATTAATTCCTATATTTTAGACACCATTCTAATTTAATAAATTAACTCATTCACTAATCGAAATACTGTTATAAGGTAAAGAATTTTATTATTATCTCCACTTTATTAATGGTAAAACTGAAGTATAGAAAGAAAAATTTAATTGCCCAGAGTCATTCAGATGTAAGTGGGTGATGAAATCTGAACAGGAAATTTGGTCCTAAAGTTCAATTCTTTTAACCACTATAAAATGTTGCCTCATCTTATAAATATATATAAAAGAAAGGCTAATACACGTATTTGCTTGTAGAAAAATAAATAAGTCAGTTTTGAATACTTAAAAATAGAGAATAAGAATAAAGATCTGGACAAATTCAAGCCTTATATTACCACCACCACCATTTAACACCTATTAGCAGTGTTGTATACATTTTACACATATCTCCTCATGTATTCATGTCAACAACCTTATTTCATTCATGGCATTGATCATATCCTATCTTGTTTTATGATTTTAAGATAAAAGCATGATATTTCCCTACCGAAATATAATTTTCTGTTTGAAGATAGCATGTGGCCTCTGATTCATCTTTCCATCTCCCTATGACAAGTGGAGTAGAGTGTTTCACATATTAATTATTAATAGTTATTAAATAAATAAGTAAATGAATTAATGATCCTTGAAGTACAGTGTAAAATGAATCATCGTCTGCAAAGTCAAAGAAAAATTTCAATTTCAAAGATACATAAACACGAAAAAAATAAACATGGTGAATATCAAAACTGAATTATTATGAGTACAAAGGTACAGCTCCTAGCAAAGTATTTTGCTTATAGCAATAAATATGTAACTTATAAGGCAATATATACAGACCTAAAAACATATATCACTTTGGTCATACATTCAAATTCTCAAACAATATTTACATTATCATTTATCTTCTTCACATTACTATTAAGATTAAGTTTTATAATTGTTTTTATAAATTCAATTTTATTGGATCAGAAAAATTGGGAGAAAAGGTTTAAAATTCTGATTGTTCAGTTATTTTTAATTACTTAATTAAAATCTATAAAATATGTCTATTTCAATGGAATTGAATTGGAATATAGAAATTTAAATAGTCAGTAGGACAGCATAAATAGCCAAGAGGAAATGGAAAAATAATAACTGTTTATAACTCTATGTGAGAGGAATGTTTAAAAACTATCAAAAATGTTCAAGACTAGAGAGACAAAAACAATATCAACAAAACACTATTTTTCCAGTATAATTTATCTTTATCTAAGAATGATATATATATTTTCATAAAAATATATTTCAAGGTTGAATGTGAAAATATACCATAATGCTAAAAAGGTTTATACTCTGTTCTATATATTTCTTAATACTTAATTAGAGGTACACGATTGGTTGGGAAAATATTCAATAATAGAAAATTGATTGCATATTATATGTAATGGTTGTCTAAAGGACATCGTAATTTACAAGATTAAAATAAAAGTTGCTGAGTATGTTTGATAATAATATATATAAACAATATGCACACTCAGAAGCAAGAGATGAGGTAAGATATCAATGTCAAATATTGAAAGCTTATAGTTATTAAAATCTGAATTCTTTATAGCAGAGGGAATTGTTAGATGCTTCATATAAAAATTAGACATAAAGTAAAATTCTATGCAATACATATAGAAAAAATATTACATCTATTCCATTTTCCCTGAGAGTTGCAGTTTCCCTTTCATTTTTTCTAAAGGAAGATTTCATTCTATGTTTAGGAAGTCCATTTTAAAAATAATGTGGACCTAATCGTAAACCTCCAAATTTATTGTATAAAGTCTTTCACTGTATATCTGAATGAATCATTCTGCAAAGATGCAGTTCGCACTTAATTAGAACATAATTAGCACTTAAAATAGAGTATTGATATCCCATCAATATATTCCATAATTTAAAAACGAATGAATGAAGAGAAGGACATTGACATACTAAAAAGAATACTGAATGTATACATGAAAAAAAGCACTGTATGTTTCATAAAGGGTATTTTGGAATGTGCAGAATATACATGTCACAAAACCAAACAGCTCGTAAACACATTCAAGACATTCTACTCTATTATTATAGGTTATTTATTTACCAAGCAAACACAAGATATTTAAGAGACCATTTGGATATATTTAAATATATGCAAATATTATCATTGTAGATGGTGCACATATACATGAAAGTATGTGTACGGATACATACATGTATAGACAGTTAGTTATTTGTGTGTATCTGGATATATAGCATGGTGATATCAAAACTTCCCAGAAGTTAAGTGTAAATATCTTAAATGAGTAACATGCCCCTTAAATATAATCAGGTACTATTAACTAAAGTGCCTTATATAACATCTCTTAGCTTACATAAATGTGTAGTTTGAGGTTTGTTTAATTGTAACTTCCATCTGTCTTTCATTTGAGGAAATTTAATCAAACTCTTGCTCCATTTTTCAATGAAAGAAAGAATATAGCATGAGTTTGATCTGAAAAAAAAAAAAAGCTCATTGTTTGATAATATTTTCAATTCTAATAAAAGCCAGTGGTATTTGGCATATGATCTTTACTTTTCATCAATTCTGAGATCAAAGAGGTGGCATCTACTACATTTGTTCTAAATGAATAAATTATACATTGTTATTTGTTCCATGGATTCCAATTAGTGGAAGCTTAGGTACTTTAGTAAAAACTTTTCTCATGGTTCTGGTATAGTCTGTACAAAAGCAACTTCGAATACAACCAAACAAACTAACATTTATTCAATACTTACTTTGCACTAAGAATATTGGTTAAATAACTAGTTTCTTAAGACATAACTGGAAAGTAAGGTGGTGGGAGAGAAACTTTAAAATCAGATTGCTTGACTACAATGTTTTAGCTATTTTCTTTCTTTCTTTTTTTATTATTTATTATTATTTATGCCTATAGCACCTGGTCTTCCTAGGTGGTCTCCCATGCAAGTATTAACCAGGCCTGACTTTGCCTGACCTTGCTTAGCTTCCGAGATCAGACATTGGGCTTGTTCAGGGTGGCATGTTTTGGCTATTTTCTTTGCAAATTTTCTTTGTATTATAAACTCCCAAAGTTATTCACTCAAGCACGGAGAAAAAGTATACCAGAGTCTCAAGTAACTAGTGTTAACTTGGTAATGACTTTGTAAATACTTTTTATTAGTTTGGTTTTGGCTGGCATTTCAATTAAATGTGATAGCAATGCAAAATTAGCTTTCTCTTTTATTTATATAAAACACAAAAATTACGGAGATTAACTCATGTTCAAAGTAATCATTGAAAAGCTAAAATTATATTTTCAAATAACAACCCATCTCTTCATTTTCTCATCTTTGTATCACTACTCTTCCAACGTCAAGCTAATCAAATAAAGATTTTGGTGTGTTTTGTATATATTATTAGTTTATAAGGCCATCTCAAAAATTAAAAACAGAATTATGTGATTGATTTTAACTATGAAAAATGTATAGCCATGTTGCAAAAATCTAAACACACACACACACATATACACCTTGTTTCGGGTTGTAAAATTTATGATTATTTTTAATATGTATATTTAGTATTTGTATAACATAATTTAATTATTTAAAAACCTTTATATATTTTCCCCATTAAATCTACACTAAATTCTTTAAAACATTAAGCATTGAAGTGACTTCTCCAAGACCATAAATTAAGTGGAAGAATTGAAATAAGACCCCAAGCCTTCAGTTTATTGTTAAGTGTATTTGTCTTCCCCCCGCCCCCCATCTCTCTTTCTGAAAGAAAAATAACTTTAGTAGAAGCAATCTCACTACTCCCTGGATAGTCTTAAAAACATATATAATATATCAGACAGAGAAAGATAAATACCATATGATTTCACTTATATGCGGAATCTAAGGAACAAAAAGAACAGACTAATCAAAACTGACTCACATCCATAGTGGACAATTCAGTGAAAGACAGAGGGGAGAGGGTTTGGGGAGCTGAGAGAATGGGGTGAAAGGTTAAAGAAGTACAAACTAGTAGTTGATAGAGAGTCACGGGGATGGGGAGCATGGCATAGGGAATGCAGTTAGCATTAATATAATGGCTAGGTAGAGGGCCAGGGGAGGGAGGGAGCAATTGGGGGGATTGTTTTATAAACTATGTAGATGTCTAACCAATGTGCTATATACTTGAAACTAATTAAAATAAATAAATAAATTTTAAAAAATACATAAACCACCTGAAATCTTAACATTTAGAGATATTTTTGATAACATTTGGTATATTTCATTACCAAATGAAATCTTATTGTATTTCTATGTATATATCCTTGCAAGTTTCAATATATTTTTATAATACATTTGATGCTATTGTTATGTTTCTTTTATAAAACATAATTTTTCTATGTGATAAAATATGATTTATATGGCAGTCTAAAACTGTCATGAGGCTTTATTATACTCCATTTGACTGACTCCCTTTTGTTAGAGATTTAGATTGTCTTCTTTTAAATGCAAATAAAGCAATGCTGTAATAATATATATATATATATGTAAAATATCTGTTTAATTTTTCAAGTGTTTATTATTTTTTAAATCCCCACTGCAATATTTTTTGGATGGTAATGTATGTATTATGTTCCAGTGTTAATTCTATGACAACATGCTCTAATATTAATTAGAATGTCTATTATTAGCATGCTATCATACAAACCGCAAAGTTCAATATTAATCAAGAAAGCATTATAATACTAACATCAAGATTATTATTAAAGCAATTTTTGTTATAAGTAATAATGGATTTTAGAATCTATTACATAAACATGTTATTTGAGTCCTAGAGCATCATCCCATGAGAAAGTCAGTACGGAGAAAACCATGCAGCGTATGTTTGAAAGACACAATTGTTAACCTATTAGATTGGGATGAGTTCCCCAAGAAGCACAAACGAACACATGATAGCTGTTAAATAGACTTCTAAGAAAAGTGGAGTCTTCTATTGTGAAGGTTGTGCTCTGTGGGTAACTTGCTCAGATCAAGAGAAGGGCCACCGAATATCACTAATAGTGGTACTCTTGTTCTATTCTTTATCCAACATTACTCATGTTTAAGAACTATTTTTAAATATGGTTTTGAAGATTCTGGTGTGTCATGGCATTGCTCTAGAACCTAAAGATCTGTACTGAGATACCTTTACCATGACTTGCCAGGAATGTTGCAAGGCATTTCATATACTATTAAGATACCTCTTCGACAACAGCCTGAACCTGCTGCAGAGCCTTCTCAAAAACTGCAAACATCTAAATTACCTGGCAAATAGATCAGAGGAGTATATCCAAACAGTATTGCACATGCTGTTTCCAAACTGAAAATAAGCTAATCAGACGTTGTGCCTCTTTCAATTGTTGGGGGTTCAAGATAGAATATATCGTTCTATTTTTCAATGAGGTATCTCAGCATGCTCAAGAACACTCAATTCCTAAATATTTCACTGATCATGAAAGACCTTTGGAGAGTTTATCTTCCAACCACTTGTATGTGTGTAACACCAGTGTATTTGTGACATTTGCTGATTATCTAGTCTTATTAACATGATGTCACCAAGATAGTGCATCAGTAGATGTTCTGTCAAACTTTTAAGTGTAAAAAAGTGATTTAGACTATATAGTGACAGAGAGCATGAGAGTTAACTCTGCCCCAGGCAAGACGAAAAATGACTACTACCGTGTGATGTTCTCTCTTGATGGGACTGAAAAGGAGAAATTTGTCAGATCAATAGCTGGATATCAAGTGCCAGAGGCAATGATAATATGTTCTACAAGATACCACATCAAATGAAGCAGTGCAAATTGCAGCTACAACTTCTCTTTAAGTTTAAGTTAGTTTATCATCATCTGCCATAATTAATCTGGTTTTGACAGATGCAATTCTGATACAATAAAAGTGAATATGATGGGCATCATCAGTACTGCATTCTTTAATGAGTCTGTGTGAGTGGTTCTAATTTCTGTCATTGCACCTGTGATACAATACTGGTCTGTTTTATTAATTTGGTCAAAGGAATAAAGTTTTAAGGATTTTCACCTTATCTTTTCCCCAACAGGGGATCTTATCAGGGGACCCAATGTTAGTGTCACCCTAATTATATCTATTGCAATTATACACCCAGGGATAGGTGAAATAGCCACAGATTAGATCTTTAAACTCATGGACATCCTGTGAAATGGCCCTGGACCAGAACCAAGTCCTTATCACAGTATTTCTGTACAATTCCACTGTGAGAGAGTCTCTTGATATTAGTGTCCCGCTAGACCCTATATCCAATAACTCTTGACAGATATCTTTCCTCAGTATATAGTTACTTGGTAAATGACCATCAGTCTCTTTAGGGAATAGTTACTGCTTATAATTTGTTGTAAGTTTACAAGGTCTTTCCTCAAGGGAACACAACCTCTTCCTTTGAAATTTGTTATTTTTCCTTTTTTCTTTCTTGTAAACCTCTTTAACCTATAAAGTAGATTAGTCATCATTTAAAGCATATATTTTGCTATTCAGAATGTGAGATCAGGGACCAATTGCCTTGTCATCATCTGGAAGACTTGTCAGGTCACTTAAACTTACTGAATCAGAAATCTGCATTTTTATCAATATGCTTAGGTATTCCCAAAGTATATTAAAGTTTCTGATAAACCAATTTCACACAAATATATCACCCATTTGTATTAACTAACATTTTAAGTTCTGTCATTTTTAACTCTAAATCAAGATGTGAAGTTGGTTGAGGACAAGAACTTTGAAAACTCTTCTCTGCCCTGAGAAACAGGCAGAAGATCACAAGTTACTGAATTAAGAACCGAGACTATAATTTTTAGCTACTGGTTTATTAATGTATAGTAAACATTATACTGGAGTTTTAACTCATAAATTATGGATTCATGCACCTGTTTTCTTCCTTGTATGAGTGTCCTTTTCAAACATTTCACAGAAATTCAACACTTTCTGGTGCTTACCCACACTGTTATAGGTTCAACGCTGTACAAATTTTGCTCACAAGGTGTTCTGTTAATACAAGATACCATATGATAGAGAAAAATAATTATCATTCTATTTCTAAGAGTACTTGAAGTAAAAGATCTTTTGTCCAACAAGTAATGATTAAAATACATTTTGAATCATGAAACCCAGTTATCAGTTCTATATTACACTCTTTTTCTATTTAATGATATGGTAAATTAGATAAGAAATCATGTGTCCTTGAATTTCAATTAAATCAGATGTTTTGGTTTGTGTTTTTAAATCATAAGGTAATTTTTATTTAACAATAATCAAACACATTTTCCAAATAAACCACTGAGAATTTTTTGGAGACTCTGTGTTGTGACCGAAGTTTCTTTATTAATTGTAATCCTCAAAATAGTTTAACTGAAGAATAAACAGTTTATTATGTTCCAAAAATAAAATTATAGAAAAAATGATGTTTATAGTAAATGCTAGTAAGGTATATAATATCTATGTAGATAATGTAAATGCAAGCATATCTATATCTACAAATACATATATAGGGATACATGTGATACAAAGTAGACACAGCTAGATATACATAAAGACATACTTATAAAGGTGTTGATAATAGATGTATTTAATGTCTCCCTATCACAACATTTATAATTTAGTAATTATCATTGAAGTTAGGAATCAATTTTCTTCCTTTGACACTGAGGCTCAAAGCAGTGAACTACCTCTTAAGAAAACATTTAGTCAGCAGGAGAGCAGTCTAAAATCGGGCATCTTGACTCCTAGCACACTAATCTTTTTTAAGGGTTCCTTTTTAGTGAATGACTTTCTATTACGGCTCTTTACATTGCCTGATTAACATATACTTTAAAAGTTGGAAAGAGACAAGCAGGTGCTACCAATAAAACATGTGTTCATTTTAATGTCAAATAATCCAATACTTTTTGCAGTGTTCTTTGCTTTTAACAATCCTGTGGGATTCATTCTGCCACTTTATGCTTCAAAGTAATGTGTCTCAATTGCATGTGAAATGTTACACTGCGTTAGTATGAAGGTATAATCAATAAATGGCCAATTCATTCAGTATTTTGAAGACTTTGCAGAATGAAGGTCAT
This sequence comes from Eidolon dupreanum, assembly GCA_028627145.1. NCBI lineage: Eukaryota > Metazoa > Chordata > Mammalia > Chiroptera > Pteropodidae > Eidolon > Eidolon dupreanum. The sequence goes on from CM053507.1 coordinate 25,801,247, forward strand.
GCCTGATGAGAATACAATAGTATAAGTGTCACCAAGTGATTACAGTGATTCAACAGTAATGAGTATTATTTTTACTTAGATGCAGTGCTTAACTTGGTTACTTCCTAAAGTGAAATTTAATACTGACCTCTTCTTGCTTTAAATATTTTATCGGCAACCCAATTCCTAACTGAAATGTAAGATCAATATATAACTATAAATGTCCTTAAAATGTAGTCCATCTTTAGGACTGTAGTAGATCAGTAAGTATATAACTTTCAAGTGATATTATAAAACATAGCTAAAGAGGAATATAGCCACATTTATAATCATTTTTTCAACAACTATTTATTGTGTGTCTGAACAGAGTGTGGAATTCAGTATGATAAAGAAAGGGAATAAATACTATGACTAGTAAGTAAAAAAAAAAAAAACAATAAGAGTAATGATAAAAACAACAAATAAACAATAAAATTTAATTGCTCTAATAAGACTTTTCCTTGGATATTATAATCTAAATTTTATAAATAGGCAATGATAGACGCCCCCCCCCCCCAGAAAAAAGTTAAGACTATTTCAGCAACAATGAAGGCTGTGAGTTAAGGCAATGAGTCATGAAGGACTCTGGCGTGCCAGGTATTAACAAGTAGTTTGTTACTTGAAAAACACAAATACATGCACAATAGCAGAAGAAGAGGGTACAGTAGCTAGAAGTAAGATTATATGAAGTCCTAGGTAGAAAACTTATGAAGTACTCAATTTACCATGCTATGACATTTTAAAGTTTTTCTTTGGTAATGTGAAAAACATAAAAAAAAAAAAATCTGAGAGATTAATCTGGCAATGTTCTAAAGGGAAATGGCATGCAGAGTGACTGAACTCAAGGGTGTCATTTGGGAGGATATTCTAAGGACTTCACTATAGTTAACTATAGTTAGATATACTTCTCTATAAATGTAATAAATAGGTATGTTTCCAGAATCATTCTCTAAATTGGTCATAATATTAATTATGATAATGGCATGCATTTGGATATCACTCTATAGCCTCAATGTGTTACATATATTACCATATATAATCTTAGGGGTGGGAAACATTAAAAAGAGAATGCAGGTATTCTTTCAGCATTTTGGAGTACCAGAATTTCTATTAGAGACATAAAGACATTGTTCAGAGTCATATAAGTAATAACTAAAGAAAATAAAATGAGACCTTGGGCCTACTGATCTTATTCCATCATATAACAACTTCTAAGCAGCAAAGGTAAAAGATAATACATTTTAATCAGCATTTATATATATGCTGATTAAAATGTATTATCATTTAAAGTGGATATCAGTATTTAAACTGGATATCTATTATTAGATCATTGAATAAATTGATATTTCACATGTGTTTAGTTATTTAAATTTAGAAAACCATAATAATAATTAATTCAATAAATATTTATTGATAGTACAAATAAATCACTGATAAGGAAAAGAATACTACCTATACCTTAATGAAATCTAAAGCCTTACAGAGAAGACATAATCACTCTAATAATTATTAAAATTGCTAATTTTTCTTTACTCATTAGTTAATTTAAAAAATAACAGTAATTTGCATCTTCACTTTATACTCTTCAATCCATATAAAACAGAATACATTGAGTCAAAATGTCATTGTTAAAAATTTTATAAACTATTGGAAATCCTTTCATAAGTATGAGTCCTTTTCTTATAATCTATTTTGGATTCAGTCCTATTGCAAGACTTGGAAAATACTTCAAAAGCTCTGAAATCAAAGTTTTACTGAGGAGTAGAGATGGCTTATGAACTAACGAGAAGAGGATGAAGGATATATAGCACATCTTCCCCACATAGCCTCACAAAAGAAAATCAAGGAGATTTTTCTGTCAAAGGAAATATATGGGGTTCAATCATGATAAAGCTTTAAAATTTATCTCTAGACACATCTAGATCAAAATGACACATGGCTGGGCATCCACCAGTGTAGAGCATCACAATTTTCATGCATGGATATATAGAAAAGTGAAAACTATCAGTAAGTTGGAAAGAGAAAGACTGGCAAATAAACTGACAATATGGGGAGAAATCTCTGCATTAATAATAAAGCATTAAAAAAGATTTAAAAAATTAAAAAAATGTTTCATTTTTATATGTATCATTCACCATCGACTGACCCAGAAACTTGGGTCATGGACTGCTCAGAAAAGATGGCAGTCCTTTATTTCCTCATTTAGAGAACTGACTTATAAATTTAGGTAGTTATAAATATCACAAGTCACAATTAGGGACTGAGTGGTCATGGCATTATACATTTGGAGATATCTAGTCATGAAGTGAAAAGGAATTATAACTTTCCATATACCATGAAAGCTTTAAAAATTTGAAACCCAGGAAAAATAAATAAGAGATCTGTAGAAAGGCAAAATGATTAAAGTGCTAAAGTCAAGAAATTATTCTAGAAATTCAGTATTTCTTGAGTTTATCTCCAGCTTGAGAACTGTAAAACAGAACTAAAAAGTCTTACTAGGAGACTGAAAGGAGAGCTAAGGGTATTCTCAATTTGTTGGATAATCTTTGGATTCCTTTTAAATAGAAAGCGAGAATATATGGCTTTATTGCATGGCATTTAAAATCACAAGAAGAAAACTGGCTAATATAAAAAAGATAGTATTAAATATTCAAAAGAATTAAGAATCATGGGAATGACAAATCCATTCAAATGTACACTAAAGAGTGAAAAGCAGAATTAATCCAGTTAACGCAACAATAAAACTAAACAAACAAACAAATAAAAACAAAAAAAATGCAATATATCAGTAGAACAATTCATCAGTTTTTGAGCAAATTTGAAGAAAAGTTCTTAAAATGGAAAAGGAAGCACAAATAAATTAATATGAGACAGAAGAGCATCATTATAGAAAATTGGGAACAATTATCTATATTGTGAATATTGAAAATACCAGATTATATTATACAGAAACTAAACTATTTGCATGCAAGAGAGATTCATAGGGAACCAGGTGAAAACAATAACAACAACTGTGCAGGCAAATTTTAAATATTTATACAGGCAAGTTATACAAGTGAGTTTAAAATGTCCAGTTTTAAACCAAAATTACTACCTTAACTTCTTCCTTACAACTAGTAGATAAATATTTGCTAAAAATCTAATGCACAGTATATGATTATACTGAACAGTACTTATGATAAACTTCAAAGTTGCTAAGAAACTAGATCTTAATTGTTATCATGACAACAAATGATAATTGTGTGACATGATGGAGGTGTTAGCTAACACTGTGGTGGTGGTCATATTGCAATATATAAATCTATCAGCTAAACACATTGTATGCCTCGAACTTAACACAATGTTATATGTCAATTACATTTCAATTAAAAAATAATAAAAATAAACTAAAATTACTAGATATGCAAAGACGTAGATAAATGTCCCCCCCACTTCACCTTTAGGGGGAAAAAAACAGTAAACAAAAACTTGATTTCAAGAAAGCTCAGATTTTTTAATTTAGCAGTAAAAATTTCAATGTATAATAACAAGAATGAAACAAGAAATATAAAATATATTGGAAAGGGAAAAGTTTTTTTAAAAAACTATTTTCAGAATACATTAGTGTATGTGAAGAAATATTAAGAAAATTGCAAAAAAGGCTACTAGAATTAAGTGGATTTAATAAGTCTGTAGAATAGGATATCAATTTACAATTTATTTATTTTGTACATACTAGGAGAGAGTAATCCAACATTAGGTTTCAAAGTCCATTTGTATTTTTTTATTAAATTTATTAGATTGGCATTGGTTAAGAAAATTATATGGGTTGCAGGTGTACAATTCAATTATACATCACCTGTATACTGCATTGTGTGTTCACCACCCAAAGTCAAATCTGTCACCATATATTTGATCCCTTTTGTAATATCAATAAAAGAAAATACTAAGGAATAATTTTAGTAAATATGTGCAAGTCTTAAATATCAGAAACTATAAAATATTACTGAAAATTAAAAATTACCTAAACAAATGGAAAACTACATCATGTTCATGATTTGTAAGACTCAATTTGTTAAAGTGATAATTCTCCTCAAAGTAATTTATAGATTTAACTTTATCTCAAACAAAATCTCAACAGGCTTTTTATAGAACTTGACTAATATTCACAGTTTATATACATAAACAATTGACATGAAAAGCCTACATAAATTTTAAAAAACACAGAAAATTGGAGGATTTGCAGTAAGTTCACTGTTGCTAAAAAGTTACGACAATCAGGACACTATGGTATTGTCATAAACATGAGTATATGTCATTGGAAAATAAATGAGTGTCTATACATTGACCCACACATATATGAATTCAACTTATTTTTATTTGCATGCCAAGGTAATTCGAAGGAAAAGTATAGTCTTTCCAACAAAAGACACTAGATGAATAGTCATCTGGGGCAAAAAAAGAACCTTCAGTCCTACATCATGTCACATATAAAAATTAATTCTAAATGTATTACATGGACTGTATATACTCTAAACCAGAAACTTTTAAAATAAATCTTGGGGAAAATATACATGGCCTTGGGTTAGCAAAGATTTTTTCTTTTTTTGGTAGGATACAAAATGTACCAAACTTTTATAAGAATGATAAATTAAACTCCAAATTAAAAATTTTTGCTCATCTGAAGACATCATAAGAAAGTCAAGGTAGAGACAGAGAAAGGACAGGTGTGCACTTGCCTCTGAGAAGTCAGCGCTCTGAGGAGCCTCGTCATCATTCTGCAGCTACCATGCCGGAGGATTTACCTGCGGTTGTTTGCATACTTTCTGTGCATGTGCTCAGCCCTCCAGGCGCTTGTTACGCAGGCATGAGCCATATCCCTTCTCCAGCTGGATTTTGGAATCATATCCAAGCTCAACTTTCCTGTAAATTCATGTCCCTACTCTTCCTGCATTTAGTTCCTTGCATGGGGGAGGGTCTGGGGCCACCCCGCAGTGAGACAGTGACTTGAGCAGTTGGCACAACTATGACCCAGAGCCTCACTGACCCCAGAAGACAGAACTGGCCTCACCTGTGCTCCAGGAGCCAGTAGGCCCAGCGGTACTTGTCCTTATCTGGCAGTTTGGTCAGGCTCAGTTGCTCCAACCACTCTGCTGCTCAATTCGTTCCAGCTCCTTCTGCACCAGCACCAGCATCATTGAGAACTGCTGGCACAGAGAGGGCAGTGTGAAGTAAGTCCAAGAAGCTGTGTGCCTCCATGATTGGCCGGTGTCTGTGCCCTGGAATGGCCGTGCACCTCCAGTGATGGCTTTCCAGGCATGCAGGAGGTGGCAATGGCCTCAGCTGCTCTGCCACACTCCTTCCTAGATCCCCACCAGGGAGTGAGCTCAGTCCCCATGAGGCAGGCACAGGGGAACATCTACCTTCCATCCACCATAGTTTTGTGACAGCCCATTCATGTACTGTGACACAGACACACCCAGAGGAGCAGATGCTATAAGGCTCTGGGGTGACTAGAGGAGGAAGTGGGACCACCATGTCCCCAGAAAGACCAGGGGTAGGGTCTTTCTCCCTTCCGCTTGGCACTTGCCAATGTCCCAACCCAACACAACGGGCAACTTCGTCAAAGAAATAACTGCTTTCAGCTTCTTCCATCCTAATTACAGAACTGGATCCTCCCTACTTCCAGAAGTGCCTTGTAGAGGAGAGGAGGAGGCAAGTACAGGACCTAACAATCTCTTCTCCAGTCATGCAGGCCTGATGTTCAGCATATCCTGCCAGCCAGTCCTCCAGCTGGTGTCTGGGGAGCCATCAGCCCACTAACCACACTGCTGAACTAAATTCCTCTGTGACCACAGTCTGTTGGCTTGTTTCTCAAAACCCACAACTAACACTTTCCCATGTCTTATCCTGAGTGTGGTCAGCACCCTCCAGACAGGGCTTGCTCTTCCAGTTGAGAGATGATGTAGGAAAGCATCATCTAACTGGAAACCTAAGGGCCCACAGATTCTTTCTAGACAGACTTAAGGGCTGTTCTGAGAAGCAGCCTTCTGGAGCAGAGACCTCTGTCCCCCAGCTTGTGCTGCCTGGCCTCCCCATACCAGTGTCAGCATCACCGCCCCTTCCTCTGTGACTAGAACTATAGAAACAGGGACTTAAAATTATTTTAGGGCACAGGTATGGTAGAAAGATTTTAGATAACATAACTGCTTTCAGATTGTCCTAAATTATCTATTAATTTCAACAAGTGTATTGAGTACCTAATATGGACGATCTAGACACAGGGATACATAGGAAAAACTAACATTTCTTTTTTCAGGCCAATATACATTTTGTTTTGCTGAAAATAGAAGTAAAGAACTTCATCGAATCCATTGACCAAATTGAAATTGTTTAAAAAAATTTTATTATGTTTAAGTGTTTTTCTGAAAAACAAGAAAGATTTTAAAGAAAACTCCTACAAATTTTAACAGAGATTATCCTTTCAGGATATGAGCTAGTGAAGATTTTGAGAAAAGCCTCAGAGAAAAACCAGGTCAACAATCCTATAGAAGAATCTAGGTAGTACATGGCTGTTGATAGGGACAATATGGAGTCTTATTGTTTGCTGAAAGAGTAATTTACTACTTTGTCAGAAGTACATAGTCCTTTATCTTTGCTTTACATGCATTCAGGAGTCTGACTCTGATTTCTGTGTGAACAAAAAAATGTCTCTTAATTTGAGAAAGATGGTAAGATAAATTTTGAAGAGTGCTTTATTATATCTAGAGAGAAGACATACAACTCCATCCAGATGGCAGAAACCAATCAGATAGCATGGTTACAGATGCAGAGATTAAGACTAAAGCATAAAAATTTAGCGTAAAATTTGTGTTGGATTGTAAGAGTAACTTTGAAATATCCTGCAGAATATTTCATAATCACGTAACATAACTTTATAATTTTATAATAGAACTTTAAAATTGGAAGATTCTTAATTTGAAAAAAATATTATTCAGTTGTTCATATATTCAAGGGTTGACAAACTTTTTCTGTAAGATTTTAGCCTTAGCAAGTCATGTGGTCTCTCACAGTGATTCATTTCTGCCATTCTAGTGCTTAAGTAGCCATAGATAATATGTGAACAAATGAATAACTCTTTAATTATAAAAGCAGAGAGCCCTCTTGGTGCAGTGGGGAGTGCGTCAGTCTCATAATTATGAAAACTAAATTTGAGCAGCAGACCATAATTGAGTACTTTAAATCTAAAGGGTTATTTACAAAACAGTTTTCAATAAAAAGCAGCTTTAAATGTTAAGCTATATTTTTTAGATTATATAAAAAAGTAGCATAATGCAAACCATATAGACAGATATTTAATAATGCATGATTTATTTTTTCCATGGTAAAATAAATTTGTCTTCTAATTATAGGTAAATATGAGTTCACATAAATTATAATATATAAACTTTAGGGTACACGTAGGTACCAAATATCTGTAAAAACAATGATTTTTTTTTTCCAATTAAATAATCTACATTTTTTATATTTGACTTAGTATAGTGACAGCTATGAACAGTAGTCAGGGGATGTATCCAGTTCTTGGAATTATGGGCAAATAAAACAAATGTAGTTGACAAAGAGAAGATGCCATGAAATATGTTTGGTTAGAGTTTGGAAAATTGTGTCTCTGGTTTCTTCACTTTTCTACTCTAACCTTCATCTACGTATAAATATCTGAAAGTATCTTCTTCAGCTTTCTAAGGTCAGAATGATGTTGATTTCCTTTTCAATTTCTTGCATGTAGTCCTTAGAGAGGTGTAATCAGAAATGATAAGTTCTGGGAAGTCATAACACTTAAGATTGATTTTGCAATCAAGTGGCTTTTTATATCTGCTGTGAGGTGAATTTCCTCTTTTCCTATTAAGACACAGCATATGTTATTTAGGATAAAAAGTGACTGTGGTTGGCAAACAAGAATGGGTCTATTTTACTCCTGTCCACTTAAATGTTCTTTTTTTCCAGAATTCCTTTTGGTTGAATGTTAGCCCTCTTTCATTGATTCCATAATTATCTTTCACCCTAACCAGTTTTCTCTTTTCAATCTTTGTGTATTTCTCTTCTGGAATTTTTTTTTTTTGTTACTTTTTATTAGACTTTTGTTGGGGCTCATGTATTTTTAATTTTCAAGTCTTCCCCTTTCTTTCCTGTTCCCACTTGATTGTAGTTTATTCTTGTTTCATGAATGTACTTTCTTTTATTGTCCATTTACGAATAATATCGACTTTTTTAAAGATTCCACATTGCTTCCACATTGCATCTTTTATTCACATTCTTTTTTTCATTCCATTGTTCTTTTATGTGCTCTCTCTTTCTCCTCATTCACTCTTTGTTCTTGTTAGTTAATAGATTTCACCACAGAATGATCAAATGACAAGTTCCCTTTCACCAGCACTCCCCCACAAATGTTAGTTTCCTCAGGAATTCAGAAATTCCCCTATTCCTACTATTATCTTTAGAGAAGTATTCTTCTCCAATAAAATATCTGAAGAGTAGATTTCTGTGCTACTATTATTCTAGTAACTGGAATAAGAAAGAACTCTTTAAGTTTAAATTGCCCACCTTCTGTTTACTTTAAGTCAGAGCCTCTGGTTACATTATCTGGAAAATAAGTATTTGTGTTCATGGAGAAATTAATTGCTTAGTATTGTGGAATTTGATTGAACACCTGGTATTTTAATGTCTTCTTAAGTAAATTTGCTTTCTGTTTTATCTACATGTGTTGCTACCATCTTACCTAGTACCTTCACCTTCTGAAATTTTCCAAGGTTTAGAAAGGAAAACCAGTTTATTTCTCTTTGGTATCTCTATTTGTATGCATTTAATTTTCAGCCTCCGTGCTTGTTTAAAACAATCACTACTTAATCATGTTACATATATACATGTAACACATCACCATTTTGTATACCTTAAACTTCCACAATGTTATGTCAACTATATCTCAATAGATCTTTTCAAATTACCACTTCAATAATTGTTTTCTGTCTTAAAATTTGTTGATGTATTTCTTTTGATGTTGTCCTCTAACATGTCTTCTTTATTCACAGTTTTATTTATTTTTTTAAAATAAATTTCTTTTCTGACACATTCATGAGGAGATAAATGCATGGAAACAGTCTACTCTTTTTCTTCTTATTTCCTTTATTCCTTCTTTCCTTCCTTCCTTTTCTTTTTCTTTTCTTCTCTCTCTCTCTCTCCCCTCCCCCTCTTTCTTGCTGTCTTAAGTGTTATTAAACTTTATTCTTTAAACACTTCCATTTCATACTGGATATGTAGAGAAATGTATGTTATTTTTTTTAATTTACTGTTATTTTATACATGTATATAGTCTATTTTTACAAAACATCTATTTTAGACCCTATGTTTCCATTTCCTTTTCTGAACAGGCAACCACTTTTATTTAACTTATCATTTGATTTATTCTGTACCACTAAATAACATGCTTATATTTCTACCTTCTAATATCATAACATATATAATATATGTAGATTTCTGTATAATATGTATATGTACACATATATAATATACATTTATATGTGTATGTATATACATATGTAAAAATGTGTATGTATACGTATATACACACACAAATAAATATATATATATATATATATAATTTTAAGCATTATTTACTAAATTTTCCAAGGGGATAATAGGGATTTTGCTCTCTCTCTCCTACTCCCACTACAAACTCTTATCTTTTCCTTTTGTTTTTGTCCCCAAAACATTATATTAAAATATATATTTGATTCATATATTCATTGTTTACATTATTTTGGCCTTGTAAAGATTCACAGCCATGAAGTTCAATGAATTTTGATTTTTTTATTTTATGCATACATTTTTGTTATTGGAGTTAATGATAGGCTGTTTTTTGATTTTCAGATTTTGCTATGTACCTATCACTAATTGAGACAATATTTTACCAGTGTTCTAAATCTCTAAATCTTACTAGTAATGTCTTTCAATTTTATTCTCTTGGAGAATTTCCTCCTGAAGTCTTTTATATTTACTGTTATGAACTGATGACTCACTGTCTCTGCTTTCTGACCACCACATTAGAATATCCTTTCTCTAGGATCCTTGGAACCCCTTTCCCTATCTTATTTTAGTTCCCCTGTTTTCTATATTCTATGTTTTTTCTCTTGGTTTACTCCTCATTTCTGTAGTGTGTCTCATATTGAAAAAAGTAAAATGGAAGTTATTTTTTAAGACTTTTAATTTCTGAAAGTTCTTTTATTCTACGTTCATCCTAGAAATATGATTAGGATAGGCATATATTCAACTCATCAGTAAGGAAATTGCCTGAATTTGAACTTTTGGAGGTATTGCTCCATTTTCTTCTTGCTTTTCACTGCTGCTATTGAATCATTTGAAGCCATTTAATTCCTGATCTCTTTTTATTTTCTTCACAGTGAAAACTTGTCAAATCTTTTGTTTGTCTCCAGCATTCTCAGCATCAGTCTGCACACTGGATATGAGTTTCTTCACTCTATCCTCACACTCTATTGTATATGATGTGCCTCAGTAATTAGACACATTGATCTTTAATAGGAAACATTGATTCTTCTGCTGGGTAGAGGAAAAAATGACTAGGTTATCTTAAAAAAGAGGAACATAAATTGGATATCTAACATATCAAAAAATAAATGAGAAAGTAATCTTCCCATTTAAGTCTCCTCTCTGCCTTCCCCTTCCAGATCATCTGTTGGAGTCATTTCTTGAACATGTAGGGAATTGTGTGGTATAAATGGAGTTAGATTTAGTCTTCCTTATTGTCAGCCTCCCAACTCTCCCTCCCACACACACACACCGCCATGGATCTTCTGAGTGTTCTATTACTCACACTTGTTGCTACTTTTCTCTTCTTATCTGCATGGCTATATGTTTAGTGTAAAGCCAAACAAAACCAAAATGCTTTTAAAAAATGCAAAATAAAAACAACAATAATAGACAATAACAAAGTAGGAGAAAAAAACCAGATATGTATTTAATATGCCATCTTTTTGCATTTCATTTTTATTTTTTGAAATTTAGCAGTTTTAACAGTTTATATTTTGTCAATCAATCACCTTTTTGTTAACTTTACCTAGTACAAGTTAGTACCAAGATTTAGACTATTAACCAGTTTAAGTAAATTTTCTTTTCCAGCATCATTAAAAATTACCTGAATTTCATAAATTCTGTCCTATTTTTTAAGAACAATTGAGATGTTGCCTAGATATTTTATCTTCATTAGTATACTGAAGAAATTTTCAGAGGAAAAAATGTTACACCCTTTAGTATTTCCCATTCTATCTTAGTAAATTATGCTTAGAAGATTTCCCTATAAGGTGATGAAATTTAATAATGCTTGAGAGTAAGGTAACTATCTAAAATCTCTTTAATTGTCATACTAAACATAGGCCCATGACATTAAACTCCATGAAGTGTGAGACTTGCATACATTTTGTATGGAATCTTCAAAAATATAATGAAACTTCAGTTTGGAGGAATCATCATTTAATAATTTAACATGAAAATGTTACTGAGTATTTTTAGGAATATAAGAATAAGTTACCAACATTTTGACCAAATAACAAGTTATTTATTATAATATAGTATCTAGATTTTTTAGTTTGTTTATAAACTAGATGCTCACATATTACTCTTATCTTTCTTCAATTTCAGTTTTCTTTCAGTGTTTGATTTGGTTTGGTTTGATTTGTGCTACATTAGAACAGCCCAGATTATTAGATTCTCCTTTACATATATATATATATATATACACACACACACACACACACACACACACACACATATATATATATGAAAGAGAATAAATGTATATGTTTTTATAAATATATAAATATATGTCTTTATCTCTCTACACACACACACACACACACACACACACACACAGTTTAGTTGTTTTATTTTAATGCAGAAGTAAATCTTGACTCATATAATTGTGGAAGATGGCTAGTCCAAAATCTACAGACTGGCTAGCAGCTCAGAAGTCTTGGTAAGAGCTGGTATTGCAGTCTTGAGTCTGTAGGCTGGAAACTTAGGCAGAATTTCGGTGTTAGAGACAGGAGAGGAGAATTTCTCTTTGAGGACTTCTTAAAATCTCCAGATAACAGGATGAGATCCATCCTTATTATGGCCAATAGTCTGCTTTACTCAAAGTCTACTAATTTGAATGTCAATCGCATTTAAAAATACAACAACAGTTAGTTGATGTTTGGCCAAATAACTGGGCACCACAGTCTAGCCAAGTTGACACCTAAAATAATTAACCATCACATTACCTTATTAGGGATATCAATATAGATACACATTATATATTGTGTTTCCCTCTCTCTCTCTCTCTCTCTCTCTCTCTTTATATATATATATATATATATATATATGTATATATACATACACACACACACACACACACACACACACAAAATTATTTTTGAGTAAAGCAACTATCTATTTTATATATTAACACTGAGATATTTTCAAATAGGTAGATCAAAATTGATGTGATCTCTTATGCCCATATTTTTTGTAGCAAGTTGGAAAAAAGATTAAGCATAGTAAAAATTGATCACTGAAATTAATAAGCAATTATGGAAAGGTGATTAAACAAATTTTTTAAATTATCTCAGAATTACAAAGAACTCCTTTCTGAAAGCCAAATTATTTTCAAACATTTTGCCAGACAAATTGAATTTACTGTTTTAGTTTCTTATATATGAATTATTTAGATAGGGACTAATCCTTATTCTTTAAACTTTATTTATTTATTTATTTATTTATTTATTTATTTATTTATTTATTTATTTATCCATTCTTCCATCCATTCATCCATCCATCCATCCATCCATCCACCCATCCATTTATCCATTCTTGGTTCTGGAATGATGGGTTGAACTTTAGTTTACTCACATTCAAGGCCTCTTATGATATTAACACCCAATTGTTCCTTTTACCTCTTCTCTTTGTTTTGTTGTTTTGTTATAATTTACCTCTTAGAAACTTCAGTTTATCAGATATTTAATTTTTCTTTCATCAGCATCTGTAACATACAGATCCAATAACAGTGCTGCCAGTGTGCATGATTTACCTGGAGATATAAATAAAATAGTAAAATAAATAAAGAAGCATGTAAAAATGTACAATTTGGAAAAATATTTAGAAAAAAATCACTGATAGAAAATTTTAAATTATTATTTGCCTTTATTTTCTTAGATTAATATTATATTTGAGACTCCTTTTCTCTCAATTTCATTTCTTAGAAAAAATTTTAATGCCAGTGGCAACTGATCATATACCTATTAGGAAAGCATATGCAGATGTGTGAAAAGTTATCACAGATATCTGATCAAGCCTTTATACACCTGGAGGTAGAATTTACTTTCTGATCCTAGTTACTGATTAGTTAATAAACGAAAGCAAGAGAATTAACAATCTTAGTCATCTACGATAATGGGAAGTCACCTAAGATAATGGGAATGCAGTTGTTATTCATCTATTTCTTTTAATGAATTTTATATGGCTAAATAGCTTTATATTTGAAACTTTAGTTCAACTATACCTTGGATATATTTCTTTCTACTTATGGTTTTATAAATGCAGAGTAAATCCTAATTGATGTTCTCTTATTATCTTTGCTTGTTTTTATCAAAAATAAATATAAATACAAATTTAATCAAATTATATTAATTAAAAAATTGAAATAGAACATTTTATTTTGTTTAGTCAGGAGCTCTTAGCCAATTAAATGCAAATCACAATTTTAAATGTCAGGCCTGTGGTAGACTAGTTGCATTAATGACCCTAATTCCTTGACTCTACTAACTACACGCCTTTTGAAATGTGGCTTTGTAGATCTCCCATAAAGCATCTAGTATAATCCCTTGCATGTTGAATCTGAGTTCAGATATGTGACTTGTTTTGGCCTTTGCTATATTAGCAATTATGATAAGCAAAGGCTGAAGAAGAACTTGTGCAGTTTTGCCTTCATTGTGGAAGCACATCCAGGCTACCCATGGAGGGATGTAAAAAAGAAATGAAGCAGGAGCCAATAGTCAGCCCACTTCCAGACTCTTGATTCACCAGACAGTAGCCAGGAGATGCTCAGACATGCTCACGAGCCCAGATTTGCTCAGCTGAATTTGTGAGTCCAAAGACAAAATAAATCATAAACCACTGTGTTTTGGAGTGGTTTCTTATGCTGCATTAGTGTCATTATAGATAATTGATAGAAGAGTAAGATTTAAGATTTTTATAGTTCTCAATAACAAATCATTTGTTCAACTTCTTTCACTTTTTAAAAGTATGTATGTATTTGGATATATTAATTTATGTATTCCAAACTTGTTCCAATTCCCCTCCTTCAAATAAAATTAAATTTATATGTTTGAAAAAAAGTTGAACTGTATTTTTCCATATGCATACAAAGTTTTAATTTACAAATCATATTGTATTGAAGTTATATTCACCTCTTGTTTTACTTACCATTATGTTTTAGAAATGTGTTTGTGTTATTCTGTGTATATATTGATAGTTGACTAGAATCCCATAGTGTGCATTAGTTATGTTTTATTTATCCATTTTTCTAAAGATAGAAAGAATGTTGTTCTTCATCTTCTCCTTAATGTAAAAAAAAATTATAATGAATATTTCCATGTATGTCTGTGGGAGAAAGTTTCAGATACATATATAAATTTATCTATTAGTATTTAAAAATATTATTTTATATATTTATATATCTCTGTAGACATATGAAAATACAATGAAATCCTGGAGAATCCTTTTCAAACAGTTTGCCTGTTTGAAAAATTCAACTGTATACCATATAATGTGTTTTACTCTGAGACAATTTAACCTATCTAGATTTAATGTATCTTTAGAAGAAAAACTATCTTTATAATGGCTATGGCAGCTGTATCCTTGACTTGATACTGGGTAGATCTAAGTGCTAACAACTTAAAGTTGTTCAAAACATTCTTCAGTTATCATTTATGCTTGGGCTTGAAACGATTTTTCCAATTTATTAGCCACTTATTGCTAACTGACCTTGCTAAGTCAAGCCAACTGCATCACCAATGTTATAAACATTTTGCTTCTTCAGAATCTTCCCAAAACAAAAATTTATTAAATATAGCTTCTATCTTATATGTTCTCACGGGCAAGATTTATACTAAATGAATCTGTTTTCTAATGTATCATATGTAAACATTTTACCAAATGTCCCCAACTAATATTAATGTGGATTACATTGTTCTAACTCTTCTAAACAGCTTATTTTTTTTTAACCACCTGCCCCTTGGATCCTCAACCAAAGCAGCATTTTTTTTTCTGAGTTGTAATTTCTTTTCCTTTATAAGTCAAGAAAGGTTAAGTAATACTGTGATAATTACCCTAAAATACCAGTGATGTAAAACAACAAAATTTTATTTATTTCATGTCACTGAGGGCTCTTTCATGTCGCTTATGGACCCATGAGACTTGTCTCCATGCCAAAGGGAAAGAGTATAGGAGTGTTTCGCCTTCGCAATTACATTTTCTGATTATTTCTATTCATAACTGATTGCCAAAAGAAGTCCTAAATCGCCAGATTCCAGAGGGCCAAGGGTGTTAAATCTTCATTGTGCCCCAAAAGATGAGAAGGCTAGTGACTTAAGAGAGAGCTATCTCTCTCTCTCTCTCTAACTCAAGATTCATCTACTGAAACTACTTTCTGCAGAAAACCCTGATATATACTGCATTAATCAGTGCAATAACTGAAGGTACAATTTGCCTTTTAAAAGTCTATGAACATTACCTAAATGTGACATTTCCGTTGTTGAAGTGAATAGAGGAAGAGTTTACAAGTAAAAATGTGTATCTCAACTGGCACCATCGGTATCTGTTTTACATTGCTCATAAATACTTTTACTGCTAAGATTTTGGAACCTTACTATTTTTAATCTAGTTTATTCTTCCAAATTCTTTAAACTATCTGAATTATAGCAAATAGTTTTCTGGATTCATTAAAGGTTAATGACGAAGTAATTTACTACATCATATTATTTATGGCTTGTTAAAAACATGAAACTTTAATGAAAAATGTAAAGTAAAGCATATTAAGGTGGCTAAAGGTCAGAAGTTGACAAAATATGATTTGTTGAGATTCATATAAGCTAAATTTTCATTAGCAGTGCTTGTTTTTTTATTTCATTCTGATGTCAGTTCATATTTATTGAGCACTTAATAAGTGTAAAGCATTTTACATTTGTGATGTGAGAAATTTATACACACATACACAAACACATCCAAAATCCAATGGGTTGGAGGAATGTAATGTTTAATGATAAGAAATAAACAATTATACACCCTTGACAATTTGTATATATAATCTAACATTATCTAATTATAATCCAGTAGAAGAGGAGATATAAAAACATGATCATGTGTCACTTTGCTACTCTAAATTCTCCAATGATCCTTCACTGATAAAAAGTTTAAGTCTTAGTATTTTAGTAATAGATATGAGAGTTTTGTGACCAAGTCTATCTCTCCTGTCTTATATCATATACTTTTATTTTTGCCTCAGCCTTGCCTTATCTCATGGCAATTAATTATCTTTAATTTTCCGAATAAATTATTCTCACATATATCTCCATTCTTTGTTTATAGCATTGCCTTTGTCAATATTCTTTTATTTTGGATATTTTTAATGACATGAAAATGCTTGTAATATAATGTGAAAAATGGATAGAGAACCATATATATATATATATATATATATATATATATATGTTATCTATTTATAACATTTATTAACATATATGCTATAAAAAGGTTATAACAATTTTTATTAACATTTTATGACTCTATACGTTATGACTCACTTTAGTAAGATGAAAATATATTCATAGAGCAATATTATAAATATATGTCAATATAAATTGTATATATTAATGACACAATTATCATTTTTTTATATGTGTTTGTGTTTAATGTCCTATAATAAAGGTATATTTGTAATCAGAAAAAATGAAGAACTACTATTATTTTCAAAGTGAAAAGAAAGAAAAATATTTACTCCATTTTTTCAATTGGCAAATTCATACCACTAATGTCTTAATCTCAAACCAAAATTTGTTTTTTCTGAAAAAATATCCTTCTTTTACACTGTTATGGAGTTTTGTATAACTTTATCAGTTATTCTATTATATAATTGCTTGCATACTTTTATATTAATTTATAGACACTTGAGGTTAAAGATTATAACATTTACTTATTTTATGTCCAA
>CM053507.1:25819054-25860416 GCA_028627145.1 Eidolon dupreanum
TTACATCAGTTTTATTTTCTCTGAACTTCTGTACTGGTAAGCTTTTCCATTGCACTCTTTTTGTATGAACTCTAGAAAATATAATTTGTATATCAAAGCTATTTCCTAGTCATATGTGAAAATTCTCATTCAAGTCTAGTTTTAGTTAAAAATACAATTTCTTCTATTCTTCCTAGTCTTAAAGGAATATATACTAATAAAGAATATTTATGATGGAAATTTGATTGATAAGTAATTAATATTTGTTAGTTTTTTCAATGATTAATCAATTTTCTCTTAAAAGGAAGTAAAAAAAATCTATAGTAAATAATTGTTGAGGTAAGAGCACTAACTTTCATAAACATTGAAAGAAGATGAGTGGAAAGAATATGTAATATTCCATATATGTTTGATTCATTTGGCACTGATATGTGATGTTTAATGTAACTAAACATATTATCTTAAGAAGGAAAGATTAATACTTACTCATGGATATTTTACTTTGCTTTTCTGTTTGTACACCTTCCTATACATTTATTTCTCGCTGGCAGCAAAACATGAAAAATCAAAGTCACGGTAAAGCTGAAAGTCATGGCAAAAAATAAATAATTCTAAGCAAAATAAGTCAGACATAAAGAGTTGAGAACTGTATGATTTTGCTCACACGTGGGATATAAAACTGAAAGTAACGAATGAATAAGACAAACAAACAAAAACTCGTAGACGCAGACGACAGTTTACTGAATACCAGAGGTAAAGGTGGGAGAGGGAAGTAGATAAAGGTGAAGAGGATCAAATATATGGTGTCAGAAAGAGATTTGACTTTGGGCGATGAACACATATTGCAATATACATATGTTGCATTATTGAATTGTACACTTGAAGCCTATACATTTTTATTAACCAATATTATCCCAATAAATTTTTTTAAAAAAATCACTGGATATTCCAAGTTTAGTTGAGATTCTGTAACATCAGCTGCCACCTCAACAGGTAGTTACAGTGAATGTTTCCTTCAAAGATTTTCTGTATTCGATTGGCGTAATTATTTTGTGTTGAAGATAAGATCAATGCAAATCTTGGAACTTTTGTCATTGAACAAAATGTTCAGTGAACCAATTTCTCCACATTCCCTGTGATTTTCAATGCAGGCAACAAAGAGCTATTTAAGTTTATGCTATATATATTCTCCATGAATTATCTGCTTCGATCTGTAGTATATTGTTTGATTTTGTTTTCTACAGTTCTGTTTTGAATGCCTTCAGTGCCTCCTCTCATCACGGCAAAGTGTACTTTCCTATTTCTCTGATTTGAGCATTGGCCACGAGTGGTTGTAGTGTCTTTAAAAGGCATAAACATTCTTGTGCAGTTTAACTTGGCCCTGCACTCCTGTAATTCTAGAATAGAACATACCTTGGGTAGCCTCTAACCAAGGAAGACAAAAGACATATAACATTGACATGGACCCCACCCACAGGCTGACTCTAAACTGACTGCAAACCTGCTTGAAACAGAGCTTCCTGTCTAAGCACAACTGATTACTTAAGCTTCCTCCAATTCATGCACCTCTGAGTATGAAAATAAATGATTGCTCTAGTAAACTACTAAATTTTGTGTGATTTTTAAACATTATTTTAGATTCAAAATGAACTTATAAAGCAACTTTTCCAAATTAAACTCAAAGTTTACCCAAGCTGGCTAGTTGATTTCTGTTCCCATCCTTCTTCCTCTTCTCACAGTCTATGACCCTAGCATTTGTTATAGCAAAAGCTACATTGCATTTGCTTTTAAGACCTTTCTTTAAAATGTAGAGGGAAAGAGTTGACATTTAGACAAATAGAATGTTAATTATATTGAAAGATGTATTATTAACTTCATTTTTTATTTTCATGAAAGACTGAAAAGTACCTAAATAATGAGTTAATTTTCAGGCCTGTATCATGACTGTTTGATATTACCTTTTCACTACTGGTTACAAAGTAAGGATTACACTTTTGATTTGGAATCTTTACCTTCCCCTTATCTTGCATTTTCCAAAGCTTTATCTTCCTACACCATGAAGTGAACTAAGGTAGACAAATGACAAATAAGAAATATTGATCCCATGCGAATGTGTTATACATTTACTTCACTATCTTTTACTCCTCTTTCAGACTTTACACTATGTAGAATAGAAATAATTTAAAATTTTCTCAATTATTTTAAGTTATGAATTACCTTTTTACCTGATTACTGCTTTTCAATAATTGCTATCAAATTTTGACTAATTTTTCTATATATTCACAGTTATAAGTCCACTGTTGACTGACTGTTTCTCTGAAAAAGAATTCTCTTTTTGCTGGGACAGAATATGCCCGTGTTTTGATGATTATTTTTTAATATAGATTAGCAAAGTCATATGCAAAACATTTGATTCCCAGGCAGTTTGTGTATTATTGTCATAAAATATTAACCTCCTTTTCATATTATAGCTATTATTTTACTCCTGTGCCTTAAAGGGCCCATATCTAATTCAAAGATACAAATTCTCTCAAATAATTTTGTTAAATTACAATAGTATAACTTTTTTCTTTCAATAGGTTCTTCTTGCTTCTAGAAGATTCCAGGTAAGGGAAAGATTTTATGTTTTATTGCTCATGTTCAGATTTCACACATAATCTCTGTGAAATGGTTGGATTATCATATACTTAAAAACCTTCCCACTAGTCAAGCCTAAGAAGCCAAAAAATGTATACTAAACTGATGGGCAGTTAATTTCTTTTCCATTGAGCTTGCAATGTTCTCCATGATGTTGCAGCAGCTGTGATGAGAATGGTAGATGTCCCCAATCTATGCTTCATTTAACTTCAGAAATCCTAAAAGATTGCATTATGTAGAAAATAAAAATGCATCTTAAAGCAATGGAACTTGGTGTTCTGAAGCACATTTCATTTTTAACAACTGAAGTTTTTGTACAAATGTTGGTACTTGTATATGTCTTTCTTTTGACAACTTTGTCATCAACTTAGATTGTTACTTCATCACTAAATGCATACTGTTGACTTAGGCCTAGACACTCTATGAAAATTAGTGGGATCTTGATACAGGAAATGAAAGAATTACATAGTAAATATTGTCTTTCAATTGTTTACCACTCATTTATTTTTCATAGAACTAATAATATCACATTATATTTGTACAGCACTTTTTATATTCAAAAGCATTCTCTTGTCAAATGAAAATAAAAATGCTTGTCTTACCTTCTTAACAGAATTGTTGTGATTACTTAAAAGAAATAAAAACACTTTCTAAGGTAAAGAGTGTTATTAGAGATATGGGATTATCATTGTCATTATGCCTGAGGAGAATTTTAGTCATAAAAAATGTGGAGGCTTTTAAGTAATATCTGAATTTAAATTCTTGTTCCATTACTTATAATTTGTTTCAAACTTGGTAATTTTCTTTTTCACTGAGGCTCAGTATTATTTGTGTAAAAGAAATTAAATAATTATTAACTAACATATAAAGGATGTATGTGTTTACATGCTTGAAAATTCCAGTTTATATACAGAAAATGCATAGTTGAGTTTTGGGTTAAAATGTAACAGTCATTAAAAATTTTAAACACCATAAAATCTATTATTTAAAAATATTAACTATGGGTAGACTAGTGCAAGGCATGTTTTGACAATAGATATTGTAATTAAATCCAAGAAAGAAGAGTTAAGAGAATTCAAATAGTCAAAGGGAATTATCTTTCACTTATCCTCCATTTAGTATGCCTAAGTGGTATGGTATTTCTGTGTGGATAAAGTCATTTGATGATTGTGTTTCTGATGGATCTGTAACTGTTAGATTATGTATAATGGATCATCATCCCTTTAGAAATAATTCCTGTTAAATTTCTAGAAAGAACTCAAGATTTCTCCATATCATCCTCTTCCAATCTTCAAGAATTGGTCAAGTCTCTCTATCTACAGGGAGAAAAAGAGTTACTCAGATTTTAGGATAATAAATGGTTTGAACTAACACAACAATGTACAATGTTGGTATGCCGATTAAACTTTGCTATATAAATAATTATAGTCCCTTTTGAGGCTTCCTCAAACATAAGCAGAATGGCAAAAAGTACTGGCTACTTTCTTCAATTTCTTTTTTTTGAGATCTCTTTTGCTTTTGAGTTTTTTTTTTTTTTTTTCCAGATAATGGAGAAGAAAAAATAGCAGAATTCATTTTCTCATGGAAGGTGCTCATTAATTTCTTTACATTCCCTTAGTTGAAATCAATTTCCCTTCTTGCTTTTTCACTTGCACAAGTCTGAAGGGGGCATGGATCCAGACCTGGTCTTAGAAAGAAAGAACTACCATCTTTTATCTTGATTAATAGCTCAGACTCAAAGGTCTGGGGTTAAAGAACTAAACCCTCTTCTACTCTGATGCAGAGGATATGCTTGGATCAATCATTGTATTTGCTCCCTCTTCTCAGTTTTCTACTCAGCATTCAAGCCTTAGACATTATTTTCCTACTATCTGATGTAATGTATCTTTTATTTATTTACATGTTTAATGGCTATCTCCCCTCTTCCCCCACGAGAATATAAACTCCATGTAGGCAAGGGTTTTTGTAGTTTTTTCTCTAGTACTCAGAAGAGTGCTGGTAAATGGCAGAAGAAAAATAAATAATTGATGTACAAATAAATAAATCAAGGAGCAAAATTTATGTTTAAAGAAAATATACCTTTCCAGACTTTGGCCTTCCCTGAATAGAAAAGAGGTACCATTTTCATTGTCCATATAAGTATATTGGAGCTCTACCATAGGGTTAAACCAAATCCCAGCTAATAATGAATTATTGCTTTACTTTCTTTGTGGTTGTCTCTCCTGGGATCCTCACATCTTATACTGGCTAAGAATGACTGGTCAAACGATGAAGACAACAACACATTGATGTTACTATCTAATAGTATGTTAATCCAGTATTTTGAAAAATAGCATAATTTTCATGATGACAGAAGAAATTATAATCCTTTAATAAAACAAAAAAATTTGAAAAGCATAAGAAAAGTACACAAAATACTAAAACAGGGAAGAACACAGTATAAATATAATACTTTTTTTATTTCAGTCATTCTTCCTAGGAACATTTATATTTTCAATGTCAAATTAAGTTTAAATTTTTGTTAATGATTGTTCATGCCATAATAATCATGAGTGTTGTCTCCTTCATTTACTTTATATAAAACGGATCCTCAAGTTTGCATAGGGCACCAGATTATCAACCATGTTGCATTCAGCCAATTCCCTAATGTTGAGAGTTTTTCTTTTTCTATTTTGTGCTCTCATCCCATAGTTTGCTGTCAGTGTTTGACTAGAAATTATCTAGAAAAAGTTCCTTGATCTTACAGAAAAGAAAAACTAGGTCCTCGAAGGTTTGTTATTTACTCAAGCATCATATTTTAAGAAACTTAGAATTTAAACTGAAGCTTTGAAATTCTTATTCCAATACTGTTAAAAAAATGTACATAGTCATGAAAAGTAAGTTGCATTACTTATCTTCAGCATTAAGTTAAATCATTCTCTGAATTTCTGATATTATGAAAACCAACTGGAGCAATCTTAGAAACTTCATAACTATTAGGATAATTTTGAATCGTAATTTTCTTCACATCAAGATCTTTATTTTTAATGAAAATACATAATAAAATTGGTATTTATAAAATTAAGTATGTCTAAAATAAATCAATAATAAAAGACTCCTTGAGATAGTGAAGTGAGGTGGATTCCACATAATCAGATAGCCCTGGATGTCTGGAAATGAAAAGACCACATTCTAAGAGAAGAGAGAAAAGCTGTGGGAACTGTATACACCCTTTATTGGTTCCTTAGCCTGTTATTTCACCTACTAATGGCTTTAGTATATATATAGAATGCATAAGAACACAAGGATGGATAAAATGAATAAGCATATGCTTTTAAAAATGCCATCAATTTATATGTATATAAAAATGAGTGTGTTTGTGCATGTATATGTATGTATGTGTATATATAATGCAAATTTATACACACATATTTATACATGTTCCCCAAAACAACTCTTCTAAGTTTAAAAATATTGATTTAGATTAAATAAAAATACATTTGCTTTAATAGCATTGCAATAGTTGAACTCCATTGGATATTACTTAACATTTACAGAGAAATGAGAATGAAAAGATATTTTAGGAGATTCATTATAAATAATAATTTAAAAAACACTAAATACTAGATCTTGTGTTCACTGTGTTTAAAATGATTAAACTAAGTTATTTTAATTAATTTTAAATTATAATGAAAACCTCATAGATATTATAATATTGAGCAAGTATCTCTAGATAGATATTATAATAATAATTACCAAAGGAATTGATGGTAATAAGATCTTGATTTTTAAATATTACTGGCATATTTTTTAATTTTTATTTGTATTTAAATGTGGACAAGCCTGAATTAAATGTTGAAAGTAGTCTTCAAAGCCAAACAGGTGTTCTGATCTATAACTCAACTTTGTTGAAATTCAGTCTTGGAAACTAATTAAACATTTGAAAAAGAAACACTCCCTTATGAGAGCTTCACTTTTCCTGTGAAGCTTTTTTGGATCTGCCATATTCAGAACTGGAAAAACTAAACACCTGCTTTTAAGGGACTCATGAATGTTTAATCCTGATAAATAGATTACTCCAGTGGGATCCAGGCAAACAGAGCAGATCAAATAAACATGAAAACAAACTACTCCCTACTCCAGAGGCATTTTCTTTGCCGCTTTCCTTTATTCTATTTTTCTCTTTATTAATACTTGCATTTTTTATTGTTCATGAGTATATGTATATGTATATATATTTTGCAAAGAAATGGACATATTTTTAACTATAAATAAGAATATTTGAAAAGGCTTTAAATCACTTTCTTAATCTGTTAATAATTTAACACATAGCATTAATTAAAATTAAATTCAAAGTTAATTTCAAATTATTTCAATAGCTGGGGCTAATCCTAGAGAAATTATTTTTTTCTCAGTATGAAATATAATACTGCCTTTAAATAATAAATTCTTAGAATGTATCTTAAGTATGCCTAAGTAACTTTTAGAAAGAGTAAGAAACATAAATTCAATTCATTATTTTATTTGCATATAAACCACAGACCCCATTTGGTTTGAACAGAATTAACATGTATCATGTAAAAATTGTAAAAATTTAAGAACTTACATGTTTAGAGGATAAAGTCCTGTATGAAATGATAGGTAGATAGATAGGTTGATAGATAGAAGATGATAGATGATAGATGATAGATGATAGATAGATAGATAGATAGATAGATAGATAGACAGACAGACAGACAGACAGACAGACAGACAATAGACACACCGTATGCATTTTTGCTTAGATATAAACAGTGCAATTTAAATCAGATTGTTGTATGCTACTTTCATTTTACAGACAGTTCCTCAGTTTACTTACATGATAAGCTTCTAAGTGCTATAATAAAAACATATTTGAGCAAATACAAATTCTTTGGATAATCTGGTATAACTCTTACTGTAATTTGCAACATTCGGTTATTCTGCCAGTCTTTCAGTATGGTATCAGTTGTACAATAATTGAGTATTTGAGTAGATTTTAAGTTCTTCATTGACGAAGATATAGCTAAGACATTTCATATCGCTTTTTTACACCTTAAATATAGTGTTTTATTAGGACTTAGTAACTGAAGCTAATTATATAGTTACTCTGATTATTTAGAGGAAAAAATAAAGCTAGCAAAAGCAAATATAGACTGGTATTAGGTGGGCCGGAGGTGTCTTAATCAGCAGAAAATTCAAAGCCAACAGGAATTAACAAAGAAAAAGAATGCCTGATTCTTTTCCCCCCTTATACCTCAAATACTGTCAACCCACCTTTCAAATATATATATAAATATAAAAAAAATATTTGTTCCTTTTTTTGTAATCTACCATGAGTACCTCCTTAATATGTCAGAATCTCTCATGTCTAATTACAGCTCTAGCCTTCTAAGCTGTTTTACCTCTCTTCCTTCTTTCACTCTTGCCTATACTATTTTCCACAGAAGAGCTAAAGTGAACTTGAATATATATTTCAGATCACATCAAACCCCTGATAAAATGACTTGACTTGACAATCGGAAATAAGCCAAACTACTTATAATGCATTCCATGATCTTGCCTTGGAATATGATGGAGGACAACTCAGCACTAAAAATGAAGAAACAGTTGGTAAACATAGCAACATGAATGAATTTCAAAGGCATTGTGCTGACTGACAGAAGTAAGTTTCAAAAGATTATATATTGTATGATTACATTTTATGATATTCTGGAAAAACCAGAACTACAGTGACAAAAATTATTCAGTGTTTGCCAGGGGTTAGACATAGAAAGAGTGTATGATTTCAAAAGAGCAGTACAAAGGAGTTTTGGGGGGTAATGGAATCATTTTATGTCCTGATTGAAGCAGTAGTTAAATAAATCTACACGTATTCTAAAGCTGACCACCAAAAAAGTTTCTATTTGTTAATTAAAAAAATAAAATTAATGAAGCAATAAATGGTTCCAGTTTTTAAGTTGGTTAAATATAATTTTGTATTCTTGAATAATTCAAGTTCTCTAGTTAGAGTTTCCTCATAAGAAATGAGAACAATGCTATTATTCTAAAGAACTGCTACCTCTAAAATGTAAAATGTAAAATGTTGTCTCCCTATCCATATATCTTCTTTGTTTAGTCTTGTTTATTCAGTAAGTACAGAGAAATGCATTATTTATATTTCTCAGGAGAGATTCAGTTGATCTATTAGTTTGTGTTAATGCAGTCTATGCAGCTACCTTGTTTTTGTCAGGGAACAAATTTCTTGGAATCCCCATGGTTTTATATAGCAGAATGGGTGCTTTACAAACGATATGTACAAATTAAAAGTTAATGTAACCACTAAATATTTTTCTATAAAAATATGACAAGCCAAAATATTCTAATCACATTTTTTTCAATGTGAAGGTGATATACTTAAGTAAACAATTACAAAATTAGTCAAGGGGTCTTCCTAAAATTAAATAGGCCATACTGAATTATATTTTCCTAATTCAAGTCAAGTATAATAAAATGTCCCTCTTCTTTCTTACTGACGATACAGACAGAAAATTTATTTTTAAAACAATGATCCTCAGGTGTCGTACATCTAAATTTAGACAGGTACCCAACATGTTTATTCAGCCTTGTTGCAATCACAAGGAACCATGTGCCTACTTACTGATTTAATATGAGTGATGTAGAATATCTCTGCAGTGAAGGGTGATTATTATATTTCTTTCATAAGTATGAAAGTCTCATAACTCACAGACATCATAAAATGCCTATGGAATTTGTGAATTATTAAGGTCAGCCACGGGAAAAAAAGAAGATAATCTCTTTTTACTGGTGAAATATTCAATTTATTTTTTGAGAAAACTTTTTTTATTGATTACCAGTTCAAGGATGGCAGAAACTAATAAAGCACTCAGGGGGCTTTTGTGTCCATCTGTCCATCATTTCAGGTTGTATGAGTTTATGCCTTTGATTGTTTTAGGCTATACTCACATACTCAAATGAAAGCAGAAAAGAATAAAAATTTATTTCATTTAAATTTGTGAATTTAAAAAAATATTTAAATATGAAATAGCATTTCTCTGTTTCACTTAGCACTTTATTATCAGAAAGTGGGGGGAAAAAACAACACAACACTGGCTAGTATGGCTGTAGTCAGTATGAAATAGGGATGGACTTTCTGGGCTTTCTAAAACAGGCTTTCTTTGAAAACCAATGGCACTAAAATAAATCAAAATCAAAGACGACCAGGGAATTCTTGACTCTGATCTCTGAAACGTATTTTTTTAAATGTGAAATTTATTTTGATAAGGTTATGTTTATATAATCGCCAAAAAAAAAATTCTAAATCTGTGAATTAAATTAAAAAAAAAAAAGAGCAGGATTAAAAGATCTTAAATTTCTTAAATAGCAAATGAAACACTATGTGTGATTTTGTGCATATTTGCTTGTCCTCCACTCACTTATAATGTTAAAATTACATGAAATTTATTACAGGAAAGTATGAAATGGAGAACTTGTTACTTAAACGCAGAAATCAAGGCCCTTTATATCTTCTCTCACTAATAAGCACTTATTACTTATGAAAATTACTATTTTGTTTTTATTGTAGTCACTCATTAATTGTTAATTCTCTTGACATTTATCCATTCATTCTTAGAAAGGCATTAATTTCATAGAGAAAAATTTCTTTCCCAGAAATTGTTGTAACCTGAAAATAGTTCTGCTCCTTATTAATATTTCAGTAGCTCTATTTTTATTTCCTCAAATATTTGAAGACAGATATCATTTCTTCAAATTTATCATGTAATTTATCATGTAATTTCATGTAAAAAGTCATAAGATCAAGATTCCCTTTATACACTTAGTTTGAAGTTCTCTCATCATTTTACTTATATTTCTTCTCATTCAGTTTAGTTTTTCTTGCAATGATATTTTAAAATTGAAGTGCCTGTGTGGCATAGACATACAATAAATGTGAAATTTGAAAGCAAAATGTCAAATGCAATATTCAGATTGTCCAAAAAAAAAATGATGAGAGCTTGTCTCAGGATTGTTGAAGTCTTTTAAACAACTTCCTTAACTTGAAGAGTAAAAACTCAAAAAAATGAAGTAAGGGAAGTTTGTAAAACATTCATTTGATGAGAATAAATGGATTGTTTTAGATTTCGCATATTGCTGCCATCTGGATGAGGCTTGCAGTAAACCCAAGAGAAGTTCTGGATTTGAGAAAAGAAATGTGCATACACATGAAGCAAAGACTCATTCTCTTGGATAAAAGGAGCTGTTGATGAGACACCCAGTGATGGAGATCTCTATCCCAAGATGTCCTTGAAAACACCACAAATGAAAGCTTAGTTTTAGATAGCTGACATTCAAGAACACCACGAGCCAGATTTTGAGGTATATGCATACCTTAATTTATTGCACTTTATTTTGCTCTGCAGACATTGCATTTTTTTACGAATTGAAGGTTTATGGCAACCCTGTGTCTAGCGAGTTTATTGATGCCATTTTTTCCAACAGCATTTGTTCACTTCATATCTCTGTGTCATATTTCGCTAACTCTCAGAGTATTTCAGACTTTTTCATTATTATATTATGGTGATCTGTGATCAGTGATCTTTGATGTTACTAATGTAATTGTTTTGGGACACCGCGGCCATATAATATGACAAACGACTGTCATGTAAGAAGACAAACATAATTGATAAATGTGTATGTTCTGACTGCTCCACCAACTGACCTTTCCCCATCTCTCTTTCTTCTCAGGCCTCCCTATTCCCTGAGACACAACAATATCGACATTAAGCCAATTAATAACAATACAATGGTCTCTAAGTTTTCAAGTGAAAGGAAGTTACATGTCTCTCACTTTCAATAGAGAGCTAGAAATGATTAGGCTTAGTGAGAAAGGCATATCAAAAGCTGAGATAAACTGAAAACTAGGCCTCCTGTACCAACAGTTAGCTATGTTGTGAATGCTAATGAGAAGTTCTTGAAAGCCATAAAAATTGTTACTTCAGTGAACACACAAATTATAAGAGAGTAAAACTGCCTTATTGCTGATATGGAGAAATTTTTAATGGTCTGGATAGATCAAACTAGCCACAATATTTCCTTAAACCAAAGCCTAATCTGGAGCAAGACCCTAACCCTCTTCAATTCTGTGAAGGCTAAGAAAGGTGACAAAGCTGCAGAAGAAAAGTTTAAAGCTAGTAGAGTTTAGTTCCTGAGGTTTAAGGAAAGAAACCATCTTCATAACATGAATTGCAAGGTGAAGCAACAAATGCTGATGTAGAAGCAGCAGCAAGTTATCCAGAGATCTAGCTAAGATAATTAATGAAGGTGGCTACACTAAATAACAGATTTTCAGTATAGACAAAACAGTCTTATACTGGAAGAATAAGCCACCTAAGATCTTTATAGCTAGAGAGAAGTCAATGCCTGGCTTCAAAGTTTGAAAATATAGGCTGACTCTTGTTAGAGATAAGACAGCTAGTGATGTTCAGACCAGTGCTCACTTACCATTTCAAAAATCCTAGGGCTCTTAAGAGTTATGCTATGTCTACTACGCCTGTGCTTTATAAGTGGAACAACGAAGCCCAGATGACAGCACATCAGTTTACACGATTTACTGAATATTTTAAGCCCACTGTAGAGACCAACTGCTCTGAAAAAAAAAAAAAGAAAAGAAAATTTTTTTTCATGATATTACTGCTCATTAACAATGTGCCTGGTCACACAAAAGCTCTGATGGAGATATATGGTGAAATTAATGCTGTTTTCATGCCTACTAACATAACGTCCATTCCGCACCTCATGGACCAAGGAGTAATTTTGACTTTCAAGTCTTACTATTTAAGAAATACATTTCATAAAGCTGTATCTGACATAGACAGTGATTTCTCTGATGTATCTGGACAAAGTCAATTGAAAATCATCTGGAAAGGATTTACCCTTCTAGATACTATTAAATTCATGATTCATAAGAAGTCAAAATATCAATTTAACAGGAGTTTGAAAGAAATTGATTCCATCCCTCATGAATGACTTTGAGGGATTCAAGACTTCAGTAGAGAAAGTAACTGTAGATGTGATGGAAATAGCAAGATAATTAGAATTAAAAGTGGAGCCTGCAGATGTAACTGAATTGATGTGATCTCATGGTAACACTTAAGGGGTGAGAAGTTGTTTCTAAGAATGAGTAAAAATGGTTTCTTAAGATAGAATCTACTTCTGGTGAAGATGTTGGGAAGATGGTTGAAATGACAACAAAGGATTTTGATGACAACAAAATATTTCATAATTCAGCTGATAAAGCAGTGGCAGGGGTTGAGAGGATTGACTCCAATTTTGAAAGAAGTTCTACTGTGGGTCCAGTGTTATCAAACAGCATCACCTGCTACAGAGAAATTATTAGTGAAAGGAAGAGTCAATTGATTCAGCAAACTTCATTGTTGTCTTAAATTAAGATATTGCCACAGCCACCCCAAACTTAAGCAACCACCATTCTGATTAGTCAGTAGCCATCAACATCAAGGTAAGACCCTCCATCAGCAAAAAGTTTATGACTCGCTAAAGGCTCAAATGATGGTTAGCATTTTTTAGCAATAGAGTATTTTTAATAAAGTATGCACAATGTTTTAAAACAATGTCCTTTGCACACTTAATAGACTGCAATATAGTATAAACATAATTTTTATATACACTAGTAAATGAAAAATTCGTTTGACCTGCTTTATTGTGACATTAGCTTTGTGTGGTGGTCAAGAATCAAACCCACAACTCCGAGGTATACCTGCACTTGCTCAAGCATGAATTTTCTGCACCTTTTTATTTCTTCTTTCCCACATTACTGCTCTAAAGTGATAAAGAAACATCCTTCATATATTCCCTAATTGTGACTTTATTTTGATACATTTTTTTAATTGCAACTTATATTTTCTCTTATAAAAGCATGACAAACTTTCAGAATTCTCGACTGTTTATTTTAGTTATTATTTTATTTGCCATTATAAATATTTCTAAATTGTGTGAGTTTAGAAAATCTGGAGGTTCACTATTCTGTTTTCTTTTTTCTGAAATCAAATGTTAAAGAAAATAAATCTAAAAAATAGTTTACTTTTTATTGTTGCTTATGTTTTAGGTCATCCATTGTTTTTAGTTAATACATTTTATGGGACTGAGTAAGACATCAAAGTTTCAAATTGCATATACAAACTCTTTTAGTAAATATCACTCCTCTTATAAATGATCTTATGTTTCATTTGCTCCCCTCGGTAGTCTCTTCCTTTTCTATATCTATCTTAGTATCTCTTTGTGACTCCTAAAGCTTATTACCATGTTCTGGATTTTTAAAAAAGTGCTAATTATGTTTTTTAGATGCTTTAATTTATTTTTAAATTCTTTGAAATGATTTTGCTTTTCCCTTAATGTCTGTCTTTGGCATTATCATATAAATTTTCATTTCATTCTGCTTTCTTAGTATCTTCTTACTTACTATTTTATGTCATGGATTTTTCTTTTTAAACTGATGCAATTATAATTTTAAGTTTTTAACCTAAATTAAATGTTTTTTAATATCTTTTGTATCTTTCAGCAGTTTTTAATCTCTTATTCAGAATCTCTCCAAAAAAATGTGCTCTTTCAGTTTTATTTTCTTTATTTTTCTGTTTATTTATCTTTCAATGATAGCAATATTATCACAGATCCCTATAAGTATACATGTGTAAAAAGGCCTTCTTTTAAAAATTTGATCACACTGATTGGGGAAAAGGAAATAATTTAAGAATGCCAAATATATTATTTACTAACTGTACAAATTTGAAAAAAGATAACACATCTTTTAAATTATCCAGAATATTTTCAGTAAGCTTGTGATATTATCCAATATTAATATTATTTTAAAAAAATATAAGAAAGTATGCTAATAAGAAATAAGATTGGTTTTGGGGATCCAAAAACTCAAAGACATATGTTTCTCTCAAAAGAATCTCCTGCTTTTGGTAACAAAAGTAGGAACTGATTCTGGGAGACAGTGGCCAAAGTATGATATACCTTTAGGTGATATTTTGAAAACTGGGTGATCCTATAATGTCTAGGGAGCAATCAGTTAATTTAATAATTACTTATTAGTAAAGTTGATTTCCAGGGGAATTTCTGTCTAGAGCATTCATCATAAGCCACACTTATTCTAAACGATATGGCCAGTATGTAAATGACTCTCTGAAATGAGAAAATAAAAAATATAGCTGCTGACAAGTGCTTATTTTTTTCTACTTTGGCCCCAAAGAAAGGTTTCTCATTAAATGCTTATACATTAAAGCTTAAATTAGTTATTTTCTAAAGGTTTAGAAATTGTATACTATCTTGATTAAATGGGAGATTTTGATTATAGGCTCAGGGTAAGATCTAATACTTATCCTTTTACAATATGTGTAATACAGTGGTTTTTAAACATTTTAACTGTGACACATTAAAAAACAACAACACTTTTTACATCATGACACTACACATACACACACACACTCCTTAAATGTACATTTATACATACAGAAATGATGAAATTCATTAATTCTCTTCTTGTCTATTTCATCAAGAAATAATGACTGTTCTTGCTAACTACATTTATTTTGTTACTCATAGTGAGTGGCAAACAACAAATTTAAAACACTACTCCCAAAAGGCATCAAGACCATAATAATTTGACCAAAACCAACTTACCAAAAATAAAAACTTATGAAGACGAAGATTCTTATACTCAAATACAATTTCATTACTAGACAAGACCTAGAAATGATGAAACACAGGGCTTTCTCATGATTTACCCCTAGACTTGTTCAAAACTAATTCTACTGTCTTTATATTGTTTTCAGAATCTAGAACTCACTGCATTCAGCAGACTCAGCTAGACTCTGTGCAGAAGTGATCCCTTCGACTTATTCATCTGAGATACTTCTGGATCTTTTCCTTACTATCAGAAAATATATATATTTTGATGACATATTTTTTATTTAGTCATGGTGGCAATGATAGTCACAATTTGGGTGTGGTTTCTAGTGGCTTTTTCTCTGAATGTGCTTAACTGAAAGTATTTTATTATGATCAGAGAAGGGTTACTATTTAATTCACCTTATCAGAACAAACAACAAAGTGTCTTTAAAAATTGGGCTAAATAGAAGCAACAAATGAACAGGTCAAACAAACAGACTCATGGACATGGACTATAGACTAGTGGTTACCAGAGGGTAGGGGGTGGGAGAGGAGCGGGGAAGTAGATGGGGTAAAGGGGATCAAATATATGGTAGCTGAAGGAAACTGGACTTTGAGTGGTAAACACACAATAGAATATACAGATGTCAAATTGTAATATACACCTGAAAATTACATAATTGTGTTCACCAATGTTACCCCAACAAAATTAATTTTAAAAAAAAATTGGGCTAGAGAAAAATAACTTGCTGTTTGGTGATGTAGTTCATCTTTTTACATACAGTTCTGTCGATCCACAGTTGCAAAATTGTGTAAAGGATATTTTTTCCTCTATATGAAGTCCTAAGCTGTCTGTCGCTAAGGACTTCTTCCTTCATCTTCTTTCACAACTGCTTTTGGATATGAAATAAATTATAATGCATATATTTACTTTTTATCTTCTAAACTTACCTCTACCAAGATGAGTTTTGGGAGCACACCTTCCAAATAGCCAGCCATATCTCCACCCTTATCAGTAAGTATAGATAATAATAGAAGTCTTTTAACAATTTTTGAAGCTAAGTGCTATATCAGTGCAACTGAGTAAAAAGTGTAAAGGTGATATTCACATTGCTGATACCTCTTTTTTCTATATCTCATTGTGTGCACACATACAATCATAATAAATTAGTATATCAAAATTATGGAGTAAGATATAACTATTCTTCAATTTTAGAATAGATTATATTTTTCAGATCAGTTGTGGGTCTCTGTCTTTGTAGGTAACTTTGAGTGTTTTGTCATTATGAAAATATGTATATTTGCTCCCTTTTTTATGAAGTCTTGTTTATCTAAACTTGACTAAAATTGTCATTGTATTTTCAGTGGCAAAGTTTACATTTATTTTTAAAAATAGTTCTATTGAGATAGCATTTAAGACATTTTGGGAAATATTAACAAACTATTTCTTTAAAAGGTGACTGTTCTAGCTATTTCATTTATAAGTGGCAGGTTGCCTGAAATACAACACTCAGAGAATGAAAACTATTGCTCCCATGTGTCTGAAGCAGTGGAGAAGGAAAGTGAAAGGGAACTGGGCAAACTGCCAGAGAATCCTTTGATTGGAGAATAGATCCAAGTGGAAAATAAAGAGGGCTGTACGATCTTTATTTTTTCAGACTACAATGGACACAGAAGTAGTTGAAATTAATATTTTCCTTATATAAAAGTTACTTAACCAGAGGGAAAAGAGGTAGCCTGACCAGGAAGTTCACAAAGAAGAAATTATGTACTAAAAAGACATTTAAATTCTTCTCAATTCTCATACAGAAAATTAAAGAATTTCCCTAACAGAATAAAGGGGGTGAGGGGAAGGACTTGTAAAAGTTTTTTATTGACAAATCCTAAAATAATCTGGATTTAAATCTCAGAGGATGTACTAAATATTTCCTTCAGGGCTTTAATTGCATAGAAATACTTGAAAGTAAATTCTTTTTTTAGACTTGGTTTAGACTAGAGTTACATTTAGCAATGATTAATAACACTTAAGTTTGGTATTAGAAAGATAATAAGGCATTGGTAATTTATCAGACCTTCCTTCTTAATGTATCAATTGCTAACCCATGCAGTCAGTGTTTAGTAGTTCTCAATTTTACTAATTTAATAATGTTATAGATTGAATTATGTATCCTCAAAATTCATATGTTGAAGTCCTAACTTCCAGTACATTCGACTGTGACTGCATTTGAAGATAAGAACTTTAAAGTGGCAATTAAGGTTAAATGAAGCAAATTAAGGTTAAATTAGGGTGGATCCTAATCTAATCTGATTTCCTTGTAAGAAGAAGAAATTTGGGTATACAGAAAGACTCTAGAGCTACACATGCAAATAGGAAAGACCATGTGGGGACACAGAGAAGAGGCCATCTACAAGCAAAGGAGAGAGGCCTAAGGAGAAAACATACTTTCAAACACCTTGATCTTGGACTCATTTTTAGAACTGTGAGAAAGTAAATTTCTTGTAGTTAAACAAAATAAGTTTGTGCCACCTAAGCAGTGGTATTTTGTTGTGGCAGCTCTAGCAAACTAATACAATATATTCCTTGGATGAAAAAAAGAAAAATTAACTCTGTTCTCTTACTGTTTTACACTAACAGGAAATCAAATATTAGATCCATAAAACAAAAATCCTTGTCACTTTATATCATTTAGATAAGATATATCACTAAATGATATATCTTAAATGACATGGTGCCTAGAAGACAATTAGAAATAAGTAAATTCTGAATAAGTAGCTTTGCAAGAAAAACAAAACATTGGCAAATTTTACAAAATAAAGATGGGGAAGAAAACAAAGCAAAACTATACAATAAACAAAATAACATTCTAGGTTTTCTAATGCTCACAGCTCAGATAAGGCAAGAAGAAAAGTCTTTAAATTTCAGAGGTCTTAAGAAAGCTGCTGGAGTCTATGGCCATGCTACCCTGAACAAGCTTGATCCCATCTGATCACAGAAGCTAAGCATGGTGGGGCTTGGTTAGTAGTTGGATGGGAGACTGACTAGGAAGACCAGGTGCTGTAGGTGTAAAAAATAATAAAAAAGTAAAAAATAAAATAAGAGATTGTAAACTGACAAGGTCCTTGCAATCTGTGTGGTCAATCAAGTGTTGCCTCGCTTAAAAATTTTTTTTTTAATTAAAAAAAAATAAAAAGAAAGCTGCTGGAATTTCATACATTGTGACCTTATGCAGGTTACTTAACTGCACTGACACTTTTTTTCTTGTGTTTAAAACATTGGTATAAGCAGCAGTGCCTACCTCATAATACTGTCTTGTGCATTAAATAAGTTAGTTTACATAAAGCACTTTTTTAGAAAAGTGTTTGCAACAAAATAAATGATAAAAAATTGTTAAGGAAAAAAAATCAGAAATGTTCATTCTGATTCTGAATATTTTTTATTTTTATAGAAATATATATAGCAGAATACTTTTCAGTGAACTAAATATCCCATGGACATTAACTAATGACTAAAACTAATAAAAATATTATTAAAAATAATAAAATAAAGTAAAATAAAAGCACTGAGGGAAATGAACTCAGAAACAAACAGAACAAACAAACAAACGAAAAAAAGAATTAGCAAATATCTATGTATAAAGAAGTGTGGAAAAGCAGAAAACATTTTTTTCTGTAATAATCTATAAATATGTTGTAAATACACACTGATTACGATTGCTTACATTTTAGACAGGCTTCTTAGAACTGTGAATTTCTTGATAAGATGTATGGTTTCAAATTATCATGATATGAAGCAATAATAACTAACAATTTACCACATAGACTTCTTTTGGCTGACCATATTGAATATTCAATCTCAGTATCACAAACAGCCCACATGCTATTCACTGGTACAATGTGATATGCAAGACTTAAGTTAGGAGAGGAAAGGCATGTCTGCTAATTAAAATGTCAACATTTGTTTTTGATGAAATGACACTCTCTTTTTTAATTTAATTTTTATTCTTTAACTTTTAAAACTGTACTTGCCTATAAAAATGTGGCACTGCAGAGGCTATTCATATTGACATTCATTAGTTCTATGTGCATGGTATTTCTTAGGTAATTTAGCTTCTTCTCTGACCCACCTTACCTTCTCTTAAATCCTAATAGTGGTTATTGTCAAAATTCAACTCGAAGTAGTCTCTTCTCCCTTCATAGAATTATCCATTCTCACATTCTAAGCTTTCATTTCTACACTGTGACCTACGCAGTTTGAATTTCTGCCTTTTACTCCAATTAAATTATAAGCTGCATCACTTTGCTTTCTATTTGGGAGCTAGCTAATCATTCCTTAAAACTCAAATGTCACAAATGAAAAGTATTTTTTTCCTCAATAAACACTTCTTTCTCCAAATTTCTGTTTCTGTTGGCTGCATTCCCATTCTTCAATTAGCCCCAATTTGAAACTAGAAAGTCATCATTGACTTATTTTTTTTCTTCAGATGCTACATCTTTTCAACTTCTGAAATGTATATCATTCCTTCCTTCTTCTTCATCTTCACTCTTCTAATTTTACTTTGAGATTTTATCTCTTCATAGTCAGACTACCAAAAGGTCCTGATATCTTAGTCTCTAGACTCTGATCTTTTCAATACTTTCTGCTTATTATTGTCAGATTAATTTTCCTAGACTATTTAGTTATGTTTTCAAAATGTACAAAAGCTCTCCATTCTTTTTAAAATTTTATTTTAATACAAATTATATTTCAGGTGTATTACATGATGATTTGATATACATTACATAGTGAAATTATTACTACAATCAAACTAATTAACATATTCACTTCATATAGTTCCCATTTGTGTCTGTGTGTGTATAAGTGTGTGTGTGTGTGTGTGTGTGTGTGTGTGAGAAAGCACCTGAAGTCTATAATCTTAGCAAATATCTGGTATTTAATACAGGATTATTCACTATCATCATCATGCTGTATATTAGATCCCTATACTTATTCATCTTTCATAACTGCAACTTTGCACCCTTTGACCAATATCCCCCGCATTTTCTGCACCCTTCCACCCTTGGAAACCATCTTTTTTTTTTTTTTTTTCCTAAATGCCTACAACACCTGATCTTCTTAGGTAGTCTCCCATTCAAGTACTAACCGGGCCTGATCTTGCTTAGCTTCCGAGATCAGTCAGGATTGGGCCTGTTCAGGGTAGCATGGCCGTAGACAGAAACCACTTTTTTACTCTCCGCTGCTATGTATTCAACTTTTTAAGATTCTATATATGAATGAGATCATGCAATATTTTTTTTTGTAACTGGCTTATTTCACCTAACATAGGGTCCTCCAACTGTGTATATACCCTTAGGAAATGAAATTACTACCCCAAAGATATATGGGTGCTCCTATGTTTATTGCAGCATTATTCATAATACCAAGGCATATAGGAACAACCTAAGTGTTCCTCAATGGATGAATGGTTGAAGAAATTGTGATATAGATATAGATAAATAGATATATACACCTTTTAAAAGGAGAGGAGGAGATTGCCATTTGTGACCATATGAATATTTCCTCTTTTCTGAATTCTTAAACATTATTCAGAGTACTACTCTTGTATTCTCCTGTATGCTCCCATTTACACTTACTCTTTTATGATTCCATGTCTACAATCTTATAGTTTGCCTTGGCCTGGAATTATTTCTCATTTTCGTTCTACCAAATCGTACTAATTCTTCAAGATCTACCTTCTAATAGTTTCCCTTATATTTCCTTTTGATAATACTTGCTGAGTTTTCTCACCTTTCACCTTCATAATACTTTCCAACTATATCATATGGGTTGGCTCTAACTTATACAGTCTTGAGTTGTTTGTTGCTGATTGATACACAGAGCACAGAATATTAAGTTGAGGAAAAACTGATAAAAACCAGTCTAGATTTTTTTTATCAACTTTAGACTGACTTACAATAAGTAAAAAATTTTACATCCTTACATCACTCTTTCTACCATCTAACCATACTCCCAAAATAACTCAATCACAGTTTCTTGGCTTAATACTTGTATGTTATTTATAAATGTGGTTTATTTTATGTCTTCATGAATAATTCTCACTGCCAGTACAAGAAGTGTATTATGATTAAATTTCCTTTCTTGTGCAACTTTGTGTTATCCTTGGTATTGAAAATTTTCTTTTTTTATGGGCTTAGTTTTTTTGAAACTCATTATTAAACTATCCTTCATTATCTATTAACATTGCAAATTCTACCATTATATCTAATTTAATTCATTCAAAGCTGTTTAAGGAATTTGCCCAGTATGTTTGCTCTTTTCTGAAGCGCGTTAACCCTCATGACTTTGTAGCAATTAGAAAAGTTCACAGGGCTCCTGTTTGGCTGTCATGAGATTTCCTTTGCTTTCACTCTGGAAATCAACCTAGTAAATTTCCTCAATTTTATCTTCTAATATCTTTACTAATTTATTTTTATTTCAGTATTGAAATAATTCTTGTTTTCCATTAATTACCAATAATTTTGGAGTTTTCTTCTGTCCGTTGCATTTTCTCTACCATTTCTAAGCCTGTTTGATTCTCTCATTAGGGCTCTTTCCTTTCATGCTGCAATCTCTCCACAATTGTCTGATCTATCTTTAAACATCATATTTGAATGAAGCCCTTAATTTAATAATTGACTGGAATATCTCGGAAGATTTTACTTAGCCAACCCCTACCTGCCAGAGGCACCATAAACCTGATTGTTAATATTACTAGGCCAAGTCAGCATAATTGTTTCAAAATAAAGGTTAGTTTAAAAAGAAAATATGTAGGTGAAAAGTACCAACCAGAGAATCCTGAGAATCAAGCAGTATGGTTGCTTCGCTTTTTTTCTTTTTTTTTTCTGACTGGTCTACTTCAATAGATGACAGACTCTTAATCTAAAATTGAATTAGTATTTTAATTTCTAAAGCAGCACGAATGGTTTTGTTTTTTGTTTTTTGTTTTTTGTTTTTTGTTTTTTGTTTTTTGTTTTTTTTAATCAATTTCTGGGTTTTCCTATGGAATTACCAATAATTGGGAGCCCTTTGGTTATACATTCAAAAAGGATTTGTGGTTTTTTTCTGTGGAGCAGATAATTTCTAAAGTTTGTTAATTTTTCCAGAGAACAATTCTACAATCACCTGCCTGGAATGTAAGTGTCTGACACCTAGAGTTCTAGGACTAAGTGAAGCACATTGACAGTGTGGGAGTATTTTTATTCGCGACAGTATTCTAACCCTTCTCTGTGACAGGATTCCTAAGTCATCTCACCTGGAGAACATACTTGTTTCCTTCAGAACTGACTAGAATCATATAGAATTGGTCTTTAGGTCTAATTGCTCTTTAAACAGACACTCATACTATTCTGTTTTTCAGCCCTTCTTCCTTTCTCCACACCCATTTTTTCTTACTCATCTCTCCCACTTCTATAGTTTAGAAGAGCTATGTAAGTTTTATCAACTGACTGCTTGAGAGTATTTTCTTCTGTATACACCAACTTACCTTCCTTATTTCTACAAAATCATTTATCGTTACCCAGTTACTTTCAGTCTTTGTGCATAGTTGTCTCTTAGTTTCACCAAAGTTGCTATTTGTGTTTCTTTTTCTTTGTATGTTTTTTTCCCCCATTAGATGGAGTATAATATTTTTACCTCATCATCTTGATTCAGGAAACTTGGATTGTTTTTTTTCATTTCTTTCTGTTTGAAAATAAACTGGGGAACTAATTTGTTTATACACTATTTTAGCATGATAGTCACTATATTTTTTCAGCTTGATGATAATATTGCCGGAACCCGCCGGATGGAGTCAAACAGTCCTGAGTGGGAGAGCGAGGGTTAGGAAAAAAGACAGAGAAGAGAAAAAGATCTCAGGAGGGCATACAGTCAAAGCTGCAGCACCAAGTTTATTTAGCACCGTCCTGATATACCCTAGCAAGCATGGGAAACTGCTCAAAAAATGTTAGTTATGCACAATAACATTGTGAACGTTACACAGGGAGCCTAATGCTATCTCGGCATTCCACAACCCTTTCTTTAAGGCCAAGGAACAATCAGCTTCTCTGTTCCCGTCTCCAGGTGTTCTTTTTGTGTCAGCAGACTTCTTAGCTTTACTGTGCGAAAATCCTGCTTGGCTCTCCAGCCTGAAAACGGCTCCCAACATAATATTTTCCTCCAACTGTTACTGCATTCAAACAATATTTAAGAGAATGTTTGAGAGAGTAGACTAAAGTAAAGATTGTCCCTTTCATCTTTGTGACCTTTCACTTTATCATGGAAGAAAGTTAAACAAATCAGACACATTTACTCCTTTTAAAATTAATGACTTTTTAAAAAACAATGAATGTTTCTTAGAATTTATTATAATCCTGGGTTTTTCAACTGATTGATTATTGCTATTAGTACACCCCAAAAGATAATAATGATGAGCTGAAGAAAATTTTATAAAGCAAGGAAACACCAAACAATAAATATTCTTGTATATTGCTTTTAAATTATTTAAAATCTTTGGAGGAATCATTAGACTGATAAGACAAAGATATAGGAGAGTTTAGATCATTATAATAATCAAAACTGTTTCTTTCAAGAGTAGATAATGGTAAGAAAAAAATGTTTAAAGTTGAAAGGATTAAAGAAAGGAATGAAGAATGATGTTAAGCCCCAGTATAAAACAAAGATAAAAGAAAAAAAAAAAGCATGAGGTCGGAGGTAAAGGTGATGTAAGATGAAGAATGATTTTGCATTTGATTTTGAAGTTTGAATTGCAAATCATAAAGATCTCTGGAAGAACCCTCAGGAAGACTTTTCTGATCATTGAAATGTGAAAGAAAAAGAAATATATATGTATATACACACAAACACCTCATAAACATACACACATTTTGTTTTTTTATAGGACTGAAATATATTTTACTGCCGTAGGAAAAGTTAGGGTCTCTACAGAAATCATTTCATGTGTCACTCCACATCCTGGTGTGGCTCTAGCAGAACTTTGTGAAGATGAGTAACTGCTCTTGCTGTTCTTACAGATCCCTAGGCCTTGAAGGCAGCATAGAGTGATGAGGCACAAACCGCGGTGACTGTGCACTGGCAGAAAGTGTCCAGCAGTCTCTGGCTTCTGCATCAGTCACCTGCAGGGGACCGGTGACAGGACACTGTGGAAGTGCTATCTTTATCAATGAGAGTGTATAGGGTAAGGGGAAGGAGAAACACATTGTGCGTGATCAGATATATGACAAATATTTCTCTACCAACTCACTGCCCCCTTGTAAGCTGTTCTCAGACACAATAATTCATGGGGCTTCTATGAAGATGCCCTGTGAAACTGAGTAATTAACTGAGCTTTTTTGGGAGCTGGGGCTAGCTTAGGAAAACCACCCTCTTGCACTTGCTTTACTTCCTTCCTTGCTTTACAACCCTTTACGTCTCTCACTCTTGCTTCCTTGGGATTGTACTACTCAGTTAACTGTTAGCACATGTACTTTTGCTTCACATCTATTTATTTTGTATGGGACTTAGGCTAAGACAGAGCCCCTGGGAATTGTACAACATTTTGTTTGGGTAAACTCACAATTCTGATCTTTAGTGAGAAATAAAGATGTACCTGCTACATCTGAGACAAATTTTATAAATAGTGAAATATATAAATGTCAGTTATAGCAGGTTGGGAGGCTCAAATATAATGAACTATAAAGAATAAAATGTGTCATTTATTATAGAAAAAATACAGATAACAAGGGCATTGTTTACTATGGTTTTTTGTACTAAAAGTATCAATGTGTATATCTTGGGCAGTGCATCCTTAAAGTTAGTAAAATACTCAATTAAGGAAGCCTAGATCAATTTCAAAGGGTTTGTTTTACATGTCTTATGTGTTGACAGTGTAGCTGAGAGTTAAATATAAAGATGATTCAAATTCCACTATCTCATTCTCCAGAAAAAAAAAAAAAAAGTACTTTTTGAGTGTATATTGCTTTTATAATTTATAATGCTAATAACCTTTTAATTTGTTAGCACTCACTATATTAGGAAACCTTTTTCTTTTTTTTCTTTTTCTTTTTTTTTGCAAAATATTAATGATGATTCCAAGAATAATAGGATTATCCCTGGGGGTTGAATAATTCCAATTTTCAGATCCATGATCATGAAAATATTTATAAGGGTTCTTTACATTAACATAATGAATATGTGAAAAAAATTTATTTTAGTGAGTAAAGGTAGTTCCCTTATTTAATCTCCGATAGTATATTTTATGGGGATTCCTGTACCTAGCCAATTACTAGGGCACTACTTTAGTTTTCTAATCTCACTGTCCTCATCCATGCATAAAATTTTTCTGAATCATCTTGAGTTTTTTATTATCAACAAAATCTGCATCCTAAGACCCCCTTTTTTCCTACCTTTAATCCATACTGAGGTTTCCTCATTTAGCTCTTCTGTGCAAGGTAGCTAGTTCTCTGGACATTAGCAGAAATTCCTCAATTTTAAAGTTATTTCCTAAATGAACCAGAGATCAGTAAGAAGGTGGCGAGGGGTGAGACTAAAAATAAATTTAAAATTTTATTTTGGAATTTGAGGACCAGGAACTTCTGAGGGTCAAATACATATCTTAAGAATAAGAAATATTTTATCTAACATAATTATACACATCTATACTGACAACACAGTACATGATTCTACAGAATCCATATTTGTTTTGAAATGATCATTTTATATTAGATATATTCAGCAACCATTCCTCCAAATTCTCACCATCTCTCATACATTCTACTTTTTCATTATTATTTCCCTGAATCATTTACCCCTTAATTATGATATTTTTTGTTTAATAGAACAGTTATTTCCAAAGATTTTCCTAAAATATATTTAAAGAGCATGGTTTTTGTTTTGTTTTGTTTTGTTTTGTTTTTGAGATTACAGAAAGAAAATATGATATAAGGTATATATAGAAAACAAAACATAAACATTAGGGTTATATTGGGGAGAAGCTCAATTAGCAGTTAGAAATTTTTTAAGGAGATCTCATAGGATATGACCTCTACATTTCTCCTCATGGAAAACGATTCAGGGTTTAGAGAACCTCTCTACTCCCATGGTTGTGTTTATTAGGCCAAATTATGAAACTAGCAGCATTTATTTTTTGAGTTTTCTTTGGGGCTACTCATCATTCCTCACCCCGAAGGTGATAAAATTCCTTATTTTTCACACTATTAAATCCTGACCTCAGAAAGCATGTGATAAACTTAATTCATAAATAATGGGTGAATAATAAATAATGTTTGAAGAAATATTTATGAACTGTTTATGAATTGTGGGGCTCTTCGGCATCGTCCAGCATATGAGGTGATTTTGAGGGATGTGAAGTTTCTAACATTTCCCTTTAAAATAACATGACATAGGTGACAGCCAGTTGTAATTATGTGGTAGGCATATACTTTCAACAGAAAGAATAAAAAAGAGTCATAAGATAGAAAATAAATAAGCTGGGTTTCCAAATCACCTTAGATTTTGAGAAATTCAGTTCTCTTTAGGACTAAATGGTCCTGATCAGCAAAATATGATTCCTTAATCCCTACTCACTTTGAAATTTATTTAGATTTTCCCTGCTTTTAAAATTCTAAGTTTGTGGGCTATAATCCAAGCATTAGAGATTTAGACTGCAAAATAGATGATTAACATTACTGACACCAATATAAATGATATATTAAGACACCAATATAAATGATATATTAAAAGATAACAAAATAAGAACAGTTAAATTAATTGACCAATGACCTGGGGCAAGAGTAGAGCTTTACAAATAAAGGTATTGATAATTTAATTTGTCTATGATTAAATAAAAATTTCAAACTGTAAAGAAACTGTCAACTTTCAAATTCTGAGAGTCATTTTACATCACGATACTTTGTATCTTATAATAAAATACCCTATTATTTTACCCTTTTTGACTTTTCTTCAGAAAACATAATTTTAAATTATAATTTATCTCTTCATTTCATTGTTATCTGTTTTTCCAGCTCTGTATGAGTTTCACTAAAAGAGAGGATTAGGGCTTATTCTT
The DNA here is from genome assembly GCA_028627145.1 of Eidolon dupreanum. Classification (NCBI taxonomy): domain Eukaryota; kingdom Metazoa; phylum Chordata; class Mammalia; order Chiroptera; family Pteropodidae; genus Eidolon; species Eidolon dupreanum. The sequence continues at coordinate 25,846,432 of CM053507.1, forward strand.
CACTGTATCCCCTGTACCTAAAACAGTCTAGCAGGTAGCATTTGATATCTGCTGGGTGAGTATTACAAAACTGGAAACATGGGAAAATATTCAATTTAATTATTGAAAGCTTACAAGTTTTGAAAATTATTATGACATATATTAGAGATTAGTAAATTTAAAGTGAAAAGCTTATTTTCATTCAAGTTATTCACATTTCTACTATCTCTGGCAGCTACATACTGTGTGTACTAAAGTTTTAATGTAAGACTATCTGAGTCTCAGTTTTTGTTTGTTTGCTTGTTTGTTTTTTAGGAATTGGTTTGACACTCCTGTTTTTCCTAACTCACCAGGCTTAGGAGACTACAGTATTCAAATATGATAATTTGTTAGAAAGATAGGAAAGGCTATACAAAATATATTTGAAAATGTTAATATTAAAATGAACCAAAAGTATTTTCTTCACATATTCAAAAACAAATCAAAAATATAATAAAACTTTTTGAAATGTTAAGTTTAATGGAAATAATATTAGTAGATCTGGGGGCCAGAAGGGGCTGAAACACTTGCCTTTAATGGCAACTCTTTACAGTATTATTTTGCAGTTGGGCTCAGTATTTGTACTTTCTATCTAATTTCTCCTTAACTTCTTTGGAAAAATTAGAGAGCATTGCATTTAATCACCTTTATCAATCAAGGCACAATAAATATTTAAAAAATTAAAAGGGACATATAAAACTATTATTTGTACTAATTTTTTTCAGATTTTTCTATTTATTGGCAGTTAAACCATGTATTAGTGCACATATTTAGAATATTTTGTCAGTTAATTCCCATGCTCATTGTTCTCTTGAGAAAGAATCACTGAAGTAGATAAGTATTACAGATATTTTTTTCTCTTTTTTTTCTTCTCCTTTTCTTCTTCTTCTTCATCCTCTTTTTCATCTGATAATCTGTCACTTATTTTCAATTAGTAAACTTTCATGCATACATATATAACATTATATTTCTTATAAGTTATATAACACATTATACATATTAGACATTACATATCTTAAACATTTACAGTTGTGATGTGGTTAGAGCAAAGTCTTGTAAGTCATCTTCTAGACGTAGAATTCTGTAATTCTCTAAATATATATCTAAATCTTTCTTAGTATTTGCTAAAACTAAAAATATGTAAATCATTGATACTTTTTATTGTTTTTATTTATTTACTTTTTAAACTAAGACATTCATAACTAAGTATATGCCAAGCACTATTCTAAGCAGAGTATTTTTATTAGTTAATCTTCATAACAACTCTTTTTCCCTCATTTTATTGAGATATAATTGACATGTAACATTGTGTAAATGTAAGGTGTACAGCCTATTTATTTGATATACTTACATATTACAAAATGATCACCACTACAGTGTTAGCTAACACTTGAATTACATCACATTAATTATCTTTTTTTTGTGTGTGTGTCATGAGAATATTTAAGATTATTCTCTTAGTACCTTTTAAGTATATAATACAGTATTATTAACTGCAATCACTATACTGTCATTAGATCCTCAGAACTTATTCATCTTATAACTGGGTTTTTTTTTCTTTAACCAACATCTCTACTTTTCTCTCACCCCTATTCCTTGTTAATCACCATTCTATAGTCTCTTTGTCTCTGAGTTCAGCTTTTAATTTTTTTTTTATTTTTCTCCAGCTTTATTGAAGTATAATAGACAATTAGTTGCTCATATTTACATTGCGCAATTCAATGAGTTTTTTTACTTCTAGTTGGCATATAATAATATATTAGTTTCAGTTGTATAGCATAGTGATCAGAGATCTATATAATTCACAAAGTGATCATCCCACTAAATATAGTACCCCTCTTCTGCCTTACATATTTATTACAACATTATTATCTATTTTCCTTATGCTACACTTTATATCTTCATGGCTATTTTGTATCTATCCATTTGTACTTCTTAATACCTTTACCCTTTTTCACCATCCCTCCTAACCCCGCCCCCAACCCTTCTCATGACCTAGTAGCCTTCAAGATATTTTCTGTATATATGTTTGTTTCCATTTTTGTTGTTGTTGTTTATTTTGTTCTTTAGATTCCACATGTACATAAAGTCATGTGGTATTTTTCTTTCTCTATTTGACTTATTTTATTTAGTGCAATCCCCTCTAGGTCCATCAAGGCAATATCTTTTTACAACCTCTTCCTTTTAGTCTGTATGTCTTTTAATCTGAAGTGAGTTTCTTATGGGCAGCATCTGTAGGGGTCTTGTTTTCTTATCTATTCAGCCACCTATCTTGTGGTTGGAGTACTTCTTTTCCATTTGAGGTACTTAATAAATATGCAGTTATTATCATTAATTATTCATGTTTTTGAAACATGGTTATTCTTCTCAAAGAAATCCCTCCCACAATTCCTGTAATACTGACTTGGTGCTGATAAATTCCTTTAGCTTATTTTTGTCTGGGAAGCTCTTTATCTGTCCTTCGACTCTAAATGATAGCTTTGCTGGATATTCTTGGTTGTAGATTCTGGGTTTTCAACACTTTGAATATTTTGTGCCAAGCCCTTCTGTCCTGCAAAGTTTCATTTGAAAAATCAGCTGCCAGTCTTGTGGGAGTTCCCTTGTAGGTAACTAATTGCTTTTCTCTTGCTGGTTTTAAGGTTTTCTTTTTGTATTTAACTTTTGGTATTTTAATTATGATGTGTCTTGGTGTGGGCCTCTTTTGGTTCCTGGTTTTGGAGACTCTTTGAGCTTCCTAGGGTTATATGTCTATTTCCTTCACCAGGTTAGAGAAGTTTTCCAGCATTATTTCTTCAAATACATATTCAACTTCTTATTCTCCCTCTTCAGGTACCCCTATGACACAGATGTTTTTAACCTAATTTTTTCCCCATAGGCTCCTTAAATTTTTATTATATTTTATATTCTTGGTTACTTTTTTTTTTTTGTCATTCTGATTGAGTGTCCTTGGCTTCCCCACCCTCTATATAGTGTTTTAATTCTCTTCTTCTTCTACTCTGTTGATTCCCTCTAATATACTCTTCAGTTCAGATAATGTATTCTTCATTTCTGAAGAATTTGTTTTTATAATTTCCATTTAGATTTTTATGTTTTTTATCTCTGTTAAAGTTCTCACAGTTCATCTACACTTCCCTTAATTTAATTGAGCATTTTTATAGCCAGCGTTTTGAACTCTGCATCTGCTAGATTGCTTGATTCCATTTTTCCTTGATTTATGTTCTTTTCTTTCATATGGTTTCTGCTCCTTTGTTTTCCCATTTTGGCTGCCTTTCCATGTCTGTTTCTGTGTACTAATCAAAGCTCCTAAACCTCCCAGTCTTATTAGCATGGCTTTGTGTAGGAGGTGTCCAGTGGCACGGTTCTGAAAGAGACTCAGCTATAGGCTAAGTTTAGCTCCAGCTTGCTCCCCTCTGGGGCCACCTGTTAAGATTCAGCAAGCAAACCACAGATACTGTGCTTATAGCTGCCTCAATAAGCCACTCCAGGAACTGAGATCAGTTGCCACCAGAGTGAGTCTTGGCGCTGTTCAGTGAGGAGCACCAGACTTGCTGAGTGATTTGGGGGAGGCAGAGTTTCAGGACTCCTCTGGGCAGAGCGCCTTTATTGTCCAGTTTGATGACCTCAGCTATGGTGGCAGCTGAGTTCACTAACTGTGAGTGAGGAGGGCTCAACAGAGGAACAATAGATACCGCCAGTACTTCTGCCTGGGAGAAAGTCTTGCCTCCGACCATCGCTCCGGCAACTCCTGTAAGACCCTGCTGCCCTCAGAGGAGCCTACACTGCGCTGGTACTCAGAGCGAGCAGGTATGCAAAAGTTCGCTCATGGACACATCCCCTTTAAGAGGAATCTGCAGCTGCCGACTGCCTCTGCCACAGCCTCTGTACTGCTCAGCCACTGGGAACCAAGCAGACTCCAGTTTTTGCTCCCTCTTACCTTTTACCATTGCAGGGTGATTTCTTTTTCTTCTGCCTAGTTGTAACGCTCCTGTTCCTCTAGACCCTCAGGTAATTCTGTTTGCTGTTTTTCCGTGTTTCCATCACACCTTTGATGTAGTCACAAGAAGGGATATAAGAAGCTTCTATCATCTACGCCATTTTGCCTCATACTCCTGAGTTCAGCTTTTTTAGATCCCATATACAAGTGATGCATATAGTATTTATCTTTCTTCACCTTATTTCACTTTTTGCATAACAATACTTTATATAGAAATATTACTATCCCATTTTACATGAAGAATAAACTAAGTTACAGAGATAGAGACTATGGGCAGGGAAAAAGAATAAAGACATTTTACTGATAAAATTATATTAATAATCACAACAAAATTGTCTCAAAATAACGTTAATTATTTAATATATATAATTTTTGAGGCAAGGCAACTCTTGGTTGACCTTACAGATTGCAAGGACCTTATCAGCTTACAATCTTTTATTTTTATTTTTTATGCCTACAGCACCTCATCTTCCTAGGTGGCCTCTCATCTAAGTACTAACTAGACCCAACCCTGCTTAGCTTCTGAGATCAGATGGGATCGGGCTTGTTCAGGGTGGCATGGCAGTAGATCATTCAATATTTTTAATACATTTTTTCTTCTCATGCTACAAGGGGAAACAAACCAAAGATTATATTACTATTCATGCAAAATTGGAATCAAGATAAGGACTGCTTGATTCATGATGGTTTGCCATCCAGTAATTACAGTATTGAGATCATATAGTCTATGTCTGTGACTATATGAGAAGGAAGAGAAGAAAAAGAAAATTATGTTATGTCTTAAAGCAGTGGTTTTCAATTGTTGTTGATCTTTTTCCCCAGAGAACATCTGACAATGACCAGAGACATGTTTGTCACACCTGGGGTCTGTGCAGGGTGTTTTACTGGCATCTATGGAGTAGAGGCCAGGCTTAATACTAAACATTCTACAATTCACAGAACAGCCCCTCACAACAAAGAATTAACTAGTTCTAAATGTCAATAGTGTGGAGGTTAAGAAACCCTTGCTTAAAGGAAGATGCTATGAGGATTAAAAGAAGTTAACACATGTAAAAATTTCTAGTAACAAACTGGAGCCACCTAATAGCAGCTCATTAGAGTGACATTTCATTGATAGGTTTAAGTGGGCCATATCAACTTTGTGTAGTGTTTACACCACAAAAATTGGCAAACTACATATCAGGGTCCTCCCTAGTCGACCCCTGATTCCAGAGAACTGGTTGTTAAACATTCACTAGCCACCATTGTCTAACCACTGCTTAGCATATTGTAACCACTGCATAAATATTAGTTATTATTACAATTATTATTAAGCCCTCTCAATTTATCTGCGAAAACCACTCTAGAGTTTATTCTTCCCTTTTCGCATTGTGTATTAATTATTCAGTTTCTATTTCTCCTTAAGACCTGATAATAGACTTCTTTGTGTCACCAGTTTCAAGTTTCCAACTGCTTCTTCTTTAATCTTTCACACTTCAGTCATGTAAATTATTCTAGAATGCAAATTTAATCTGCTACTCCTATGTTTAGTATTATCCAATGCCTTCCCATTCTTTGTGGCATGTATCTGAATGCCTTAGTGTAGCACTGTAGACCCTTTAAGGTCACTGCAGTATGCCTTGCAAGCCACAGATCTTGTATTTCGATATCTGTGCTGGTATCTATTCTGTTACTCTTGTTACATTACACTGTCCCTTCTCCCTGTCAGACTAATTTGAGCTATTATTTAAAGTTAGGAAAAACTAATTCTGTTTTTATTTTCTGATCCATATTATTTTTCTTACAGATGCCTTGACCTTAGCTTTCAAAATTCAAAAGGCAACCATTTGACTCTAATTGCTCTTAGTCATACTTTATCTGAGAAGAGTGAGCACAGAATGTTCCAAATATTTTCTCAAATAATGAGAAAGTTCATAACAGTTAATATATCAGAATTTGATTGCTTTGTATGTAGAAATTTGAATATCTTTACATTCTAAATTGTACAATGTGAATATCTCTACTATATGTTATATGTAATTTATATTATTCAAACTGTCCAGTATACTCCAGAAACCAAATAAGTGTTAAGTATAATTTGTATAAGTTGGCATAGAAAGAAAAATACTGGACATTTTGTTCACATGAAGATCAGAATTATTTGGAACAAGTTTAATTTAAACCACAGTGTTATTATAAAATGTAAGTATTTATATGCATCAGCTAACATACAATATATTTTGAGCACCATTTAATAGAAAACAAGAAAAAAAAAAACCACGTACACCAAGACTTATAAATATTATGGCTCACGAAATCCCAGCCATATACTTAAGAATAGAAAAATAAAAACAGATTTCTAAAAAGTATTTTCCACAGCACGATTCCACTACTTGAAATTGCTATAATTAAACTAAGTGGAGGAAGCCATATGCACTATTTCTAGTAAATATATTTTGCTTCTCCTCTGTGGACTATCCTGTGATTTAACCAAGCATATTAAAATCAGAGGCACAATGGAAATTTGTGCCTTGATTGGTAACACAATTGTAAGAACTTAGCATAGTGGTTATCACATGAGAAAGATGCCAAAAAACTGCATTAACACCCAGGAGGAGTTCATGGCTTTCACTCTTCAAACATTTGCTGGGCATCATAAATGCCAGGGTAGAAAAATGAATATTACATAGTCTCTGCCCTTTAGGATATCACAGGCTACTGGAAAAATAAAAAAATAAAAAAAGTCTAATAAACTAATCACAGCGAAAATGATATGGTGAGAGTTATTTTAAAAAGTAAAATATGTGGCACTTTAAGTATGGAAAGACTTCTTAAGCAGAAAATTCTAAACAATAAGGTAAATTATAACAGATTTATATATTTGATTATATTATTTTTAAAACAACATGGGTAACAAAATCCAACATTTAAAAAGGAAGTGATACTCAATGGCTGATTAAATACATGGAGACCATGTAAAATGTTAATGTAAAAACTAGTTTTTAAAATACACCAAAAATATTAAGAAAAGGAAAAACAACTCAATAAAAACTGGAAAAGAAAAATGAATAGGCAGGTCACAGAAGGAAAAAAATGACCAAGAAGATATGAAATTAGTGGGAAATAAATTAAAATGCAGCAAGATTACCATGTCACATCCATCAAATTATAAAAAAAATGAAACACCTAGAACACCAAGTGTTGGTAGACATGCGGAGCCATAAGAACTTTTATGCACTGTAAGTCGAGTATAATTGGAACATCAATTTGGACAATTTGGCAGTATTTAAAAACTAAAGTAAAAATATGCATGTCTTAGATCCTAGGAATTCCACTTCTTGGTACATAGTCTACAAAAGTATCTCACATATATATTTAGAAATAGTGGAGCAACATTTTTTGTAACAGCAAAACAGTTAGAAATGTCTAAAGTGTCCAAACCGAATATTGTAACTTTCTTCATGAATATATCCCACAAACATATTGAACACTTTTTTCTAAAAAAAAAAAAAAAATTATTGATGAAAGTACACACACACACTCACATACATATGTATATGTATATATAGAGAGAGGATAGTAATATAAAGTTTTAAAACATGCATATAATTTATTAGGGATATATAAATATAGTAAAAATATATGGGTATATATAAGGACAACAAATACCAATATTAATATAGTAGCTGCCTCTGAGAAGAAGGTGGCTTCTATTGTGTTAATAATATTTTGTCTCTTACAATAAGTTGTAAGATCATGGGTATCTAATTATTATTTTGGTGTTGTGAATATCAGAAACATTTAATAGTACATGTTAAATGTGAATAATACAGTGGGAGCACTGGGGAAGAAATAATAATTTGTTTGGAAAAGTGAAAAACTTCACATAGTTTTATTTTGGGCACATATTAAAGCATAAGCAAAAATTTTTTCTAGCATAGAAGGGAAGAGGGTTGATAGAAAAAAATTGAAGATGAGAAGAGAGAAGAGAGTTAGCTAAGAGTGAGAAGCCTGAAAGAATGTGAAACGTGTAGGAATCAATAAATAAAAATTTCATTGGTTCATTTACCAAGAGGCACTGGAACAGGCAAAGTAGTTAACAAAGAACCTGAACAGGAAAGTTGAAAACATACTAAAGAGGGCATTGAATTTTTAAAACTCAACCCTCCATGTATTAAAACTAAGGTTTTTTTTTTTTTTTTTTTTGTAATAAAGTTATATTATTATACTTACAATTCAGTCTGCATAGGGGATACTGTGGAATAAGAAAAAGCATCTAGTAGAGATTTGGTGAGAAAGTTTAGTGTGAAAGTTTTATGGGAAAATATGCAGAAATAAAAAGCTTATATTTTACATCTATATTCAGGATATTTAGAAACTTTGTATGAGGGAGACTATGAATTTAATGGTACAATTAGCTGCATCTACTGCCATATACTCAATGTACAGGGTTGTTATAATTTAGCAATTAACATGATGAACCCTGAAGCCAGATTTCCTGGATTTGAATTCCAGCTCTGCAATTTACAACAGAGTAATCTCAGACACATTACTTAATCTTGGTGCCCTGATTGATTTATCTGTACTTGTGAGGATGGTAACATTGTCTACTGTAGGGATTATTAAAAGGATTAAATGAGTTAATGCACATAAAGTGCTGAGAATTTTTTCTAGTCAGTGATAAATCCACAACCAAATTGCGCTATAATGTAGGTACCCATCTTTATTTAATATCTGCAGGAGACACAGTTCCATGGAAGCTTTTTACAGAGTGTAGGAAGAATAGTCCTTCAGTGTTAGCAGCTGAGAAGATGAACTGCTGGTTCTCTATAGAGATTACAGAGTGAGCTTTTCCTAAATTCAAGTAGAGGCTTTTTTACTGGCTAGCTATTAAAAAATGAATCTCTTGGTTTGATGGTTTGCATTGGTTTTTATTTTGTTTTGCATACTTATTAAGCATTTACTTTGAGTATGAGCCCATTATTTGATTTACTTCTTCCTATGTGTTTTTAACAGACTTTTAATTTTAAAATAATTTAATTTTACATTTTTACAAGAATAAAATCGGCTGCCCAATTTTATTTTTCTAAAAAAAAAAAGCACAGAGAATGCCCATATACCTGATACTCAATTTCCTTTAATGTTAACATCTTACATGTCTGTAAATCAGTTGCTAAAACTTAAGAAACCCATATTGGTACTATGACCTGAACTCCAGATTTTATTTGGATATTAATCGTTTTTTCACTAATGTCTTTTTTTCTGTTGCAGCATCCCATTCAGGATACCACAGTGCATTAAGTTGTCATGTTTCCTTTGTCCCCTGCAGTTAAAGACAATTTCTGTTTATTTTTCTTTATTTTTCATGACTTTGACAGTTTTGAGGGGTCACAGTATTTACTTTTTTATTTCTGGCTTACTTTACTGAGCATAACGTTTTTAAAGTTCATCCATGTGTCAGAATTTTATTCCTTTTATTGCTGCAAAATATTTCATCATTTGTACATATCATATTTTGTTTATCCATTAGTCTGTTGACACAAGTTTTTTCCACATTTTGACTATTGCGAATAATGCTGCAATGAACATTGGTATATAAGCATTTGTTTTGAGTTTCTGGTTTTAATTTTTTGGGAGTATATCCTTAAAGTAGATTTTCTGGGTTATATGAAAATTATATGGGTGGAGAGAGAGAGAGAGAGAGAGAGAGAGAGAGAGAGAGAGAGAGAGAGAGAGAGAGAATAAGAAATTGGCTCACATTATTGTGGAGGCTCACAAGTCCAAAATCCCAAAATCTGCAGGTTAGGCTGTCAGGCTAGAAACCCAGACAAAAGTTGATGCTGCAATTAAAATTCAAAGGCAGTCTGCTGGCAGAATTTCCTCTTTCTCAGGAGAAGTCAGTCATTTTTCTATTAAGGCCTTCAAAATGATTGGATGAAACCTACCCGAGTTATGCAGAATAAGGTACTTTACTCAAAATCTACTGATTTAAATGTTAACCCCATCTGAAAAAAATACCTTCGCAAAAGCATCTAGAATAAAGTTTGACCAAATATCTGGGTACCATGGCCTAGTCAAGTTGACATATAAAATTAGTCATCACACCCAATAATTCAGCTTTGGGAGTATATAATAACAACTTAACTCATAGAAATTTATTTTAGAACTATAGTTGACTACTTAGATCTTTTCTAGGAAATAATACTGCAGTACTTATAGGTGATAGATTGTAAATATTAATTTCATAATCAACCTAGTATAAATTTTTATGTAGGCACTTAATACGTGTCATGTGTGAACTATCTCATTTCATCTATAATTTCTATATAAATCCAATGTATAAAAATGAAATGTAATCGTGCAACATATTTTAATTTGTAGCATTTGGAATGTAGCTAAAATAGTCAATCTTCTGACTTTTAACATTAGCCCTACATACAGATAATCACAATGTGGTGCACCCTATTATGTTGTCTAATTGAGGATGAGTTCATTTTTTTTTAATGTGTCATTTTTGTAACTATTTTTCTTAATATTTGTGCTCTAGTGTCATGATGAAATTTAGATTTTTGTCTGCCTATTTATCATACTGCATCAAATAAATGATTTATGTAGTCAACTTTTATGGTAGAATGAAAACTGAATCAGAGAACTTGGTGTGGATTCTAGGTATAGCCCAGCAATCAAAATATGTGTAACTTTGAAAGAGTAGTTAATCTCTTGGAGCCTGAATATCCTTATTTGTTCAATCATAGAAAAAGATTAGTCTAAATTTTGATAAACATATAAATAACAAAACATTAAAGATATAAATAATTAATATCACTTAAAATGCTATCATAGAAATCAAAGCCTTTGTTACTGCAGTGGTGATACTTTAGTATAGTAACACAATGTGTTTTATGCTTTTCATAATTCCTTTCTGTCCTAGAGGCCTTCCCTCATCCAATTTATCATTGCCTGCAAGATGGAATGCCACCCTAGGAAAGCAGAAAAAATATGATTCTGAGTATAAAATTTATGTGCTTTCATGTTGTTATGTCTTGCAATTTTGAGTTTCAATCTCTGAGGGAGTCTGAGTATAAATTATATTCCACAAAATACTGTGGATTTGCGAGAATTCATGAGATAAGAGCCAGGCTTTTACCTTACTCTGACACTATGCTGGATATTCTTTTGCCTTTCTTGATGCATTCTCCACCTTTTCCACCTGCTCTGTGTTTTAGAAGTCTTCACAGTATAGACTGTTTCAGTGATCTTCTTTGACCTCTGGCAGAATATTAAGACTTGGAGAAGAGAATACAAGCAGAGCTCTCTTGCTATCCATCACCATTAGTTTGCTGTGTCTCTTTTCTAAAATACACAGCTCTTGGATTTTCCATCAGTTACCCTTTCCACAGAGTTGCTTGCTCCCATTTTCAAAAGCTATTATTTTCTTGACTTCTCTGACCTAGAGCTACTAACATTTACCATTGTTTCTAGTACTGGGGAACAGCAACATCCTGTATCGGTTGAATCAACCATCATTTGAAAATAGTCTTTTTATTAAACTCTCCTTAACTGCTCCATCTGAGTGTGCCATTTTTTCCTGTCAGAACATTAGCACAGTCCCAAATGATTTAAAGGAGGTCTTATATGGGGGGTAGGGGGAGGGTGGAGTGGGTAAAGGAGATCAAATATATGATAGCGGAAGGAAACTGGACTTTGAGTGGCAAACACACAATAGAATATACAGATGTCAAATGATAATGTACACCTAAAAATTATATAATTGTATTAACCAATGTTACTCCGATAAACTTTAATTTTTTAAAAAATTAAAAAAATATATTTATAGACTGTTGGAGTATAGAAGAGAAATGACCAAGGTGTGAGTATATGTTGAAGGACTTTACTAGAACAAATCTAAGTTCTTGTTTGTGCTAATTTTAATTCCAGCACTCTAGGATTGGCCTCTTTGCTAAATTACCTTCAGGATATTGAACTCTGATCAGGCATGAAACATAATGATTAATAGTGTTTCTTGGTAGTTATAGGTCTATGGAATTTAGAGATGGTTTGTAACAGCAGTCAGCTTTTTTTTTTTTTTTTTTTTTTTTTTACCATTGGTAACAGTGTGATCAGTGGTTTGCACCTGGTCATCATATGATCTCTGGAGTAATTTGCCATTGAGGCTGGTTAAGTAAAATATGCCTACATGACCAGAAGCCCCAGTTGAGCTCTGGCTCTGAGATATTTCATGCATATGTAATGATCCTGATCTGAGAAGAAAAGTGTGTCCACAGCCCAACATAAGGAAGATAATTGTAGCTCACACATGGCTTCTTGGACACCTTACTATGAGGCAGCTTTCATCTGTGATATATATCCTTACTTTAATGCTGTTGCTATATTGTATTATTTTCCTTCAGTAGACTATATACATGTGTAACTATTTTTATTTTGGGTCATATGAGTCTCTTCTTTAACAATCAAATCTTTCTGATATGGTTAATGTAGCCTCAGTTTCTATATATAGCCTGAGGAGTTGGCATAGTTCAGAAGTGGTAGAATAGAGATAGTAGCAAGAGCTCTTTAGTCAGAGAGTATGAGAAAGCTTTGTTATGTACCAATTTTATGTACCAATGTGTGAGTAACCTTCTGTTTCAGATGTGACCAAGAAAGGTATGCGTATAGGGTTGACAACTATATAACCAGGGCTAGAGAAGCCTGGTGATTGGGAGAAGGCGGCCCCAGCAACACTTTGTATGGCCTGACTCTATAAGACTTGATGGGGACTGAGATGACTCAACAGATGCCAGTGGGTGAAATGACTGCAACCGAGAAATTTACAAGCTCATCCTCCAAGTAGGTTCTGACTGTGCCCCAGATCATAGAACCTACTGTGGGATGAGGAAATCTGTTTTGCATTAACATTTTCATTATTGTTTGGATAATGTTTTATTATCATATAAGGTAATAAAACTTATTTTATAAATAAAATTCATTTATAGAAAAGTTAAGTTGCATTTGTTATACCTGAACTTCTAGTCTGAGGTTGATAATCATTTAAAATATAGAGCTTTTTCCCCAAGACACACAGAAAACTTATAAATTAACAACCTCAAGTGAATCTTATGTAGAAAACTGTATTTATTGAATATGTGGTACAAATAGGAACAAAATTTTGTTGAAAGTAACATTGTAATAAGATAATCACAAATAAATGTATAATTTGGTAATCAATAAATCTTTTGAATTATGAATATAAGAGCATAGTCCTAAATATCTACTTATATTTATTTATTGCATGGTCAGGGCTAATATTGGAGTGGTGGGCCAATGAAAGTGTCTCTGCTGAAAAAACATTTGCATTAAAATGTGAAAGATCAAAAGGAGATAAATAGGCAAGTTTGAGTGTAGTAAGACAGGGTGGGGGACAGGGGGCAGATCCGAGGATGAAAACAATGGTAAATATTCATTAAGTTAAAAGAAGGAAATTACCAAATATCCTACTCTGAAAATTTTCCCTACTATCGTACCTGCAGCTGAGAATCTCTTTTCTGTATGATGTGTATGTGTCTGTGCAGACACACACACACATGTAAATGTGTGTTTCAAAAGCAACTGCAATAACAATAGAATAACAAGAGTGAAAGGGGTTTATTTTATTTTTAAGACCTTGACTTTAGCTAAAGGTCATAAACGAGTTCCACTATGGTCTAAAAACATAACTATATTATAACTAGAAAATGATAAATTAAATAACTCATGCTTGTCTAGAGTGGGCACTAATGTTATTGATTAACTAACCCAGACTAAGAATAAGAACAATATCACATATTATATGCTACAACTATACAAGGAGGCAAATAATAATATTCTCCCTTCTTTACTGATTGAGAAACTGAATCTAATAAAATTACCTCTTTAGTATTCATCCAGTTTTAAAAAGTATCAATTTTCCACAGTGAAACCTCTCTCTCTCTCTCTCTCTCTCTCTCTCTCTCTCTCT
>CM053507.1:25860516-25962317 GCA_028627145.1 Eidolon dupreanum
CTGGATAGGGTAAGAAGTGAGTCTGTGTGGCATCCATATTGTTTCCTGCCAGTGTGCATAATCCACCTCTGTGGGGGGCCATTTGGCCCAAGCCAGTTGTTGTTGTTCTTTAAGAAGGAACTTGTTTTTGTAGAACAAGCTAATTCTTGAAAACACGGGCCCCGGGGCTGAGGGGGAAGTTTCAGGATGTGCTGACTTGGTGTATACGTTTGTAGCTAACAAACATCCTTGTTCCTGAGTATATAAGCATGTGAAAAAATAAACTCAGGGTCGTGTCTCCGAGCTCGTCCCTCTCGACCCCATCTGTGTGTTTCCCTTCTTCTTCTTCTTTTCTTTTCCCGTCCTTCGTTACAGGAGGCCCTGATTCGACTGTCGGGAGGCTCCCACACACCTCCTTTTTTTTGTAAGAGAAACCCGACTTACTCATGTATTCTTGCCTCATGAGCTCAACCCATGTGCCTCAAGGGGAATTGATTAATGGGCTCTGAACAGTCTAATCTAATCCTGATAAACTCATCCCTCCTTGCCAGTAACTGATTTACAAAAGGGCAAACCTAAGCAAATTGGGTCACTTAACCTGAGAACAATTTGATAGATGCTTCCAGGAAAGAAGCTTCCTTACAATTAAAATATAGCCTGAGGAAAACAGGCTTCCTTGCTTACATCTATGTATGGGGAAGCATAATCCCAATGATTCTGCAGCTGTAAGGGGTCCAGTAAAAAACTTCTTAGTCTTCATCAGATAAAGTAGTCAATATAATAGCTACAGGTATGGGTTATTATACAAAACAAAAAACATCATACATTTAATAAGCTTGACTTAAGTTTTTGTTTTTCTTTTTTATTTTTCTTTTTCCAAATTCAGCGGTAGATGCAAACAAAATTCTCCTGCTAGAAACAAACTGAATTCAAAATGTTTTGAATATCAGGGTTAGGCATTAAGTGAGAAGATTCCAAGTACTCTAGAAAGCTGATCACAACAGAACAAAATCATAAGTATTCTGTTGATTCTTAATACTTCATGCACCAGAAAGACAAAAAGAATTGAATTACAATATTTTTTCTAATAATATCAGGGTAGGGATGATATCCTAAGCACATCCTGACATGGAAATATTTTCACTATATATCTTCACACTAATTACATTATTATTTTCTTTGTTTATTACTTTGTAGGTAAAACAAAATGTAAGGTTATATAAACAACATTTTATGTGCTGAGAAAAATAAAGAATGATTGAACTTTCACAATAATTCCATATCAGATTACTTCATAATTGATATGTTCATCTTCTGAAATTTCTTAGCAATATTTTTAAGCCACTGGTTTCTTGGCATTTTCCATGGCATTAATCTCTTTTACACTTTTTATTAAATTTATTGAGGTGACATTGGTTAATAAAATTATATAGGTTTCAAGTGTACAATTTGATAATACAATATATGCATATTGCACTGTGTTCACCGCTCAAAATTTATTGAATTAATCTTAATTATATTCTTGGTTTTCCAGATTTAATAAAGTGTAATTTACAAGAAAAATTATATACATTTATATTTAGGATATTCAATATATTTTGATATACATATATACATTGTAAAATGATTGCCACAATCAAGTTCATTAACATATCCAGTACCTTACATAGCTACCAATTTTTTGTATGTTTGCAATAAGAACACTTGAGATCTACACTCAACAAATTTTAACTATACAATCTAATTATTAGCTATAGTCATCATACCGTACATTAGGTCTCTAGAACTTATTTTATAATTGAAAGATTTTATCCTTTGACCAGTAATTCCTCTTTTCTGCCACCCCACAACCCCTAGTAACCACTATTCTACCCTTTGCTACTCCCCATAACTGTGAGTTAAACGTTTTTTCTTTTTAATTCCACATATAGGTGAGATCATGTAATATTTGTCTTTCTGTTCCTGACTTATTTAACTTAGCATGTCCTCCAGTTTTATCCATGTTGTTGCAAATGGCAGGATGTTGTTTATAAAGCTAAATGTTATGTGTGTGTGTGTGCATCATATTTGTTAATAGCTGTCTACCAGGTATGAAGTAATACCCTATTGTGGTTTTAATTTACATTTTCCTGATGAATAGTGATATTTGAGTATCTTTTTGAAAACTGTTGGTCATTGTCTATGTAGATCCTTGCCCCTTTTAAAACTAGATTATTTTTTTTTTCTTTTGCTATTGAGTTGTATGAGTTTTTGTAGATATTTTGGATAGTAACTCCCTATTGGATATATAGTTTACATATATCATCTCCAATTGTATAGATTGTCTTTTCACCTTGCTGATTGTTTCCTTTGCTGTGCAGGACTTTTGTTTTTTCAGTTTGATGTAACCCCACTTATCATATCTCTTTTTGCTTTTGTGGCCTGTGCTTTTGGTGTCGAATTGAAAAAAAAAAATTGCCAAAACCAATGTCAAGGAAATTATTCTCTATGTTTACTTCTAGAAGTTTTATGTTTTTAGGTTTTACATTTAAATTTAACCCATTTTACATTGATTTTTGTGTATGGTGTAACACAAGGGTACAATGTTATTCTTTTGTTTGTGAATATTCAGTTTTCCCAACATTATTTACAAAAATATATTATTCTTTCCCCATTGGGTATTCTTGGTATTTTTGTTGAAGATTAGTGGACTACACTGTGTGGATTTATTTCTGGGCTCTAGTATGTTTTATTCATCTATATGTCTGTTTTTATGCTGTTTTGAGTACTGTAGCTTTACTTTGTAATATAGTCTGGATTCAGGAAGTGTGAGACATTCAGTTGTGTTCATTCTCTTCAAGATTTCTTTAGCTATTCAAGGTCTTTTGTTGATATCGTTGTTGTTCCATATAAATTTTAGGATTTTTTTTTCCTACTTCTGTGAATAATGCCATTGGAACTTTTATAGGGATTACTATAGATCATTAGATCTTTTTGAGTAATATGGATGACTTCAAATAATTTGAATTTTCAGATTCTGCCTTCTGCTTTATTGTCTGCTGTTAACACACTGCATTGCATCTTTATTTTATTTATTGTATTCTTCAGCTCCAGGATTTCTGTTTGGTTCTTTTCATGACTTTAGCTATATCTTTTAACAATTATAAATGACTTACATCTCTCACTATTTAGAATAGAATTCTTTAGAATTTTTCCTTAAACATTTATCCAAATGAGTTATGCATATTTATCCACATTAATATACCCTCAATTGAAATCGTCTTTTTTGAAATATTTTTGAGCTTCCTTAAACTGCAAATAAGATAATATTCATAAAATACATGTGTTTGGTTCAGAATGCATGCGTGGATTCCCTTTCTGTAGGAAATGTGACAGCATTTACGTTTTCAAAGTAAAGTTTGTTCTCTGAATTTAACAAGATATCATCAAACATACATCAATCTTTCTTACACTGTATTTTTTCAAAAGATGAAACTATTACAAACAAAATATTTGGTTCATGTAACCTATAGTAGTCTTCAACTTTAGTTATTTTGGAAAGAAGAAAGAAGTAAAGATGAAATTGTGCCACTGGTGTGATATTATTGTTATTATATCTTAAAATAGACACAGACACAAATCCCAAATGTATACCATCTCCGGAAAGCAAAACTACACTCTGTCCATCATTGCAGCTTTCAGTTTAATGTTTCTCAAATTCAGCACCTTTGCTTAAAGTCTTTTTTCTACCTTCTCTTGTCTCCACATTCATGTTGAAGTTTTACTGATTTGTCAAGACCTGTTTCTCTTAAAAGACTTGCTAGAAGACACAAGTTAAAATTGATTACTCCTTTATAACATTTTTAAGCCCAAGTGTGTATTAACACTCTTCATTATAATCTGCAATGTGGTTACTTTTTCAGGGATCTTTCCACATTCATTTTTGTAGTGCCCATTGACCAACATGAGTCACAAATGTTCACTATAAATAGCTGTGGCTAGTTTCAAGAATTAATTTTACTCACAATAAAAAATAATGGTGAGCAGTTGTAACTGAGTTTCAGATAGATTGCGAAAAAAGTATTTTAAAATGAAAACCAAATTAGATCCACTTCAGGTACCATGGCAATAGTGTAAAAAATGACATGACTTTGAAATCACACACACTTGCATTACAATCTTAGCACCCTAGCTTGGTAGTTCTGTGATGTAGGTCAAGTTATTAATTACTCTTGAACAGCAGTGTCCTTCATATTTGTTTAATAGGGATAATATTGCATAACATTCACAGTAGATTGGAAAATTATCATTGTGAACACCTAGAATATCATCTCTTTCATTGTAGATGCTCAAAACTTGGTAGCTACTATCAGGAGAAATAGTAACAGTCAGTATGGCTAGTCATCTAAAGACTATCTAGAAAAAAGCGTTGATAAATCTACCATTACTGAAATGAAAATAATGGTTAATTTTGTTAGGACGTATACCCATGATATTTGTAGTTGTGTATATATAAATCTAAATTAACTATCTCAAAGACTTTATGATAATATTTATCAAATATTAGATCCTTCCAGAAAAACATACAAATGATAGGGAGGTATAACTTCTTCATCACATGCTTTATGGTTTGCCATGGAGTAATGGAAACTTTAAAATATGCAATCATAGCTGAAATCAAATTGTATGCTATTAATTAACTAAATAAGCTTATTTCTCTTACAAAACTAAAATAGTTAATTGTTTTTGGAAGCATACCAATGTTGCTTTGTATAACTTGAAATGCAATGTATAAATATCCCAAATAACAAAGACATGAGTATATGTATGTATATGTATAAACTTCTTTGAGTTCTACCTTATTTGAGAAAACATATTATATATCTGGGAGTTGAGTGTGTGTGTGTGTGTGTGTGTGTGTGTGTGTGTGTGTGTGTGAAAGAGAAAGGGAAGGAGAGGGAGAGGGAGAGAAAGTAAACCAGGTAGATGTAAATTTTTAAAAAGTGATAAAATAAAAAAAATTGCAGAGAATACATCAAAAGTATATCACTACAAATTATTATAGAATATTAATGTAAAAGTACTATTGTGTTTTTCTGAAATTTACATCTTGGGGGGAATTTTATAACATATTCTCAACTGATAGTAATCAAAATATAGAGTAAACTTACATTAAAAAATGTCTTGAGTTTTTAAAACTCATTTCTAAAATAATCATTTTCTAAGGACTTTTTTTATGCTTTCAGAATGGAGTTAGCATTCACACTCTTACATTCAATTCCTCAGAAGCATAAATCCTTTCAAATGCAAGGGGATCCTAAAAATAGTCAGTGGCCAGTAAGGATTAATCAGAGTCTGCTCATGTTATCAGTTATTTATATACTATTTTCCCAACTGAGCATCCCTACTGCCATAATGACCTGAATGCATGCAGTGCTCAGCTGCCAAGGCAAAGCTTACAAGCTGATTTTATTGCTTTAGACACATTGAACAACAGAAGAACCCATCAGCACAGAAATGTTAGGATGCCAGAAGTGTGTTCCAATCATTTGCAATAGATCACTCTACAGTGTGTGTATATATCAAGCCTTGTGCTTTCTTCTTTTTTGTCAAAGAACTCTGTAACTCCCAATAAACTATACTTTACCAGCAGTGATAAATTCATTCTCATACTAAATCGCAGATGATACCTTAATTTGATATTTAAGTTAAATGGTCATCAATCCCCAGTAGTGGATTTATATAGATAACCTCTTTGCATTCTTGGCCCTACTGAAATTTGAGAGCATATTGAAATATCCTCTATTGACTAAGAATACTAACCTTCAAATCAGTGATGTAGAATAGTATTTTTATTTTTTGGGTTGAGTCCCAGACCTTGTATAGAGTATTTCTATTCTTATACCATAGTAATTGAATTTCTGTTCCTATGAGCCATTGTGTTAGACAGTTATTTATATATTATTTATCTGTCCTTGAAAAATAAAAAAGACTTTTACACACATATGTATATAATATATCTATTCTAGAAGCAAAAGTAAAGATGAAATAATTGCCTCTAGTTTGCAGAGTCTAAAGCACTTTCCCCTTAGAATTTTTATGAATGTGAACTTATAATTATTATGGTTGATGGTTTCATATTGTAATATCTTTCTCTTATGCAAAATATAATACAACCAATGCCATATCATACTAGTAAGCAGACAGAATTAGAAACTATCATAAAAAAGTATCACTGTAAGCACTTGTTTTGAAATCACAATTTATTTTCTTATAATATAAAATCTCAAATTGGTAAAAACCTCTAAACTATTTATTCACATCATAATTTCATTATAGAGAATAACACTAGAATAAAATTTTAGATATTTTAAGTCAAATAAAACACCTATTGTATTTAATTTTATGTTGATGACTTTAATAAGAATCAAAAAATTTTAAATGTTTGACAAAGAAATTACAAAGCAAATAAATCAAAAGTAAAATTTTAAAACATCATCATTCTTCTGTTTCTAAACAGTATTCTGTCATGGTAGTAAGTATATCTATATATTTAATTCATGAAATTTATAATTTCTATAGACATTTCTTAAGATAATAATGTTAAAGTTGTCTATGTGTCTAGCACCATAACTTGATTTATTTACCAGTAGACATCTGAATAGAATCTTCCTTCTGTCTTAATTATTTAACATAAAGTTGCAAGAAATAACTGATAGAAATAAATATAGAGTAAAATATGAATATCATTGATTCATGGGTCTCCAGGAATCAGAGCCAACCAAATGGCACATAACACTCAAAATGTAAGACTTATCTCAGCTCTCATTATCCTAATAAGGAGTGTAGTTCAAATAAACACATCGAGCATAAATATGAATTTTTCTGAATGATAGAGACATACCTAATTGTGAAATACTCTGGCATGAAATGAATTCCTAGGGCATGTAGCAGAGCTCCTGACTTATAACATGTGCTTAATATGATGGTTTTGCTGAATTAATAGTAAATTATAAAGGGATGTTTAGAAAACAGAGAATATACTACATGAATACATTCGAGGGTCTTATAGACTTGTTGAGCCAGCTAAAATATTGGAATTTTTTATAGTTTAATAGACATTTAAATACTAAGATTGTTTTGTTTTACCTTGAATCTTTAATAGAATTCAATTGATTTTAAAATAATTCAAAATAATTTATTTATTTTTCATTAAATTTATTGGGGAGATATTAATAAAACTATATAGTTTTCAAGTATACAATTCAATAATATGTCATATGTATATTGTATTGTGTGTTTACCACCCAAAGTCAAAATAATTTAGAGTAAAATAATATTTGGAAGTAGTCTTTTAGGTAATAAAATTGTACTAGATTCATAGATGGAACTAATGGCAAAATTTAGGGAATGAACATGGTATGTCAGGCAAGGTGAATTATTGGTAGGGGATGCAGAAATTAGTAAACTTAAAGGGCCAAAGACTAAGAGTGATTGTGAACTCCACCGTGCAATTGATTTTAACATTTAGTTCAGAAGATAACATGACCACATGTGGATGATAGTTAAATATATTCTCTCACTGTGATCTTGTGTTATATTGACCAAGCCTCTTGGGCATTTTCTTTTAAAGATCTTGGATGATCCAGAAGAAAGACCTTGAATGGTATACCATTATAGAAAAATTATCAGTTGTTAAATTGGATAAGTAGCAGAGTAGTTATATTAAAAAGATTTTGATGATTATGCCTACAGAAATAAAATAACCATATGTAACTCTTAATGGCAAAAACTGGTGAAACAACTATATATTCTGTAGGAACAATAAAATGGAGATATTCCCTTATAAAAACATTAACATATGCATGTTATTTTGCCATTAGCATTTGATGAATGATGGCTAAAGGAAATAGGATGGAATTATACAAAATACAAAATATTCAATTAATCCAAAGAGGTCAGAAAAAGAGGAAAAGGAAACAAAAACATATAGAACAGTTTTTAAAAAGCAAATATCAAAATAGCAGACCTAAATTGAAACATATAAAAAGCATATACATAATAACATTAAATATAAATTGTCCAAACACCCCAATAAATGACAGAGATTGTCAGATTGGAGCAAGAAGCAAGGAACAACTCTTATGCTTATGCTACCTACTAGAAGCCCACTTTAAGTATAAATACACTAAGAGATTAAAAAGAAAAGGATACAAAAAGGTACATCATTCTCACAGCAATTTAATACAAAGTTTGGAGTGACTGTATAAATATTAAATAAAGTAGATTTCAGATCAAATAATAATATCAGCAATAATAAGATTTATCATAATGATAAAGTGTTCAGTTTAAAAAAAGGTGTTACTGAATTTTTTAGTGTATTTATGCAAACAATAAAGAACTTCAAAGCATACTTTTCATATGTAAATTCAAATGGAATTTTATAAATGGATAATAGACATTTCTATGCCTAAAAATGTAAAACCTCAGCAGTAAAATGAGAAAATATCAATTACATTAGGTGACAAAGATTTCTTAGATGCAGCATCAAAAACACACTCCATAAGAGAAAAAAGTATATAAATTAGATATCAAAAGACACTTTTGAATTTATGATGGTAAGTGGCTGAAAAGAAAAGGAATATCTGCAGAATGATAGAAGACATTTCCAAATCATGTATCTGATAAAGGTCTTAATTTATAATATACAAAATTTCTGAAAAATCAATAATAAGAACCCCAAAACTCAATGAAAACTATGATAAAAGTGATATCTGGGTGTCAAATTAGATTTGGATGACAAACCTATTAGAATATCTAAAATTAAAATGAATCGACCATACTATTGGTTGAGACATGAGGAAACTGGAATGCTAATACAGTGGTGGTAGGAAATGTAAAAATATACACTATGGAAAACATTTTGCATTTGCATAAAAAGTTATACATCATCTACACAAAAACCTACACATGGATGTTTATAGCAGCTTTATTCATAATTGTCCAAACTTGGAAGCAACCAAGATGTGCTTCAGTAGATGAATAAACTGTGGAGCATCTATACAAAGGAATATTATTCAGCACAGAAAAGAAATGAGCTATCAAACTATGAAAAGACATGGAGGAAACTTAAAATTGTATATTCTAAATGAAATAAACCAGTTTGAAAAGTCTACATACTGTATGATTTCCAATATATGACTTTCTATAAAAGGCAAGGCTCTGGAGACAGTAAAATGATCCATGGTTACTCAGGATTAGGAGAAAGGGAAGAATGAATAGGCAGAGCACCAAGGATTTTTAGGGCAGTGAAAATACTATAACGGTAGACACATAACGGTATAACACATAAATGTATATGTGTCATTATACATTTGTCCAAACCCAGAAAATGTGCAACATCAAAAATTCTAATGTAAACTACAAACTTTGGGTTGATAATGATGTGTCCATATAGGTTCACCAGTTGTAACAAATGTTCCGCTCTGGTTGGGGCTGTTAATAATGGGAAAGGCTATGCTGGGGGCAGGGAGCAGAGAGTATGTGGGAAATCTTCTATGCCGTCTGCTAAATTTTGCTACAAATATGAAATGACAAAATTCAAAAAAAAAGAACACTTTAACATGTTTTCCTGCGTAAAATTTAATGAAGCACAACTGAAAAAAAAAAAAAGTCAATGTTAGTGGTAAAATAAATAGATCGTCAATCACAGATCTATTGAAGGGCACAACTTTGAGAAGTATTTCCCTGAAACTGTAAAAGAGAGAGACAAGTAATTCACAAAATCTTGGAATTCACCAATTTACACAGGAAACAACCACTCAGTATAAAAATACAGTATTCAAAATACTATACAAAATAATATACTGTGTAATTAATACTTTGATAATGTTCCAGTCTTCTCTCATACTTCTACTTTATAAAGCAGAGAAAAACTATTAAAATTTGTATCCCCTTATTTATGTAAGTGTGAACTCTTGAAATATGATATTAAGAGAAAGGAGAAAAACTATCTGGATATTGAATATAATATTGACTGTTTGCTTCATTTTTTTCAGCCCAAATTTCAAAAAGTATGTTTAACACAAGAAAATTTTATCTATTAAGCAGAAAACAGAAAAGTCTTTCCCAGAGATATTTAGGATATTTGATACTAAAGCATACATAGACATACTATGGAGCAAAATGTAAATCGTTTATTTGTGACGAACCCTAAAGTGTTATTTCTGATGATTTTAGGAATGTTATAGTGGAAAAATGTACTTAAGAATAAGCATTTCTAAAAGTAACCATTAGAAAACTTGATCATCTGGGGGTTAAAGCAGGAACCTATAATTTAAAATAACAGACTAGGACTAGAAGGAGATTAGGGGTCAGGTTGGATGAAGCAAGTCACATCTGAAGCAGCAAGTAAATGTTTTAGCATGCATTAGAATAGAAGACTTCTTTGTCTTGGTTGACACTTCTGCTGGAATGGACATGACAAGTCCCAGGTTTATCTCACTTTTGAAGTTGCGTTGATTTAGTTTTGTGACTTGGGTAGAGCACTGGATTGGAAATTGTACTGATTCTACTTAACTTTGAGGAGTCACTTACTCTTTCCAGATATTGAGGTTTTATTTCTTTTTCACTTTGTAAAATGGTGGTTTAGGGATCTGTGATCCCAAAGAACCATTCTTGCTCCAAATTCTATGACCCCCATGGTATTATTTTTTTTTTGCGTGATTTTTTCTTGCTCTTCTGACTCATAATAGCTGATTGTTTGTATGAAAGTACTCTAGGGTAACACTGACTCTTCATTTTCAATCTAAGATTGAAAAACAACTAGACACTAAAAAAAAAAATTAATCACACATCTACTATAAGACCAAGTCATTCTATTTATCATAGAGAAATAAAAACTTTTATCTACACAAAGACTCTTTTTGCAGATGTTTATAGAAGCCTCTTTTTCTGTAATAGCCCCAACCTGAAAACAACCCAAATGTCCAAAAATAAATAAATGGGTAAACAAATCGTGGCAAATTTGACAAATGAATACTATTTGGCAATATAAAGAAATGGACTATTAATACAACATTACTGAACTTCAAAATAATTATGTTGAGCAAAAGAATCCAGGTGGAAATAAATATATATTACAGGATTCCATTTATATAAAATCTTATAAATGCAAGCTAATATACATTAAGAGAAAACAGATTGATGCATATATGAGGAGAAATGTGGAAAAGTGTTGAAAGGAAAGATTAAAATGGCACATGAGGAAACTTTTGGGGTTATGAATATGTTTATTATCTTTATTGAGGTTATATTTCACAAAAATACATGTATGTCAATATTTACCAAATTTTACCGTTTTTTGCATGTGGAATTTACAGTGTGCCTGTTTTACTATAATAAAACTATAACAGAGTAAGTGTAAATCATTCCAGAAGAAGAAGTCCATTACAATTCATTACAGCAAATATATTTGTGAGGGTTGATTTGAACTATTGGCCATGGCATGACACAAAGATGGGTTATTTAAATGTGAAGAATCAGGGATACTCTTAAATAATAAATTATAAAGAAATAGAAGATGAAGAAATAATGGAAATGTGCTACTGATAAAAAATATGGCCAACAACTCAACATAATTCATAGCCCCAAGTAATCCTTTGTATACATAGTATGCATATAAACTTAATTTATAACAAGGCAATTTACAAATTAATGAAGGAAGGATTATCTAATAAATGATGTCCAGATAAAATGCTGGCATTTGGAGAAATAAATCAATTTAGATGCTCAGATCACATAATCTCAAATTTCATATAATTAGAATATAATATATATGAAAAAACTATAAAATTAAAAGAAAATAACTTTTATTAAGAATATAGAGTGGAGGCATTAGAAATTATTGAGGAAAAGAAAAATAGGGTAAGTTCAATACTTATGATTGCATGACTATTCATAAAAAAATTAAATACCTAGAATAAAAAGGCCAACAATAAAACAGACATTTGTAATAAATGACTTAAAAAGATACTTCAGTGAATTTGTCTGTCTTTGTTGATGGGACTTACCCAGTGATGCAAACCTAGGAGACTGGGCATGAGAATAATTCATTTCTCAGACCATACATATCCATTTATCGATGAACATAGTTCTCCAGTAAAGCCAGTGAATCATCATTAGGAAGTGTGCTAGAACTATTTTCTAAGAAATAGTATGAGTTTGATAGTGTAATTAACTGTGTGGATTATGGAATTCAGAGCTGTCTAGGATCATCTTTAGTACCACAAAGATAGAGTCTGGTTGAAATGGATGAAATAAAAAGAAGACTAGAGTTTAAAGATGGAATGGGGGATTCTTAAAACATTGAGCATTTGAATTTAGCTTCATCTTGACCTTTTAAATCCCTAACCATTCTGTTTCTATGGATTGGTAAATTCCACTTTAGATTCAGTTCCAGAAAGGTTTTTTCATTTGAAAATAAAAGTCCTGAATAATACCAATATTATATTTTAGAAATAAAGACTTCATATAATTAATGTGTGAAAATCCTCTTACTGAACAAATGAACAGATAATAAATATATGCACACTCACAAACATATATCTCTACTTATCAATCATTTAAAAAAAACTGTTGATATTTATTTGTAATTAAAGCTATAAAATTACACCAAATCTTAATGGATTAAAATGACATTTGTTTTAGTCATTATTCTGCAATTTGGAAGGTCCTTGAAAAGGAAAACTAGTGGCTGCTGCCCCTGGGGCACCTGGAAGACTGCTTGCTGGTATCATGTGATGGCTTGCTTACTCACATGTCTGGTGCCTGGACTGGGAAGCCTCAAACAGCACAGCCTCCTTGAGCATTTCTCTCTCTCCTTGTGTAGTCTCTACTTGTGTGTCTCCAACATGGAATCTTTAAGGTAGCAGGATTTATTACATATTGGTTCATCTATACTGAGATGAAAAATGCATTGCCTTTTATGACCTAAAATTACGAAGTTACACTACATTCTATTTACCATGGCAGTTTCAAAACCCTAACAGATTCAAGGGAGACAAAATACACTCTACCTCTTGATAGAGTGGCAAGCTTCTGAAAGATTGGGTGAGACTAAAAATGCTCTTATGGCCATTTTTGGAAAATACAATGTATCACAAGTGAATCAAGATTAGAAGCTTTCACTAGAAAATCCTCCCAGCGGTTATCAGTTACAAGTGTTTTAAACGTCTCTCCTCCCAAAGCACTTTGATATATTTCCTTTAAGACATGAGTTTATCACTGCATGAATGAGATTATAGTTATTTTGCACACTTGTCTCTTCAGATAGTCTCTATGTTTCTTGAAGATAGGAATCACATCTCATTTACTTATGTGTGTATATATGAGACAATGGTCAGTGATATAAGTATAGACATCATAGATCAGATGTAGATTATAGATATAGATATAGATAGATGATATAGATAGATGATATAGATAGATATATAGATATAGATATAGATAGATTAGATAGATATAGATACAGATTAAATAGACATAGATATAGATTAGATAGATATAGATAGATATAGATACATATCAGATAGTAGGTACTCAATAAATGTAACTTTAAATGGATTGGCTATAATTAAACTATATTACTATTTGCACAGTTGATCTTATTTAGTCTCCTATGGGTGCAAAAGTTAGTAGATTGGTAGAATTAGTGTACCATGTTGGGTCCTCTAGGAAGCAGAAGCATAGAAAGAATTGAACATGAACAGGATTTATTAATGGCAATGCTTAGGAAAGTTGAAAGGGAGGAGATTCAGGGGTTGGCAAGGAAAGTCTTCAGTGCCTATCTGATAGCTGTGAAAGAAGAAGGGGAAGAAAGGGTGAATGGATAGTTGGAAACACCTCACACGCAAATTATAGTACCTCTAGTACCTCTGCCGCGCTCAGACATTGTTGGCTTGGATGAGCCTGGAAAAAAAGATGGCCTCAATGTTCTAATGAATTCAGAAAGAATTAAAGCTGGAGGCTGTTATCTGTAGTTCTCAAAACAGTTTCTCACTCGAAAAATCTGAACGGCACACCTCAATAGCCTCTGTAGCCTACCCCTTGAGCTGTATCAGTCCATTCTGTACTCTGTTTTGGTGACTGATTTCTTCAGGTTTCTTGTGAGCCTCTCTTCTGAGGAGGAACTTAGAAGAGGGAAGTTGCTTAGACAAATTATACATCATGCCACTAGAGCTGGTCTTTGGGCCACTGCTATTAATCACCCACTTTCTTCTCCACTGTTTATTCTAAATCACCCTACTCAGAGCTGTCACCTTTGTAGATCGTCATTACTTTCTTTATAATGTGACCCAAACTTTTATTCATGATTTCTCTGAGTCTTAGATAATATGCTACATTTGTCTACTTATTGCAACAATTAGGCAAGAGAGAATTAAATGATACACAGGTGAATCATTGGGGTTCTTTCTGGCCTCCATTGTGTCAAAACAGCAGGCTCCTCCTGCTGATTACAGTAAATTATTCCTGCCAACATAGTGACTCTTTTTCTTACTTTCTGGTCTCTGTATTCAAAGAATTTGAAGTGCCCTGATGGCAACTGTAATATGAATTTCAGTGGGAACCTTGCTATGTCCCCTGGTGAGAGTGTGGCCTTTATGAAAACTAAGCCTCCTAATCATTTAGAGCCCAAAGTTACAGGTGTAAGAGCCCAAACTTCTTCAGTAGTGGGTCATAGGTAGGGATGGTAAGTGGGGCAATTCTGTCTTCACATTTTGGTTACCAGGACTGTGTATCCTTCTTTTGGGTATACACACTAAGGCTCTGTTTAGTGTACATATACAGTGTATTCTAGATGGTAACCTCTCTTTTGTGAGTATTTTCTTTAGTACTTGAGTATAATCTCTCCCTAGCACTTTAGCTTTATCTCCAGTAAGCCATTATACTGATTTATCAGACTGATTGCTTCTTGATAGTGTGTCATGTGATACAACCATTAGATCACAAGGTTATGTTCCCACTTGGTACTTCTATTATTGTGAAGTGTGTTCCTTACTTGGTTGCTAAATTCAATGAGATTGTAAGGCAGTGGGTCAGATACTTGGTAAGGCCCCATTCAGTGTTGCTAAATGAGGCTCTGCAGATAAGGAAAGGAATCCCATACCCAGAAAATCTATTTGTCCCTATAAGGATAAGCCCCTGGCTCTTCCAGTGGAGAAGAGGCCCAAAGATATCAACTTGCAATCAAGTGGCTGGTTATTCTCCTTAAGGAATAGTATCATACCAAAGGACCAGTCATGATCACCACTACTGCAAGAATAGACATTCAAATGAGGCAATAGCTAGATTCACCCCGGTAAGTGGGAATCTATGCTTTTGTGCCCAAATGTAGGCTCTATTTCTGCCACTGTGGCCATTCCATTTATGTGCCAATCATTCTATTATGGATAATGACAAAGGCTAGTCAATACCAATTATCCAATTTACTTTATATTCTTGGTTTTTCAGTGTGTCTTTTATTGTGGATGCTTTCTAGTGGTCGTTAACATATAATACAAAAATGCGCTCACTTCTTGTCCAATCCCATATGTCCATTAACATGATTCTAGACTTCTTCATCTCAGATCTTCTAGTCATTTTTATTCTAGAACCTGTCCACAAGATTAGCCACTGCCCGGAATTCTGTATAAATTTTCACAGCACTTTACCTTCCACAGAAGTGGATGATCACTGAATTTCTTGCAAATCTGTTCATTGTTAAATTTTACATCAGTGTTATCTCTCAAGTCAAACCCTGTCTCTGTAATATAGCTACCACCCATTTTTCAGCTTACTTGTACCTATTGAGCTGACAAATTCTTCAGTATAGCTCAAGCTTTTTCTTCTTCATTCAGGTAGTTAAATAGAAACCACATCTGTCTTTGTGGCTATGTGTGTGAGCTAAGGACTCTTTTTTATGTCATTGAGTTTTCATGGAAGTGTGGACTACTTGTTTGTATGGTTTATTCATGCCCTGTGGTCTTTTGGGCTTGATGTACCATTTACATCTTTTGGTGTACCAGTGCTGAGATAATCTGTCATTATGATTTGGTAGGTCCAACAGAACCCAGTTCATGACGAGCAGTTCCAAATGAATGGGCACTTAGTAACCCAGAGTCAAGCACTTGTTTCTATCAGAGAACACTAACATACTATGAGTTGCTTCTTGAAAGGTACAGTACTCTGTTACAGATGAAATGGCCTGTTCCAAAGCTCTACTGACCTATATTATGGTTCTTCCAGTGGGTCTGGCCATACATTTCACACTGGATCATTTCCCAACAACAATGCCTCTAACAATATAAGGTCTACTAATCGTGTAGCTCAAGAGGGGAAATCTATTTGCATTGCACCTCTAACTTCGAGTAGAACACTTTCTTGTTATTAACTGCACTGATACAAGGCAGACTTCCATGTCACAGAGAATAGGGGCAGTTGCAGTATTCCTGGTTGTAAAATGTATTATCTGCAAAATGTAAAGAGTTTTATTATGCACTATAGCTCCTTTGCAGCAGGTGGTGTAAAATGTAGCAAAGTTTTAACTTTGGAGAGAAATTTTTTGTTATGTTCTGTCTAATGAACCCTTAAACATTTTACAGAATTGCAGATCTTTCAATCTTCAAAGGTTTATCTTCCACTCTCTGAAGTGCATGTAGTTTACCAAAGCCTCCAGCAGACTAGAAACCTCATGTTTATCTGGCTTGATCAACATGATGCTATTGATATAATAGATCAATGTGATATTCCATGGGATTTCCAGACTGCCTAGAGCACTTTGGATTATATCATGACAGAGGAAAGGAGGCTTAACATAGGCCTGGGGCAAAACTATAAATAAATATTATTATATAATCCAGGTAGATATGAGCTGACTTCGATCTTCTTTATTGACTAGGATAAAAATATATGCTATTTGCCAAATCAACAGATATAGTTCATGCATCTGAGACCTTATTAATCTATACCAACTATAAATATGGCCAGCATGGCAACTGCAATTTTGTTTACTATTTATTTGAGTTGCATTGGTCACCAAGCTCCATCAGATTTTGGCAGAGGATATACTGGTGAATTGAATGGAATTATAACTGTGCCCACCAAGTCTGAATCCTTTAGAACTTCAAGGATTGAACTATTCTTCACCATTACTTCTCCACCCCCACTCCCTTGTGACATGCATCGTTATTTTTATTTACTCTCTTGGCTGAGAGTGAACAATTTCAAAGGTTTTCATTTGATCTTTTCCTCTATTATAGCTTCTTGACTCCTAGGCAAAGGACCCATATAGGGGTTACTCACAGTAAGGTGTCAGTTCCTATTATAACACTCAGGAATAGAGGAAATAACCATGAAAGTTTACCTATAGTTCATTTAATACCTGGCCCCTGCATACCTCCTTTCAAGTATGGGACCTTGGTTGCACTTCAGGTTTCTAGGCATAAATAGTAATTATGACTATATACCACAGTCCTCAAATATTTGGTTGTTTCCCTTCACATGGTATACAATAATCACCTGAGCAAATATCCACAGGCCCTTTGGAAGAAGAGCTGAAAGAACACACCTCTAGTACACTTAAGTCAATGTTTTCTAGATCTGAAAATTGGTTCATATCTGGGAACTGAGAAAGGGATCATAAGTTTTTATTGGGAAAAACAACTTTACGTTCCTGCTCCTCCATTCAGGTGCTCTTCTGATTATAGATATCGAATACATCTTCATTTTCTGTCACTTTTGCCCCTGCAATGTCATGTCCTATTAACTAAATCATCAGCTTCCTCTCAGTAAAGTCCTCTTTACCATTCTCTGACCTTGCTGATATTTACAGAAATTTGTGACTCTCGGCTTCAGTGTTCTCCACCCTCATGTTGTATAATAATTTTATGAACATGCCCCTGAGCCTTTTTATTCCTTTATCTGCCATCAACCAAGATAACTCACACACTTCAACCTTACTCAATATAAGCCTTCACTTTCTCCAAGTTTTAAAGAGCTACCCTAGCAGCTGGTTTGCATAATCTCCACCGTCTTTGCCAAGGAGTTAAATCTTGTGTTTCATAAAAGTGTCCCTAAATTAATGAATTCTTGCTTATTTAGTTTGTATTTCAAGTCCCTTGAAAATAGCAATTGAGGCCAAGTGGTGCAGTCTAACTGCAAAAATCAGCAAGGTCAGAGGAGCTACCAAGGGGGGCTCACTAAAAGGAAGATAATGAGTTAGTTAATAACCATGGTGTTGCTTGGGATGATATTCAGTATCAGGGATATTCCCTTGGATCCTGTTCTTACACGGTAGCTAATTTTGCAGCTCCTTTGGGTCGTAATCTTTTTTCTCCTATATGAGTTAGCATGTTGCCAGCCTGGTTGTACTGAAATTTAACTATAATTAGTCTGGGACAATTCTTAAGGAGGATGCCTATTAGTCTATAGTATGTCTCCAAGTAAGGGGCTAGTTCTTGGTACATTAGATGGAATACTTTTGCAGGCTCCAAGTGTTCAGAGAAATCTGAGGAGCCCCAGTGATCAGAGAAACTCACCTCCATGTCTTTATTCCTTATTTCCCTGTCTTAGGTAAGAGAACTTTCATTGGCTAGGAGTTTAGTCCTCTCTGGATCTGTACAGAGACAATTAAAAATCTGAGTAGGACACCTCCATGGATACCATACTGGATTATATTACCGTAAAAGGTTTTTATCTTGGTTTAGGTTCATTAATCTTAAGAAATAAATATTATTTACCTTAAAACTTTACATGTTGACAAAACGTGCACTGACCCAAATATCTGGCTTTACAAAAATATCAGAATTGCTAAGCATTGATGAATTTAAATTTGCAATATGTTTGCTCCAGGAGAACTTTTTTCCCTTCTCCCCAAAGAAGGCCATGATTCCCCAAGACATATTTTTAATCTAACTACTAAACTTTGATTGGAAGAAAAATAGAATTTAGACTATAAATTTAATTCTCCAGAAGGGTCTCTAAGGCCAGAATAGGCAAGGTGAAATAATACCTTTATTTTTGTAAATTTTTTTTAGTAGTGGTTAGTTTTCATCCTCCAGTGGTATAAGTT
Organism: Eidolon dupreanum; assembly: GCA_028627145.1. Taxonomy (NCBI): domain Eukaryota; kingdom Metazoa; phylum Chordata; class Mammalia; order Chiroptera; family Pteropodidae; genus Eidolon; species Eidolon dupreanum. Next base: position 25,879,583 of record CM053507.1, read on the forward strand.
TAACTTGTTGGCAATGATTTACATAAACTGGTTAATCATTGCTCTCTGAAAATTAGGAGTACCTTGAGAGTTGAAATGTGGACCACCTACTGATATTTGGTATATCAAATTTTTTGTGATTAAAATTTCTGTAATGTTCTTTCTTTGGCAAAAAAATAAGTTGTCTTTCATTACAGAAGTTCCTGTTGAGTCATTTATTAATTATCTGTAATACTGATTGAGAAATTATATAAATTATTAATATAATCAGATGACATATTCTAAAAATTGAAAATAAATTTGCAATACTATGTTAATAGATAACATTATATTCTTAAATGAATTATTTGATGCTTTTTGTAACAGAAATATTGATTATAAAACAAAATATTTCTTAAGTAAGATGGTGTAAAATGAAAAAATGTAGAAACCAAGCAGAAAAGCAAAAGAAAAATCAGAAAACCTGAATGAATAGGGCTCCATTGGTCCATCAATTTGATAGCTTCTTCTCGGGGCCTTGGACTTCATTCCCTTATTATATCACACTACAGATGTTAGAATAGGAAACCTATACCTTATTTATCATAAAACAAATATAGATAGTATTTTATTTCTAAAAAAAGTTATTTTAAAAAATGATACTTTGTCTAGTACAAAATATATCATGGGAAAACCAGATTTTTACAAATAAAACAATAACATTTTCCTTAAATAATATGAAACATAAAATAATTTTCTATTTATTCAAAGGCACATAAAATAAAACCTCATCAACTCGTTCTCATGTAGTTAACAATATTTCTTTGTGTGAGTGAGGTGATTTTCTATGTCATTCACATTCTGGCCAAAGTAAAAAGAATTTAAATGGATAGAAATGTAAATTCATCTCTAGGATTGTTTTATGTTTATGTATTGTAGTGTTAACTTTTATTCTATATTTTAATACTTTTATAAATTTAGGACAATAATAAGTTATAACAAAATAACAGATTGTGTTGTATTTTTGAAATTTTAAGCTAATTTTCATGTTGATAACACAGATACAACAGAATTTTGTTTACCATTAGGTGGTTCAGCTAATATTAACCTCTGATCAAAAAAGAAAGATCATGAGGAATAATAATTTGTGTTATTATAAAAATTTCAAATGCTTGTGAGATTACATTTTAGAACCTTCTAAATTATTTGCAGGCTGTCCCATTTTCAAACCAATTTGTATATATATAAATATATATAAATAAATATATATAAATATATATTTATATATTTAAATAGTTATATTTGTGTATATATATATATATATATAACTATATATCTATTTTTTTCTTTCTTCATGCAAAAGTTTCAGGGTTGATGGCAGCTTACTATAAAAGTCATAGAAAATAAATAGTAAAATAAAAAATAGAAAATCATAGTCAAATAAGAAAATAGCAAATGCACTAAATATGCATCTCAATGCTCTTTTTATGCATGATCTTCAAATGTATCTCAGTGTTTCATAGAGAACAAGGCACAAAAAGAAAACAAGTAGTTATTAGTTCTCACTGTTAGAAAAGATAGTGAATAATTAGTTTTTTAGGAGAAAAGTCTTCTATCACTAAATTTCTATCACTAAAATTTAGAAAGACATCTCTCATCTGTACCATTACAAAATGGAAGAATTCTATAAGTATATGATATGTTCTTAATATGAATATGATATTTCCAGACATTTTAAGTCATTTTCACTTGGTATTTTTGTCTTGTTTGGCAATACTTGATAAATGTTGAGGGGATGACATCAATATGTAAATGCATAAGAATATGCCTTCTTTTCGTCCTTGTTGATCTATTGTTTGAACTTAGAGAAATTCAAGCATGGGAAAACCTTTAATTCCATAAATACCAGTTACATAATTTTTATTGAGTGAAAGACCCAGGACACTATGAAGAGTTATTTATTTCAGGATATGGAGAAAGTCAAGAATAGAACATAAAGACTACTAGAAAGACATACATAACTTTATTTGTTTTGTCTCACTGAGTTATGCATTCTTCTAACACTCCCAGACTTGTAGGTAATTTACTTGATTCACATTGGACATTTTGTAATTTGTCCTTGAATCACAGGTATAGACAGATGAAAGGAGGTACTGATTCTAAAGGAGAAAAAGGTAAAGCATGAGGAATGAGAAGGATAGAACCGGTAAGGAGTAAGAAAAGAAAAAATAAATAAAAGTAAATAAAATAAAGGAAAGGTCGAAATGGATAAGGGCCAAGGAAAAATAAATAGATATTGATATCGATAGCAAGGAAAGAGAGAAGCATAATTAAACCAAAGAAAGGGCCAATATGATGCAGATTTTACCTACTACTGCATTCTTGCATGTCAGACAAACTCTGAGTAAATTTCATATTGCAAACCTTCAAAGGAAATTAATTCACTAAAATGGCAGAAACAGATTCAAAATAATTTCAGATATTGCAATTATCATACAGCAATATAATATAAATGTGTTTAGTACATTTTATGCATTAGAAGGTAAAAATTGCAAGCTTAAAATAATATTTGAAATAAAGCATAATGAAATAAAAATATAATAGTGTAGTTTAAATTCAAAGCACAATGATGAATTAGCTAATGAATTAAATACAGCTAAAGAAATTAAAGTGTAAAATAAATAAAATAAATGGCATAGAATGCAGTTTAGGAAGACAGATGAAAATATGAAAGAAGGTTAAATAATATGAATGCTAGCATGAGGTACTTAAACATATATTTAATCATATTTAAACAGAGATATATAGAGAGAAAAAAAACAGATATAAAAAGCATGGGAAAGACAATAACTGGAATTTTCTATTTTTGTTAAAAGACAACAATTCCAAGGATCTAAGGCATGCCATGCTGGCATCTAAGGACAAAAGAATGCATATAAAACCTCATGTTGAAAAGAGAGATTAGTCATTTGTCCAGTCCTTTACTATTGCCTGCTCACTACATTGTGAAGTAACTCCTTTTGCCTGGACTCATGTCAATTCTTTCTGTCATCGCTTCTTTTAAGAAAGCCTGTTTACAGCTAATTTATGGTCCCTTTTCTGAATGTAGTCAGGACCCACTGATCTTCTAATCTGTCCTCTGTCCTTCTTATTCTGCAAACACAAAATTCTTAGCTAAATCTTCTGTATGGTTCTTGGCTAAACTATACACTCCACAGATTCTAATTCAGCATCTCGACTTAACTACACCATCCTTTGAAGATCAGCTCTCTCTCCCATATCTCATCTATACATTGTCTTACTCCCAAAAACCTTGGATTATTTATATGTCACATAGGATTTGAAGAAAGGTGAGATGCCACAATCTCAGAACTAATATCTGTCTGCATGTGCCTGTTTCCATTTCTATAGTACAAAAATCATACAATGTTGTTACAGGTTCCTAGGATTCCAACAGGGATTAGAGCCCACGTCTCCACTATTTTCACTTTATGTACATTCTCTCTGGCTTCTGTTCTCTCACACCCTTCTTTTCTACATAGCTCACAGTCTAGAAAGACAGAGAATCTGTGTCCACGAGGTAATGAGCTAAAACTTCATGAGTCCTATTGTTAAAGGCTGCAAGAAAGAAAAATATAAAGCTGGCTTCCAAAAGAGGAAACATAAGGAGAAATATGACAAATAATTTCCCTTTGAGATAAAAATATTAGTGAGTTCACCCTTATTTCTTTGTCTTTTATTTAAATGTATACTTTACAAGCTTACTTTTAATTGAAAAAAATGTAAATAAATTTAAATTATCAGAATTTTTATAAAGGATATGTACAATAATTGTTTTCTTATGAATTAGTCATTAATATGTTATAAATTAAGATAAATATTTTGGAAATAAGAGAAGATATTTTAATTAATTCAAACATTTTTCTATGTAATCTTACACTTGATTGGGTTATAATAAGTAACAAAGCAATGTTTACATATTTTGATGTTTTCACTAATTCATGAAATGGCACCTTATTTATTAGATATAAAATTTAATGATAATTTAATAATAATCTATTACTGATCTTAAACAAAGAAGACAATAATATCATGCTATTTCAAGACTACAATATTTTAATAATAGATGCATAATAATTTACATATTATTAAATAAAATATGAAGTCTATCCATTATGACAAAGAATCAAATTACATTAAATTTTATTTGATGACTTTATTAGGAAACTAAGGTATAATTAATAGGAAAATCTTGTTGATCCAAAGATAGTAGGAATCAGCTGCTTGGAAAACCTATGAGATTTATAATTATTTTAAATGCCATTAACCTTCATAAGCAGCAACTATTTTATGTATATCAAAATATCTTCGTTTTTCAAGCATTAGCCGACAAAAGACATTCCAAATCCAACCAAATTGTCCATCTCAAGAAAGTCACATATTTTTGTTATTAAAGCCATAATTCCAGAATACTGACTTGGCTTTGAGGTAAATATTTATCATTTTACCATTTATGATTTTATTTTAACGAAGAATTCCTGCGATGTCTGAAATAACACATACCGAATTCCAGTGTGAGAGGAACATAGTACAAATCATAAATATTTAGAACTTGTCACTGAAAATAAGTTATAAAATCTGTCAGATTTCTAGCACATTTATGACAATACTGGAAAATCTTATGATTTCAGATATGACCCCCTTCCAAAAACAACAACAAAAATCTCATTAACGTTTTATTACTACTCAATAAATGGATACTTCACAAAGAAGCTTTTGCCTATTAAAAATGACGATTATTTTTAACTGAAAGTGCCATCATGAATATTATGTTAAAGGGCAGGGGTATTGGAAAAGAGAACACATTGGGGAAGCAGGTAATACAGTTTTGTGAGTGATATTTTATTATTAACATCTCTATAGATCCAAGGTCCTTGAATTTATTCACTAATGAAACAACAAGCTAAACTGCTATCTGTTACAGTTTCACAATAGTTGTGATTCTCAGTCTGAGGAAACTCCTGTTCGTGTGTGGGAACAGACTTTTGTAATCCGAAAAATTACATTAGGTAACTATCATGAAACTAACATCTATATATAATAGCCTCAGTTTCTCTCTCTATATATTATTTTCACTTGCAAAAATACCAAATATACTCTACTGAAAAATAAGAAAAAGGCAATTTCTCAGCATATAAAAGTAGAGGCCCATATCAAATTATTGGATGTATTTTAAAATTATAAAAATGCAAAGTATGATATTTCTGTCCTTAAATTCTCTTAAGAGTCTTTATGTGATCTTATTATTTAATAATGAAGCTATTTATTTTATTCAGATGTATACAAATAGCCATAATTACTTATCTATATGCTACAAAAACATTTAAATTATATATAGATAGGTAAAAATGCAGCTATATTGATAAACATGCAGGCAAAAATAATTTGAAAATAAAAGTCTATTTTTGGTCATATTTTGAATTAAGTCACTAGTATGTAAATGTTAAAACAAACAAATTAAATACATATCCTAATAGCATCCACAATGTATGAAGACCCGTATGGGCAAAATGGTGACATTAAAGATGATATACATATATTCTCTAATACCATTACTTTTCCTCTTTCTGCCCTTTCTCTCTATCTCTGTCAGCCTGTGGAATTAAAGGTTTATGTTCAACACATCTCATTTAATTTCTGATTTTAAATTGAAAAATTTCATGAATTAATTGTATATATAACCTCAGAATGAAGCATACTTAATATACAAATTGCTTATGTTTGTATACATTTGATACTCAGATTTCCAATAGATTAGTAGATAATAGATATATTTCTTTAATTAGGTGTACTCTGTGATTGGCACTTTACATTATCAATGTCTGAAAATTGCAACTCAGAATTGAAACTTTGTAATCAGCCACCTTACACTTAAGCAGTTTTTCAAAGACTCGCCTCCCTCCCCCATAGGAATCTATCTGTTCTGTGTACATAGTAAATACTTGAGTCTAATGTTAAATTATAATATTTATGTCCTACCTCCCAGAAATTCTCACTTAATAAATCTGAGAGTTTCTCTAAATTTGTTTTTATTCTGTTCCTCAAATCCAAGGGATTCCGACACAAATTTCAGGTTTAGGAACTCAAGCAAATATCATCCAACCAGAGTTGTTAATTCCTGCCCCACTTCAGAATCTATGAAACTAATTCACCTTCACCTTACTGATGAGATACAGTATCATTTAGATTTCTTTGGTTCCAAGCTGTCAGCTGGCTCTTGACAGCTGAATCAGAAATAACTATAACTATATATTTTTAACATGGCAAGGATTTACTGCCTATATGTGTGTATACATTTGTACATGCACACACATATTGTTCATAGTATTTCCATATAATCTTATTTATTTCTGTAATATGAGTAATAATGTTTTCTCTTTCATTCCTGATTTTAACAATTTGAGGACTTTCTTTTCCTAGTTAGTCCAGATAAAGTTTTGTCAATTTTTTTAATCTCTTCAAATAGCCAACTATTGAGAGAGAGATGAGCTAGATAGGGGCATATATTTATTAAGTATAAACACATAATTTATCTATCAAAGTTTGGAGAGTCATTCACAGATTCTACTAGAAAGATGAAGAGTAAAGCTCAAGGAGTTTTTGAACCAAGTTAATATTTGGTATTGGGTGATTTGAACAAAGGATGCATGTTCATGACTCTCCCAAACTTGGGCTGAAATTATGGTTGACACTAAAAAAATACTGATGACTGCATGGTGTTCTGTGAAAAGCATACTTCATTAATCCATTTGAAACCCTGATGAGTCAAAAATAGCAGCATTATGTTGTCAAGACATTTAACTTATGCATTAAAATTTGATTAAAAATCATTGATTGGCACAAATTTTTCTTGACAAGGCTTGATTACAAATAACATAAACTACATTAGCAAAGTTAAAAGAATTATACTACAAACTTTTCTGAAATTCATCATAGTAATTTAACCTTTTTCTAATAGACTCCTTGTCTTTTTGACATTTTAAGCTCCCTATACAAAATAAAATGTTCTCCATTAAAAATCAATAATTGGAGGATTTGAACAATATTTATTGTCTGAAAGTATAGAGTATTTTATTAATAGACTCAGCAATTTCATTTAAAATTATATTTGACAACATTTTACTAATGCTATTGATTCATATATTGAATAAAATATTAACTTTAATCTACTTAAATAACAATTTCTTATTCTTTTACTTATTTATGATAAGAACTAATTTCCAGGCAGTAAATGTTTTCATAAACAAAATGGCCAAAAGACAAATACAAACTATTGCCCTCTAAGTTCCAATATGAAAAGCTATCAGGTACTGGAAAAAACTGGGAAAGTGTATGAGTATATAAATTAATAAAGAGAATTAATAAAAATAATATTATTTTCTTTTCATTTCTCAAAAAAACTTAAAAACCCTTACTAGAATAACCTCATATTTTTTACTCTTTTTAAAATAATACCCATCATTTTTCTTAAATCTTTTTAACCTTAAATCATGTTATGCCTGTATATTGGCTTGGCTTATTTTTTTTATCTTAAATTGTGGTAGTTCTAACATTAACTAATATAAGATCTCAAATGAATTTTATTATAACTAGATTTAATAAAGAATATTGGCTCATTAGAAAGATTAATTTTGCTTTCTATGTTCTTTTATTAATTGTATTTTATTAGTTTCAAGTATACAGCACATTGGTTAGATATTTATATAGTTTATAAAATGATCCCCCTAATTGCTCCTTTTCTCCTCTGGCTCTCCACCTAGCCATTATATTAATGCTAACTGCATTCCCAATACTGTGCTTCCCATCCCTGTGACCATCTATCAACTACTAATTTGTACTTATTTAACTTTTCACTCCTTTCTCCCAACCCCCAACTGCCCTCCCCTCTGGCCATCACCAGATTGTCCTCTGTATTTGTGCATCTGTTTTTGATTGATTTGTTCTTTTTGTTCCTTAGATTCTGCATATAAGTGAAATCATATGGTATTTATTCTATGCTCAAACAAATTATTTATGTCATCAAATTATTTTATTTTGAAAAATTATCTTATCACCTTTTGTATAGCTAATTTTAAGTGGATAAGTGAAATGTTTAAATATATCATAAACTCAATGACTGCATTTGATTTATTTTAATAAAGTAATTTTTTTCTTAATTAACTTAAAAGCATTCTTTTATTTCTTAACTAAATATCTCAAAATAAGAATTCTTAAAATGTACTTATAGGTGGATTAAGGCATCTAATTCCAAGACTTGCAAAATTATTATTTTGACTCTAATATTACTATTTCCTCTCAACCACACCAGAAAGTGTCATTAATAATTAAAGTTACTGTATATGTCTCTACCACAAATTATAGAGGTTGTTATTTTGCTTCCTACCTATTTTTAACATATATGGCAATCCAGAATATGTATCTGTTTTTTTTTTTAAAATCTTGCTTTTAGATCCAACACTACACATTTAGGGGACTGATTAATATGCATTAAAAAGACTCCCCATTTTGTAATGAGTATATGAATTTCTAAGTTATATTTCTATCACACATATATATGAGACTTTTTAATAACTATCACACACACAATCATATAAAAAAGACTCTGCTTTTACTACTTACGTATTTGAATCTCACTATTTCTTATAGACTAACTAGCAGGTTCAGAAAAACTATTTTCCCTTTTCTCCAGTTTCACTTTATCTTAAATATAGCCAAATGACTAAGCATTGGCCAATGAATTATGAAGAACAGTGATGTATGCCTTTTCCAAGACAATTTTTAACAAAACTTGCCATGTTACTTTATCCTCAACTCTCTCTTTGTAGTTCTCACTCCTTCAATTGAGGGTGACTCAGGGAAAGCTTGATAGCCAAATAGAAAATAGTCCCTGTCTCTTGAGTCACTGAATCCCTAAAGGACAAGGAGGCATAATGCCAACTCTCTTACCACCAACAATTGGAATAGTGAAAAATAAATAAACATATTGTGTTAAACTATTATTTGGGGATTATCTATTATAGGAACTTCTGTTACCATAACTAATACAAATTCTAAATTATTATTACCTTATTTTTATCTATGTTTCTTTGGTATTTTATGGTTTCAGTGGACCTTATTTTAATAAACAATCTAAAAATAATGATCAGTTGTTTATGTTATGAATTTTTCTAAAAATAGAGATAGAAAGGATAGGGTTGATTGTGATTATAATTATTTTTGAAGTGGGAGAAGCAGCTAAAATTTTTATTTTTCTCATGCTTTAAAAAATTGGAACACAAGAAAATAAACCAATATCTACTGAGTACCTATCATGTGAAGCTACAAGTGCCATTTAGTTTGCCTGTTATTTTAAATTGATTAGCTCTTTTCATTTTCATAGGAATCCACTTAAATATAAAGAAATTGAGGTTTAGAAATGTAAAATATTTTGTAAATGGATGTGCTGAGGCTGGAATTGCATCAAAGTTCTAATTATACTATTATCTAAATTCTAAAAATACAAAAGCTAAGGATACATAATACTATTTTAGTGCTATTTTATGAAATTTAAAATGTGTTACGATACTTTTACTTTAAGTTTTTTTCTTATTATTTTTCTATTCTAACGAACATTTTCCTTTTCTTACAATAATTGTAAAGTATCATTTCTTTAAATATCCTGCTGCTTTCTGCAAGCTTGACTGTTTTTAATTGCTGGCTGCCATCATTCAGCTGATAAACAGTTTCAGCGTCATTTAGCTTGGTAAGCATCTTTTTTTCTTTTTGGGATTACATAAAACATGGAATTTGTAAAGCTTATTTTGCAAAATGATGCATTTATGAGAATTTTGATTTGCATTACTCATATTTAATTTACATCTATCACAAGAACCTGAGAACATACATTTGATATATTCTACAGATCAGGAGATACATTTTCAATCATCATTTTAAAAGTTACAATTAACATACACATAAGTAATATATTCTATGCACAAAATAATATCCCAGGGGAGAGTCACTGAAGGGAATATTGGTACTAAGTTTCAATATCTAATTCTAGCTTAGCACTTAATTTTTAGTCAGCCATCTATATCTATAGTCATTGTCTACATATGAGAGAAGAGACGCTAATATTTATTTGACAGTAATTCTGAAATTCGGAAAGGAACCCTAAGTACCTTAGTGTTAGAGTCTTTCTTTATGTCCCTACTCTGCCTTCTTCCCATTACCATTTAGAAATATTAGGTCATTCAATAAATAAAGTAAATGGTTGAAAGTTTGATACCAATCTATACTAATGAGTTCTATTGCATATTGGAATCCACTTGAATTGATGTTTTCTTAGTATTGACATTTTTCTACAAAGCTTACAGGACTGGCTGTTGAATTTTCAAGTAGGTCATGCTTTTTCTGCATCTGTTTCAGATTCTCTATCATAATTAGAAAATAGAGAGAAGAGCAGACTCAGTAAATTGAACAAACTAATTAAAAAGCAAATGTATAGAAGATTTTCTCCCACACATGTGATATGACCAAATTCCTTTAAAAAGTGCAAATTTCGAATGAGAACATGGAGGTATAAGATAACAGATTGTTCAAAATTACACATGATCTTAGATTGTAATTATCTTTGACTATTTTGGAGAAAGTTTTAAGGCAATCTCATTCTCATAAAAAAATTGCTAATACATTTAAACATAATCAAAAGTCATTAGAGTTTTCATAGAGATGACAATCACTTAAAAATTGAGAAAAATTCACTTAGGATAAGTATACGTCCTGAGAAAAAACTCTGCTTCAAAATAAACCAGTTATTATAAATATGGAATTAAATCCCTGTATGAAGAGACCACCAACTAAATGAGAAGCTTGCTATACTAGAATCAAATAAGTCAAGAAATAATTAATGAGTATTCAATTTCATAATGTGCCTTGTAATATATAGATATACATCTTCTTTTATTTCAGGAAAATTTGCTTTTAGATAAATACCTGTCCTGAACTCCTGAGTTGGTTTTACTTTCAAGAAACACAAATATGTGTGTTGCATCTTCTTTAATTATGCTCTGTATTTATCACTTCCTTTCTTTATTTTTTATGTTTTATTAATTAATTTACTTTTAATTAAATTTATTGGGGGTAATATTGGTTAACAAAATTATATAGGTTTCAAGTGTACAATTCTATAATACAGCATATGTATATTGCATTGCATGTTCACTACCCAAAGTCAAATCTCCTTCCATTACTATATATTTGAACCCCTTTACCCTTATCTTCCTCTCCCCTGCTCCTTTTCTGTCTGCTAGCCACTAAACTGTTGTCAGTGTCTATGAGTTTTTGTTTTTTTGTTTTCTTCATTTGTTGCTTTCAGTTTCATACCTCACATATAAATGAAATCATATGGTTCTTAACTTTTTCTGCCTGGCTTATTTCGCTTAGCATGATTATCTCGAGTTCCATTCATGTTGTTGCAAATGACAGTATTTCATCTTTCCTTATGGCTAAGTAATATTCCATTGTATATATGTACCACATCTTTTTTAGCCAGTCTTCTACTGAAGGGCACTTTGGTTGTTTCCATGTCTTGGTCACCGTGAAAAATGCTGCAATGAACATCGGGGTGCATATATCTTTGCAAATAAATGTTTTCAAATTTGGGGGGTAGATATCCATAAGAGGGATTGCTGAGTCATGTAATAATTCTAGTCTTACTTTTTTGAAGAAGCTCCATACTGTTTTCCATAGTGGCTGTACCAATTTACGTTTCCACCAGCATTGTATGAGTGTTCCTCTTTCCCCACAACCTATCCAACACTTCTTATTACTTCTCTTGTTGATTATGGCTATTATAACAGGTATGAAGTAATATCTTATTGTAGTCTTGATTTGCATTTCCCTAATAGCATCTTTTCATGACTATTGACCCATTTGTATGTTTTGTTGGCAGGAGTGTCTGTATCATTTCCTCTCAAGTCATTTTTCCTTTTAAATTTTAATTGATAATTTTCCATGTTCATTCTCTAATTTATTTGCTGTGCTTTTTGTAGTGCATATTTTGTTCCTATAGTTTCTTTAATGTAGGCTTCATTTCTAAAATGGTTTTAAAAAATATTTCCTGATTTTTGTTATTTCTCATTTTTTTCAGTCTCTTATGTAGATATCTCATTTCCAAGTAACCCTGTTTCTGATTTTTTCATTCTTTTGAGTTCTATGTAGTTTTAACTTATTTCATTAAAAATATGACACTGGTTTCCTATGATTTGTAGTCCATTTTCTAATGTTTTTATTTCAGCTTGATGAAATTTGATTCAATTTTACTTTTCTCAAAATAACTGAATAAATTATTTTCCTTTTCTATGTTTGAATAACATTAGTTCTCTGTAAAGGTGGTGGTGACGCCAGAGTATCTTTTAAAGTTTCATAATTTCAGTGTTTCTCATCTATTCTTACCATAAACCACTCAAACCATGACATTTTTAATAGTTACTTAAACTTTATTAACTTTATCCTCATTCAGAATATTTTTGTTCTTGTTTCCTGCATTTTTTTTCTACAATTCCATAAGTATTGCCTTTCAAGAAGGTACTCTCAAGTTTATAGGTTGTATTTTACTGTCACTATATTTTCTACTGTCTGCTTTCTTTTCTTTTCTGTCTGCTTTCTACCCCTTCCACCTTCTAAATTAATGAAATTTTTCTTTTATCCTAGGTATTATGTCTTGCTAATTTTGAATGTTGCATGCAGGATGGATTTTTGTCCTTTTGAAAAGTATTTGATGGATATTTCTAAGTTCTTTAAGAGCTCTGACCACCACAGCCCTTTTTGATCACTTGCTGAGTCTATGAGCATTTTTCTTTTTACATTTACTCTCAATTCAAAACCTATAACTTTTTTTTTATTACTTATAATCATTTACGAACTCACTTCCCTATGTTTTCACTCAAGAAGTCCTCTCTTTTCAGGCATGAATATTCATTGGAAGGTTCATTATTCCAAAGTTCTTAGCACTTGGTAGTATCTTACCCCAGCCCTACACAAAACTGCTTTCACAGATTCTGCTTTTCAGTTGATGATTTATACAAACTGACCACTAGATATAGGTAGCATTTTGTGTTATATTATAAGATAATAGAGTTCTCATCTGATGACGTCTATTGTCTCTGTAAATCAGAAAACAAAGTAATCTAAGAATGATGGGAAAAATTAGGAGTTTTGGGATGAAAGAAAAGATTTGTTTCAATTATTATAAGAGTTGGAGAATGATTAAAGAGATAATAAGTTAGTTTATTATTCTGATGAGACCTAATTGTTTTTATGAATTTATGGTGGAAACAATTTGTTTTGGTATGATTATTTTACAAGTGCTGGTTTGCTTAGATGCCCATATAAAGTGACTGTCCAGAATCAGATTCATCTAACACTGGAATTTTTTTTCCCAGTAAGAGTTGATAAAATTTAGGTCAGCAAAAGATCTTCATGAATTAACAATCTAAGCTGGAAAATGAGAAAAATTTAAATAAGAATAATTTAAAATAATGTTAATGGAATGGGGTAAAATAGAGAAATGAATTGCATATCTTGATAAGATTAAAAAGAGGTCACAGAGGAATGAACAAACTGAGTGTAGCCCAAGTTGTGTTCAGAGTAAGATGACTGAATGAACATTTTTAGAATTGGATTGATTTAACTTTTCGACAAGGTTTGAAGTGTAAGTGTGGAAGTGGTTGATTGAAGTGGCGTAGAGAAGAGGGTTAGTGGTTATGAACAGGCTAAGGACTTCACTGGACAGAGGGATTGATGGAATGTTTGGCAGTTCATAGAAGCAGCATAGTAACATAACAGGCCTTGTAGTTTAAAAAGAAAATAAGTCACATGCCAATATTTGATGAATTGTTGGTAGTAGGGATCAGTGAATAGCAAGGATGTGAGGAGAACAAGGAGGGTATCTTAATCTGTTTATGCTGCTACAATGAAATACCACAAACTGATTATCTTTTATTTTTTTGTCAGTGTTCACATTTTTATTGGGAGCCAAGAGTAGGGGAGATCTCTTCCTGTTAGTGGAGCTGCTCACAGTTTCTTCAACCACTCCAAAATTTGGGCCCTGGGGGACCTGTGGATGGTGGGGCATGTAGGGCATGCTCTAATCATCTTAGACAGGCACTGGGTAGTTGGAGAGCATGACCTGGTTGATCAGGTGACATGCTTGGTAGAGGGGCAGAGGTGGGGGCAGAATTACAGCGAGGTTCCTGATAGTGAAGAACACAACCACCATCGGCTCCTTAGCCCAGGCGTTCTTGAAGAAGGCAGCAAATCTCGGGGCCATCCTGATCATGGCAGTGGCCCAATTGAATAGATTTTAAACAACAGAAATTTATTTAAATTTCTTGGCTGGAAGTACAAGAAAAGTATATCAGCATGGTCAGGTTCTAGTGAAGGCCCTCTTCTGATTTGCAGACTTCTCATCGGGTCTTCACATGGTGGAAGTGGCTAAAGAGTTTTGTGAGATCTCCTTTATTAGAGCATTATTCCCATTCTTGAGGTCTCCACTCTCATGACCTAATCACATTGCAAAGGCTTTACCTACTAATATAGTTAGAGGTTAGGATTTCAACATATGAATTTCAGGGGACACAAACATTAGACCATAGCCGCAGGGTTTCTTTTAAAATTTAGGATTAGCAATAATCTCTGAATACTGTCTACAGAGATAATGCAAAATACTGAGAACGGACTAAAAAAATTGCAAAAATCAATTACCCAAGGACACTAAAGTGATGTTTTCAGTATTGTGTCATTCAAATAAAGCATTGTAAATGAAAAAAAAAAATCTTTTAGATAGGAGATTAGAAATATTGGAGAGATTCTTAGTTATGGTGCAGAGTTCCTGAGAATACAATAGAAAAGTTTGGGATTCAGTTAACAAGAGAGTTCAGGACACTATAGGGTGACAGAAGATAGATCGTCAAGACTACATACACTTTAATATTAACTGGAAAAGGCAGGAATAAATGGTTTGGAGGCTTTAGGTTTTTGGTTTAGGAGAGTAGACCCTGAGCCAAGTAACCAGAGGCCCTGCTCAATCTAGAGTGATGAGTAATGATATACTGAAATATATATCTTTTTACTAATGTAGAAACTATGTAATTTAGACAAGTTACTCAAACTATAAGTTGTAGATTCTTAAACTAAAAAGGTGACTATAATATCTATCACAAATAAACTCATATTAAAGCTTAATAATAAGTATTTACAATATTATTACCTGACACGTAAAATGTGCTTAATATTGTATAATTATATCATTTGGTCCTTTTTTATTTTAATACCTATTCTTTAAGACCTAACAAATTATATATAAATAGTGGATTCTTTATGTGAAAAGGCATGGTATTTTATTTTTTATGCAACTATTTGTTCCTAAGATTGGGCCCTTGAGAGATTATCGATCTTGTTAATTATGTATTTTAAAGAAGAAATCTATGCTGTAGCCTGAAAGACAGATCGAGGTGAATTTTCTGGAACATGAACATGAGATATTCATCAAAGTATATATCTAGAAACTTAATAATTTAATATTAAAGGCATTCAACACCTGTATCATCAAAATATTTGGGAGAGTAACTTTTTTAGGTCATGATAGGATCAAACAATTCAAGAAAATTTTACTGACTCTACTGATAAATATTAAACAGCATAATCATAAGACTACACATAAAAAATAACAAATTTGTTTTTTAAGTCAAATTTATTAATCCCTTTGGCAACCTAGTTAGGGAATTTCAAGCAAAAATGCTAACATAAAATGTATTAGCTTTCATAGTAAAAGCCATTCAGGGCCCTGTTGTAATGTCAGCATCAATTTTTAACAATACGTTAGCAGAATTTTCCACTATTGTAAGATATGTAGAAATAATCCACAAACATTTTCCCAACTTTGGCATACCTAGAGAAGTTTCAGTACAATAATTCATAGATAATACTGATGCATATGTTACTTCACATTTCTTTGCATAACACCATTTATTCTGTTAAACCAATTATATGGCTTTGGAGCAAAGGTACTGAGTGGGAGAATGCTGTGGGAATACTGTCAGTATGAGAAACTGACCTTGATTTTACAATAACTCATTTATTAGTCTGGAGAGGCAGAACAAATAATGCAGAAAATTTATCAGAAGGTATTCTATATGCCGCAGCACAAATTCCCTCCTTAATTACCAAATTTTTTCCCATGTTTATTGAGGCATTTCTATCTCTAGAAAAATAGTTTTTAATGCTTCAGTCTTCAGCATATTTTTTTAAATAAAATTAATAGCTAATTGTTTGAAATATAACTGTTGACTTCTAACATTTTACATTTTACATTTTTATATGTTCTCTTCAAAAAATTTCCATTGTCTAAATTTTGGATGGACAGCTTTGTGTTTGTTGCCATTAGGTCACAAAAAATTTTCTGTACTGGCATTTGGGTGTTACACACGCATACATACACTTTTGAAATTTAAGTTTATATTTATGCAGAATGACTAGTAAATTTTGTGCCTGATCAGCAAAAAATTCTTATTGACATTTTCTAATTTGAGAAATTAGAAATTTCTAATTTCTAATGCCAACATTACATATGAGATGCACATATGTTGTAAAAATTCTAGGCGACGAATCAAGAGGACAAAATCTTGACCTTTTTGTCAATAACTATGTTATCTTGAACATTTTTCTGTTTGTTGGGACCTCAGTTTTCAACCAGCAAAATGAGACAAAGCTGACTCAATAAATGAAATATTTTCATTTTTATTGGACAATTGGTTTGGTATGATGCACAGTGTCATAATTTCTCATTATAACTTCCTATGATTGTAAAAGGCTTAGGCTTAAAACAGAGAAATCTCTTTAAAATATAAATATATAAATTTAAGCACCTATCATTACCCACTTTTTCAGGGGGAAAACTCAATATACAGAAGTCAAAGTTGTTTAAAATTTTGGTTATTTGTACACAGATAAATTGTTAAGTATTAAAAATTTTATTCCCCAGTAATCTTGAAAGAGCCAACATAGTCTAATAAAATTATACTTTAAGTCTAATCTTCAACTCTGTAACATTAGAAATTCAACCTCTATTTCAAACTAAAATACTTTAATGGATAAAATAGAAAGAAGATATACACTTTACTAACTGCTAACACAGAGAGGACTTATTTTTTAAAATATTTGCTTTACTATAAAAGAAAAAAAGAATCTTTCACCAGTTTCTTCTCTTCCGTCACTCTAATCTATAAATGAACTAACAGAAAGGCTTTTCAAGTATCAGACTAGATGTTTTAATATATTTTAATTTCATCTATATACTTCTCTCTGTTTTGTTTTTGTGTATTCTGGTGGTACGTTTGCCAGAAGTATAATGTAAACATGAAGTTAAACGTTATGTTAAAAATATGCAATATGACTTTGGATGTTACTTTATTTATTTAATTGTTCAAATAACCAGAGAACTGATAAAGCTAAGTAATATAGATTAACCCAGCCAATGGAAATCTTGGCAAAGTTATCCATTAATCATTCTGCCTGCATGATTCAATTGCCTTAAGTATTACGTAGTGATCTTTTAAAAAAACAATAGAGTGATTTGTACAATGGGAAGAACTTTGAATTTGAATAAAGTGAACAGTAAAAAGTATCTCTGGCTACTCTTTCTTTCATCCAACCTAAGTAAAAAATTAATAATTAGACAAGTGTACAAAAGTAACATAAGTTTCTAGAAACAAATAATCAAAACTGTGAAATTACTAATTTATATTTGATTACAAAAAGCAACAATATAGGATCTGAAAGACAATCCATAAAACACACTTGAAAATTGTTCCTTAATGAAGTTTAGCATCCAGGTTTGCTCTTTCTTGAATATTCAGACTGAAGAATTTATAGAAGATATGAAAGGAACAAAGTCAAATGCAAATTAAGAATTAAGAGTTCTTGAGAAATGTATATTAACCAATTTTAATTAACTTACACAGGAAAAAGAATATTCAGTATAAAATGCGACATTGTCTTCTTTGTGGATAATTAAATGGTTTTCCACAAGTAAAATTTATAAATCCTAATGGCACATATCAGATTTGTAACATTCTCAGAGTTTTGCTCCCCTACTCAACCCAATCCCCATATCAGGATTTAGCAAAGTATAAAGTCTTGCCTCTCTGAACTGAGAATCAAGAGCTCCAAGAGAACTGGCACAACTCAGTATGTCTTCCATTGTAATAATTGTTTCAAGCTTTGGCTAAAGCAATTATTAATGTTTATCAAGTTAGAAAACTTCAGAGTTTGATTCTCAAAATATTTCAAAATGTCTTTAGTATTCTGTGTAGCAGATGAATTCCAGGGATATGATAGAGTCCTAAAAGTTATTGGAGACAGCATAAAAAGCAATGAAAAGAGACCACATAGCTTAAAAACAAACTATTGACTAAAAATAAACTGCCTATCATCTTCAATTATAACTAGATTTATGTTTTCATATTACTACTTTTTGGGGTCAAGAGGATATGCTTACAGTGAGGAGCTAGGATTACTATTGGATGCTGGAATTCTTTAATTTCATTTATGCTTTTTTTTCTGCTGTTTTTGGCATTGTTCACTTTTATGTACAAATCTAAATATGAATTTATTGATTACATTTATATGTATATATATCTCAACTCATATTCTTTTGTCCTTTTGTTATGATCCAGAATTTTAGTACTTAAAGTATGGGCACATTCTACCTAGCATATGTAAGCTTTCTTTCTCAATGATTCCATTACTGTCGCCATTGCATAAATCATGGCAAAACATAAAATACTGGAAGAATTTGAGCTTTAACACTGCTTGAATGTGAACATATTAAATGTATCATCTTTGCAAAATGTTCTACAAAATGAAATATGAAAACATTCTATAAAATTTCTTTCACAGTGGCAATGAGATGAATTTATGGAAATCCTTTGATTTAGATTGAGGAACAATGCCTTCTGGCTCTCATGTTTTAATTTTACATTTAAACATTTCTCAGTACATATTAAAATTTATATTCTTGGGGTATTTCTTATGAAAATTACTTTGGAATTCCTCAGCAATTAAGCTAAAATGATGCTCATTATGCTATTGATTATAAGAATGAGAAACAATAAACAAAATATGCAACATTAGTAATTAAATACTATATAATTATTAAACGTTAGAAGAAAATCTTGAAAATATGATCTGTTATTAAGTAATCATATTCTTGACAAATAATACAATTTTATTGATGTAAAATATATATGAATAAAATGGTTGAAAGTATATAAAATACTTACCTTAGGATGGTTGTAGAAGATTCAAGATGGCAACAAACAATTTGACATTACTATCACTGAAAGGTGGCAACTATTTCCCCTTCTGTTTAATGTGGGCTGAGTCTGAGACTACTTTGATCATAGAATATGGGATAATTGATTATATGCCACTTACCCATCCCAAACTTTAAGAGATTAACGGTATTTACTTTCTTTAGAATGCTAGCTCTGGGGTAAGACAGGTGCCATGCAGGTGGTTGAACTATCTTAACATCATGCTGTGGGGAAGTCTGAGATAGCCATGGGGATAGTCTATTTGGGCAGAGAAAGAGACAGAGAGAGAGAGAGAGAGGAAGGGAGGTAAGGAGAGACAGAGAGAGAGAGTGAAAGAGAGAGAGAGAGAGAGAGAGAGAGAGAGAGAGAGATTAAGAGCACCTTCAGGTTACTCTAGACCCATCCATCAATGATTGCAACTATATAAGGGGCCCCAAAGAAGAGTTGGTCTGCTGGGCTTGGCAACTCACAGAGATGTAATAATAAGTTACTGCTTTAAGTTTTAGTGTGGTTTATTAGGCAGTGATAGATAATTGTACCAATGGTAGTCTTATTTTCTTTTTAAATCAATTCTTCTTAAATTCCCACAAATAAAGTATGTTATGTAATAATATCGCAAAATATCAATTATTTAAAATATCTTTTTAGTTATAATAGTTAGATTTAACAATTGATGATTACAATATAATATTGCCTTATTCGGGTTTTTAGGTGTAACAGTCATGCTTACTTCATGTCATTTTTAAGTATGGACAACTGGCCTCATCATATCAGAGATAACTTGATTCTGATATGACTTCACTTCTATGCCCATGAGTTACTGTAACTGATTGGTTAAGGTTCTAGGGTTGACATATCTTTGATTAAAAGATTAAATTAATGTCTAATTTTACAGTTTAATATTAATGGATGGATTAAATCAGAGTCATTGATTTAAAAGACAGTGAAATAGCTAGTTTTTAAAAAGAACTAATCCTGTACCAGGCACTCTTCTAAGTATGTTAAACATATTTAATTATCATAGTCATTTTTAACAGAAAAACTATTATTGTATTCATTTTATAGATCAAGAAATGGAAGCTCAGAGAAAGAAAATAACTTGCACAAGATCACATAGCTTGTACGTGGTGTTATCAAAGAAATATTGAACAAGAAATATTATTTACCTTTCCTGCTTAACATGTTGAATAAACAGAATAAATATAAATATCACAAATATTTAAAGTAAATATAATAGCATAGCATGCTAAATGCAATATGTATAAAATAGAAATGTGGATTTCTATAATTTACAAATAAATTTATTAGAAATATAAATATACATAATTATGTTTAATTTTATACCATATGGATCTATGGGCTATTCTGAAGGTAAATATTTTATACAATTAAATATTTTATAATTACATTTATGTATACATAATATTCCTAATGCATAAATCACTCTGGAAATCCAAGGAACCTTTATTAGTTTTTATAGCAAATTTGAAGAAGTCAACTATTTTTACCCAAGAGGTTGCAAAAAGTAAAATTAGGGATATAAATTTAAAGAAAAACTAAATTTAAGTATACTCCTTTCCCGTATTCTTTACCAGTAGATTCCTTTTATGTACTTATAATTATCAGTGCAGAAAACTGCAAGGCATATGAGCTTCTTTACATTAACTTTCACAGACAACTCTCACTTTAGAAGTGTATCATTTTTCAGGAATGAGTGGAATGTTCCTGGGATGAAGTCAAGACTCTTAAATGAGCCAAATTGTACAATAATATTTTTCTGACAGATTTCAAAAGGTATAGTAAACTTATTTTGTACAATTTTTTCTGCTCGTTTTTTTTGCAGAGTTTTGTGAATCTATCACCTAGATTTTTAATTTCTATAGCAATTTTGAAAACAAGAATAAGCAGTTATTTATTTTTTAGGCTTGTTATTTATTTATTTATTCATTTATTTATTGGTGTGACATTGGTTAATAAAATCAAATAAGTTTTAAGTGTACAATTAAATAATACATCATATGTATATTGCATTGTATGTTCACCACCCAAAGTAAAATTTCCTTCTGTCACCAACTATTTAACCCCCTTTACACTTCTCTACCTCTCCCCTCCCCGCCTTTCCTCTGATAACCACCAATACACTATCCATGTCCATGAGTCCCTGTTTGTTTGTCATATTTTTTGTTGCTTTCAGTCTAGCAGTTACTAGTAAGTCCAGCACAACTGAACAGTACACCAAATATAAAACTCAGCTTTTATACACATCATTTACAAACTCACTTTCTAGTTTGATTGGAAGTGAGGTTTGCTGTAAAAAATTTACTCTATAAAGATATGTAAATATGACCAGGTGTGGGAAAACAGAGACAAGATGAAGTCAATACAAGATGGTGGATAGGGTTGTTTACAAGGCAACCTGAATTTTGTTCCTACCAATTCATTATTTGAAAAGCAATCTTATGTTTTTACTTAAAACTCCTAACCCCAGTTTCCACTTTTATACAACAATGATATTTACATCATTTTTCCAAAAACATTTATTGAATGTCAGTCCTTGCAAATTTTAAAAATAAAGTAATGGAAGTTACACAAAATATTGAAAGCTAATGTGTACATACTGCCTGTTGTACAAGATAGAATATTGTCCATTGTAAATACACACAGTACTGCAGAAGAATGATAGAGAAAGAGCTTTATTTCCACAGGAGAAAGTTGTATGTGTCTTTCATTCAGGCTGAGAGAAGAGGCAGTGATTTATTTTTAGATAGAGGTGATGACTTAGCATTCTAGGTATAATGAAGAGCCTGAGCTAAGGCTCAATGAAGAGAAAACCACAGTGTGTTGAGGATACAGAGGGAAATCTGCAAAGGCCAGAGCAGAGAATAAGAATACTGT
Source organism: Eidolon dupreanum (assembly GCA_028627145.1). Classification (NCBI taxonomy): domain Eukaryota; kingdom Metazoa; phylum Chordata; class Mammalia; order Chiroptera; family Pteropodidae; genus Eidolon; species Eidolon dupreanum. Next base: position 25,901,851 of record CM053507.1, read on the forward strand.
GGATATTTTTTTTTTTTGGGGGGGAGGGCGGGGAGGAGATATGGAAATTGTAAGTGGAGCATAGGAAGGGTTGATGACTGCCAAAATGATACAGATTTTCAAAATAATTAAATTGTTAAGCTCTGCTTTATATTTGAAACCTTCACCAAGCACAGTTAGATATAACCAATTTATTAATCTTAATACAGAATCCTGCATGTAGGGTCTCTTGCCAATTGAGAAAGAAAAGCAATCACATTGAATGATTTTGTTCAGAACTTGAAGCACCTAAGCATCCAATAGCTATCAATAAATACATTGACTTAATTTTTAAGTAATAAACTTACTCTTCACTGTTATCCATTGTATTTTTATATACTAACAATAAAATTTTTGAAAAAAATAAAAAAAGTCCTTTTGCAATTGCAACAATAAGAAAAACATACCTAGGAATAAACTTAACAAAGGATGTGAAGAACCTATACACCGAAAACTAGAAGACATCATTAAAAGAAAGTGAAAAAGACACAGAAGTGGAAAGATATTCTGTGTTCATGGACTGGAAGAATCAACATAGTTAAAATGACCATATTACCCAAAGCAATACACAGATTTAATGTAATCTCCATCAAAACTCAATGGCAGTTTTTAAAGAAATAGAGCGAAAAACATCAGATTTGTGTGGAACCACAAAAGGCTTCACATAATCAAAGCAATCCTGAGAAAAAAAGAATAAAGTTGAAGATATCATACTCCTTGATTCTTTTTAAGGGTATAAGTAGATAATGAATGCTATGAATTCTGGAGATTTATTTAGCCTCATATTTACGTGTATGGGTGGATGGGTGTGTGCACATACACACCCAGCTACCCCTACATGTAGTGTTACAATGTGATACTTAGTAAATGCCTATAAGAAGCAGAGAAATAAATTTATGTGATAGGGAAGTAGTAATTATTTTCCAGATATTTTTATACTGCAGTATTTTGATGTGTTCATCTCCACCCAATCATGTATGACTTTTGCATTCAGCACCTGAGCATATAATAGTACATTCTACACAGACTCATCTTTCCCATAGTATCACCACCCATCATCTACCTATCAAGGTAAAAGTTTCTTTGAAGAAGTCATCACATGAACTCTCACCTACATTGTCTCTTATAGACTACATTTTGTCAATTGGAAATAGGCATTCTCCCCTCATTGTGAAAATGCAGTGATTTATAATTCAGTTTGCTTTTATCATTCCTTGGGAAAACTTTAAATCAATTCTTGTTTTAATTTTATTTTAATGTAATTTACTTTTGCTTTTAATTTTAACTGGAGAAAAACATCACAATGAATCATTTGCTAGCCCAGACTATTCCACATATTTATTCTTTCATCATCACCTATATCATTTTAGCAATTTCATCACCCATACTATCTTAAAATAACCCTTTCTTAAAATAACTCCTACCCAAAGCAAAGGCTAAAAGGATATTAGTGCTAATCAAACTGAACTTTATTAAGTTGTGTCACAGTTAATTGTTTAAGACCAAGTTCTTAACCAAAGTGACTGTGTTAAATCTCTTCTAAAAATTGTGAGACTGAGTTCAGGGATTATAAATCCTCTATGTCTATTATTTAAGTGTAGGGCTATAAGATTTGGTCATATTAATTGACTTGTTTTCTCATGAGAACCTAGGGCTTGAAAACATCTAAATAAGGGTAGATAAAATTTATTCTGAGAAAAGCAGAGAGAGAAAAAGAGGAAGAAAGGGAAAAAGAGGGTAAAAGCACAGCATTCAAGCCACTGATCCATTACACTGCTGTTTGTCTACTCTAAGCCCTTCATATCTTTTTTTTCTATAACTATGCCTTAACAAAGCTAATCCAAATATATTCCTGTATTTCCAATCACAGAAGCAAAACTGAATATGAAAGAAAACAGTTGGAACAAACCATAGAGAATTATCTAGTTTCTAAAGTTACATATTAAATAATACAAAATGAAAACACGTTTTAGTAGGATTTTGCAAAATCATGTAAATGTTTCAAGTTGTATTCTGGAAGATCATTTAACAAAATTCTATATTTGAATATGTACCTAACATTTTTCATAAGGGTCATAGTTACATATGCAAATTAAATACACTATTGAACTAAATGCATGTGTTAAAAATACACAGAGCCTCTTTCTTCTAAATAACACCAGGAATCAGTATAGTTAAATAGTGAAAAGGCTATATTTATACTGCTGAAGATCTCTGAATAAGACTGGAAGAAAGTTTCAGCTTCATTAAGCAGTTGTTATTCTTTATAATGTACTCTTTCAATTTGCTTTTGAATTTACAGATGAACTTTTAGAAAGCCTCTAAAAGACATTTACCATGATAATCAGATTTCTAGAAAACATTACATCACAATAAAAACTAGGATTATTGCAGCATAATTAAAATTTTAGCGAGGGAAAACAAAACATAAAATTTATAAGTGGAATTTAACATAACCAGTGTGTAGTGAGAAATAGTTATTTTTTAACATTTATAGCTTTAGAGGAATCCAAAGAGGAGATATATCTTAAGTGATAATTTGCTGAACTAGAGAATAGTGAGAGTAATCCTGGTTTCTGAGGCATTTCTCTGCCCAAATTTAATTACCTTTACCCTTCTTCATCCATAGAAATTATGATGAATTCAGTCTTTAGGAGAGGATTTTTAGTTCTCAATAAACTAGCTTATAACAAAGTATTCTCTTTCAAGACTTTCTTTTATACTGCCGCACAGTTAGCTTATTATTCTAGGGTATGCCCTTTACTTTTAATATTTCCTTACTAGTTTCTTTTTTTAAATAAACATTTTCTGGTATTTTGTTGTCTTTTTCTGGCCTCATTTAGCCTCTTCTTTTTTTTTTTTTTTCCTGCAAACTCCAAATCTTTTGTCTCCTGTCTTTCCCTAATGAGAATAAGTGGCAACTCTATAATTCAATAGCAACTCTATTCTATTGCTCTCCTATTCAAAACTTTGGTGTAATTCTGATATCTCTCTCTCTCTCTGTCTCTGTTTCTCTGTCTCTGTCTCTCTGCTCTATCTCTCTTTGTCTCTCTCTCTCTCTCCTTTCTCTTTCTTACCAGTACAAAACTTTTGAGGCTTCCTTTGAAGTATTATCAAAATGCAACTGTCTCAGCAGCTGCCTAAGGGCACACGTACTTCTATCCCAGCCCCCTAGTAATCTGGTCTCTACACAGTAGCCCTTAAAATAAAAGTCAAACTTCTGTTTTCAGTTGAAAATGTAAAGAATTTAGAAATTATCATGTCTGTGCTTACAGAAAGGACAGAAAAAAGATGGACAAACTGAAAATTAATGACTCATTTTGGACTAATAAGAAAACTGATGTCTTGGATAAATCACCACTACAAACTCATTAAATATAGGTGTATCCAGAGAGTTAAAATCAAAATATGCTTAATTGAAGCAACATACAATTAAATGGTAAAATTAACACATTTTTGGAGATTGTATATGGACAAATATGAGAATGAGAAACTCCTGGAGGCCAGAGTCTCAGGAAGATCCTCACACATCCATGTGTTTTATTTCTAGAAACCCCATCAGGTTCTGACAATGAAGAGTTGAAAAAAAATCTTCTTGTGGCTCTGGTAGGAGAAGAATAACTACTGTGAAATATTCCTAGAGCTTTCTTAATAACAAAGGCTTATTCTATAGGGGAAAGACCTTAGCAGAGCCTTATCCTAACTAGAAGAAGGAATTTTTCTACCACTGCTGCCTTCTATATTATTCTTTTCTCACAGAAGAGGGAACATAAAGCTAAGAAACAGGTGAATATCACAACTTGGGTGCAGAGTTATCAAAAAACAGCCTTGTAAAAGACAGATTTAATGGTAAGATTATGGAGTTTCTCCCATCCTACACACCTTATTACCACATCAACAGGACTATGGTATAATAGTAGGATATAGCTGAAAGAGATGCAAGACACTGATGCTCTGAATTAGAGTACTTAGGAAAGTCTAAAATAGAAAGGAGAAATAGAAATAAGGACCTTATGAATTTTAAGCATCTGGCACTTATGACTATAGCAAATATTAAAAAGTAACTCATATCCAGCTTAACATAAATCTTCCCACTAAAAGTCTGTTTATTTCAGTTTCTATTACTTGGTACAGCCTGTTCAGCTTTCAAAATTATAATACATATCAAAAGGCAAGTAAAAATATAGTTCTAAGAGACGAAGCAATCATCAGAACCAGAATCAAGCATAACACAGATTTTAGAATTCTCAGAGAATTTCAATAGCTATGATTAATATGTTAAAGGCTCTGACTGAAAAAAAAAAATAGACAATTTGTAAAAAGAAATATATGAGAAGAGTGAAACTCTAATGGTAATAGCACAAATCAAAATCACAAGGAAATACCAGAAATTAAAAAAAAAACAAACAACTCTGTAACATAAGTGAAGAATTCCTTTATTAGAGTCACCAGTAGACTCAAGATAGCCAAAGAAAGAATTAGTGAGCTTACAGATTCATTTATTATTTATATTTATATTTATACTTAGAGTTCACTTTATCATGGAATTCAAACCCTCCTAATAACAAGATTTTGCTAAAACCCACATTCTTCCCAGAAGACTACATTTAAACTTACATATAACATTATAAATCTTTAAGTATGGTAATTAGATATTTGTATTACCAGAGGAAAAAGGGGGTGGATGGAGGTAGAAAAGGGTAAAGGGGATCAAATATATGCTGACAAAAGGGGTTTAACTTTGGGTGGTGAACACACAATGCAATATACAGATCATATGTTATAGGATTGTATACTTGAAACCTAAGTAATTGTATTAAGCAATACCACCCCAATAAATTTAATTTAAAAAGAGGCTACATTACATATGATTCAATTTACATGATATTCTGGAAAAGGAAAAAAAATGTAGATGTGAAAAACTTATCTGTTTTTGCCAGGGAGTGAATGGGAAGGAAATATTGATTGGATGAAGTTTGTGGAATTTTTAGGAGTTCGAACTATTCTATATGGCACTATAATAATGTATATATTATTCTATATTTTTGTAGACATAGAATTTTACAGAACAAAAAATGAGCCTTATTGTATGTAAATGTTAAAAAAATTGTCTAGTAGACCTAGAGATTCCAGAATGATATGTTTAATGTGATAAAATAATATAACTTTATTATGTGTGTGACAGAATCTCACTGAAGAAGAGTGGGAGAAACCATTGCTTAACTAAATAATTTTGATAATAAGCGAAAATCCTAAGAATAAAGGCAAAAGTAATTGTTCATATCACTGTACTCTAGTTGATAAGTTGTTTCCTATCAGTTAATAATTCTCTCTACTAATAAAACCACTCTACATTTGTATTGGAATTGAACATCATGAATGAGGGACAATTGGAGCCAACTTTCTCATAGTTAGAGTGGGAGATTACAGATAACCAAAGAGAGAAGGACAGAATATTCCACATGGTAACACTTTAGCTTGAAAACTTCAGTATGAACTCATATTATTTTAATATAAATACATATGGATACAATTGAAGAAGCCAAGGCTCTTTGGAGAAATGACTGGTTCTAAAACTATGTGCTACTAATAATTCCATTTATAGATATGCAGGCTAGAAATTCAAAACAAAAACTTATCTTATTATTTTCACCTCTCATTTCTTACTAGTCTTTTACTAAGCTTTTTTCAGCTTTGACATGACTTGTGGCTTATTGATCCATAAAGCACTCACCATTCAATGAAAAAGAAAAGATTATATATTTTCTTCTTCAATACACGCAGCATCCTCAAAATGGGTTTTTCCGATATTTAAAGAGATTTCTAACAGAAACGCTAGCACTGACATACGTAGTATATTATCGTTTCAGATTCTGCTGTGATTTATACTGACTTTAATTCAACCTTATTTTGATCTATGTTTGAAGTGTTAGAAATGGAATTCAAAGTTTTTCTCAGAAATAAAATTTATTAAATACCTTCAAACTCAGGGCGAGTTATTTGTTGGACTTGAATGCTGCTAGGCACAATCTTTTTAAATTGCTATGATATGTGACTAAGAACTACTATATGGCATAATACAGACATGTAGAACTGTAAAAGTAAAAGCATTATGAAAATAAAGATACTGTTTCATATTCACATTCTATATTGAATTAGTACCTATAATATTCTAGCTAAAAGATTGACATATTATTTATACTTATACTTAGAGTTCACTTTATCATGGGATTCAAATCCTACTAATAACAGGGTTTTACTAAAACCCTCATTCTACCCAAGAGACTACTATTAATTCTATATATAGCATTATAAATCTTTAAGTATGATGATTAGATATTTGTATTATTATACTAAAAATATTTCACCATTTTTTTTCTAGTATATATAATTAGCTTTAGAGTTGATTAATAAAACAACTCTTTTCCATTTAACTTCCACAAATTATATCTTATTTCAGGCATAATTTGGACTACTAGTTTATAGAAAAGTATTCTCGGGTGCTATTTGGAGGAATCCTTAAATTAAAAAAGAAAAAAAACTGGTAAATTGTTTCCTTGACATTTAATATCCTGAGAAAACTATTCATATGAAATCTTTGATATATTTCTTTACAATTTTATAAAATTTAAAGAACATATATCACCATACAAGCTAAACTATAAAGCCATTACATTCTTACAGTTTTCTTTGTGATTTACCAAACGATATTTTAGAAAAAACTAATTACATTTTGAGAATAACAAGTTACCTTGAGTGGATTTTTTTAAATTAATTAATTTATTTTAAGGAGTTTCAAGTATACAGTACATTGGTTAGACATCTATATAGTTCATAAAAGATCACCTCAATTGCTGATTCTTTTTGGGGGCAATCCCCTTCAATAATAACATTTAAAATTAATTGTGTGTCACCAATTATCTTGTTGATCCCTTCAATGGTAATACGTTTCTTTCGTATCTCCTAAAAAAAAGCAAAACAAAACAAAAACCTCGGAGTCAGCAACTTGCTTGACCTCTGGCTATCATAAGATAGCTTTTCCCCATATAGTTCTAGAACTTCCCAAGGGATATTTACATATTTTGCTAAGATGTCTTCATTTCCTTATGTCATCTTATTCAGTCATTTAACCTTGGACACTATCACTAGGTTTTACAGCAGATCACATTTTGCCAACTCATAAATGTCTTCACAAACTGTTATATCTATTGAAAGACCATTTTCTCAAAGCAGCAAAAAGACCAAAGATAGTACCAAAGAATTTGTCATAATTAGAAAGAAATTAGAACAGAAGGACAAACAATAAATTAATTAAATGAGAAATTTTTAATCAAGCCAATGACTTGTATGTCTCTATTCCAGAAAATAATCTTGATTTTGCCTTCAAATCAACAAAGGATTTATTAAGAATTTTTTCCCACCACCAACAATACTTCCCAAAAATACAAATTAAAACATAATATGCCTTCAACTGAGAATCTGAACCTCAGAAAAATATTGACCAATTTAATTCTGGCAATTTTCAAATATATACAAAAATATTCATAATAATGAAATGAACACTTTCTTTGTATCCATTACCTAGGTTCAGTAATGATCAGATCATAGTCAATCTTCCTGCATCTAAACCCAAACTTAACTCCCAGTCGCAACCACTAACAAGGTTATATAAACCTAATAGTAGACACAATATAATTTTACCCACTAATAATTTAGTATGTATCTCTAAACAACAAAAAATCACTTGCAGTAATATTAGCACTTACTTGATTTTGTTGATATTAAAATTACTGAAAAACTTAGAAAAGATTGAGATCTGATTCTTTATTAAAACTTTTTTTACAGTTTATTTCTTTAGAATATGAAAAAGGCCACACATTGCCATTTAATATTGTCTGAGAACATATTAATATGAAATCTTTGAAATGTATGTATTTTCAATTTTAGAAAATATAAGTAATGAACATATTTTAATTTATATGTTTCTGCACTATCTTTTATTCTCTTGAAATTATTTGTTAAAGAAATACAGTTTATACTATAGAATTTTCTCCAGTTAAAAATTGCTCATTTCATCCAAGTGATAATGTTGCACATGCTACTGTGTATCATATATTTTTGTAAAATTGTTAGTTATGTTTAGAGGCTTGATCCAATTCAGATCTGAATCTTTTTGCTACACTTTGTTCGAAGTTATGTTATGCATTTCCATTAGGAAGCATATTAATGTCTAGTTTTTTTTCTTTTGGTTATATTAGTAGATAATGATTGTCATACCACATTGATTCATTAATCGCATTAAGATTGCAAAATGATATGTCTCTCATTTCTGTTTCACTTATAAACTGGATTGCTTCTATAAATTAGAAACTTGTACTCAGTATTTGGCTTATCTTGAGGTACATTATGTAAATGAAAGGCAAGATAAGTTATTATAGTTACATAAATTGGTATATAACTGTTATATAATCCAAATAATGATATAAAGAGGTGAATAAAAGGAATTTATGTACGTATACCTTTTTGCCACAAGGAATATCACTATTATTCACTGGCTCTCAGGCAATACTTGTAGTTGCTTAAATATTAATTTTTTTCCTCCTTGTCAACATATTCTTATTTCTTTATATACATATAGTTTTTTAGAGCAGTTTATGTCTGTAGAGAAATTATTGAGTGGAAACTACAGAGAGTTCTCATAACAGAGTTCTCTTAATCACAAACACACTTATCAACAAACCTACCTCTTCATCAACATCCCAAGCAAGAGTGGTAGGGACATTTATTAAAATTGATGAACCTACATTGATATATTATCATCACCCAAATTTCATAGTTTACATTAGAATTCACTTTTGGTGTGGTACTTTCAATGAATTTTGACAAATATATAATGACGTACATTCACCATTATAATATCATACCATGGTTTTCACCTCTCTAAAAATCCTCTGTGCTCCACCAATTCATTCCTTCCTCTCCTGAAACCTCTTTTTTACTATTTCTGTAAGTTTTGTCTATTCCAGAATGTCATATAGTTGGAATCACATAGTATGTATCCTATTCAAATTGGCTTCTTTTACTTAGTAATAAGCATTTAAGTTTTTTCCATATCTTTTCATGGCTTAATAGACATTTCTTTTAGTATTGAATAATATTCCAGTGTACGGATGTAACACAGTACACTTATCCATTTATCTACTGAAAAGCATCTTGGTTGCTTCCTAGTTTGGGCAATATTGAAGAAAACAGCTATTAACATCTATGTGATGATTGTTGTGTAGACATGTTTTCAACTTCTTTGTATAAATACCAAAGATCTCAATTCTTGGGTTGTGTGCATAGTTTTGCAATAAACTACCAAAGTGTCTTACAAAGTAGCTGTATATTTTACATTCTCACCAGAAATAAATGAGAGTTCCTGTTCTTCCACATCCTTGCATATATTTGGTGATGTAAGAGCTTGGGATTTGGGTTGTTCTAATAGGTGTACAGTGATATCTCGTTTTATTTTACAATTCCCAAATGATATATGATGTAGAACATCTTTTCATATACTATTTGCTATCAGTGTGTCTCCCTTTAAGGTGTCTGTTTACATTTTTTGCCCAGTTTTTAATTGAGTTTCTCATTTTCTTACCAAGTTTTAAGATTTCTTTGTATACTTGCGATAACAGTCTTTTCTCAGATAATGTCTTTTGTAAATGTTTTCTCCCTGTTTGTGCCTTGTCTTCTCATTCTTCTGACAGTGACTTTAACAAAGTTTTATTTTTTTTAAATTTTAATGAAGTCCAATTTATTAATTCTTTCTTTCTTGAATAATGTCATTGAAGTTGTATAAAGTTATCATCAAATCAAGTTAATCTAGATTTTCTATGTTGTCTTCTTAGAGTTTTTAGTTTTGTATTTTACATTTAATCTGTGATGCATTTTGAATTAATTTTTGCAAATTATGTAAGTATTGTGTCAAGTTTATTATTGTTTATTTTTAATAAAGAGATCCAGTTGTTCCAGCACCATTTGTTGAAAAGACTGTCCTTTCTCCATTGTATTGCCTTTGCTCCTTTGTCAAAGACCAGTTGACTGTATTTGTATGGTTGTGTTTCTTGTCACTATATTCTCTTCCATTGATCCGTTTCCCTATTCTTCTATGAGTAAGTTACTTACTTGATTACTGTAACTTTATAGTGTGTCTTGAAGTTTCATGGTTTCAGTCCTTTTAATTTCGTCTTTCTCCTCCAATATTGGTTATTAACTATTTTTAAAGCACAATATAATTTATTATTATTATTTTATTAAATATATTGAGGTGATACTGGTTAACAAAATTATATAGAGTTCAAGTTTACAATTCAATAATCTTCAAACTCCAATTGCTCATTCATCTGTAGAAAATCAATTGACTTTTAAATATTTACCTTGCACCTGCAACATTACCTTAATCACTTACTAATTTAAAGAGGTTTGTGTGTGTGTGTGTGTGTATTTATTTGGCTTTTCTACATAAACAATTATGTCATCTATAAAAAAAAAAATTTTGAAAAAAAATTTTAATAATAGTTTTCTTTTTTCTACAAAAAGAATAAAGTTTTTTATTATGTGTAACATTGGCTCAATTATTTAAAATTAATAAATTTTTATTTAGGGAATTCCCCATGTTGTGATTCCTTCCACTGCCTTAGTTCTTCCTGAGTTTGAGCCCTAATCCCTTTTAAAAATAATTTCTGCTTAATCCAGTTGTATGTCAGTCAGTCCAAAATTCTTTTAGTTGGGTTTTTCTGATCTCCACTTGAATATGGATATACTTCAAAAACCCCCCACCTATAATCATTGGGACCCAAATTTCCTCAGGCAATTTACTTTAGGGCCATGGTTAGGGTCAGCATAAATGGATCTGCCTAGTTCTCATTAATAGTTCACTTTCAATGAACCTTATCAAACTGGTTGTTCACAGATGAAATAGCTTGCACACTTACATTATAGTTCTGGTTTGGACTAGGAATTTCATAATCTTTTGGAAAAACATTATTAAGATACAGCGTCATTAAAAGCTCAAGGCTAGATAATCTGTAGATCTGGGTTCTAGTCTCAGCCCTATACTAATGAGCTGCTTGTCCTTGAAAAATTATTTCATTCAGTTGTAGAAATTTAGTTCCTCTGTATTCCTGTTTCCACATCTATGAAATTAAAAGATTGACCTAAATGATCTTTAATGCCTTTTAATTTCTAAATTTTAAAGCTTTCCTTATCCCAAGAGCTGGGAAAAAAGAAAGTTTTTGCAAAAGAAAAAAATCTGCAGAGAAATTTAGTATATGAATTTCAAAGCACACTATACAAACTTGCAGATATTGAGGCCTGACTAATTTACCAACTGTAATACTTAGAGGATTTATTTACATCTGATATATATTCAGAAAACTGTTACAACTCTTTTTTTTTTTTAATGTTTGGGCATTTTAATTACTTTTCATATGTTCTTTCCTATTTTTTAAAAAAAACATTTGATATTTGAGACTATTATCTTTATTATATCACCTGAAAACAATTTGAGAATTTTATGAATACTACTGAGGAATCAATCTGCCATGAAAAATCAAAGGCTTGATTTTGTACTTTTCCCAATTATTTCTGCTAGTCAGCACTCATATATTCATTTGACCACTTGTACCAAACACTTTGAATTCTGGTAGAAGTAAGCAAGTTGGCTTTTATCTTTGTAGTTATAAAAATGCAGGTGCCACTTTAAATTTGGACTAAAGTGTGTCAGAGTTATTTTTTTTTTAATGCACTAAGAATGTCTTACCAACTGTATACATTAACTTAAACAGTGTAATTAGAAAGTTTCTAGACTCCATATACAAAGTTGACCCAAGATAGAAACCACAGTAACTCCAAATTATCTCAGTTATCTCCCTCTCCATGACCAACCTACTGAAAGTTTCTGTTGATTATAACTCAGAAAAGTGTTTCAATTACAGTTTATTCTTAACATGTCTATTGTCTTCAACTTGTTTCAGATCTTCAGTTTCTCTTAGATAAGTGACTATGGCAGCCTCCTATTCTGCCTGCCTTTACCAAGTTCTCCTCATCAACCTCATCTGTGCTTCTCTATGTACTTAGATTAATTTTCTTAAATTATTATAAGTTGTATGAAATAGGAGTAGCTCACTTCTATTCTCAGGGCAAATGAGAATGTCCCACTCATAATAAACATAGCACAATAAGCATAGTAGACAATCTAGCATAGTAGAAATCAAACATATCATACAAAATTAATGAACAATAAAATATAATAAATTTATAATATAAAGTAAATAATAAAAATAATTATTATAATTTCAAAACTGCAACATTTAAAACTTATAGTGATTTACATTACTTTCAATATAAAATCGATATGTATTAGCTAAGCATATTTTTACCACCCATGTCTAATAATCTTCAACTCCATTTCAACTATTTTAAGATTAAGTCACAGTGAATTTCTGATGTCTTAATCATGGCTGTCCATATTTTCTAAATCATTAAGTGTTTCATCTTGCCTTTCTACCTTCTGCTTAGAATCCCCTTCCCTTTTTATTTGTCAGATATGTTTCTATATGCATTCACTTACCCAGCTCAATGTTGCCACCTTCATTAAGAATTTACAGTTCTCACAATTCAAACCACTTTCATTCCACACCATAATTTTACCACCTTTCTAATGATAATATTTCAATTTTTAAATGTATTTGCCAGCTTGCACATTTTTTGCTTTGAACTCTAATATTCTCAAGCAGAGAGAAAATCTGCTTCTTATTTTAGTCCTCATGGTCTGTTAGAGTGCTTAATATATGGCAGTTGCTCAATCGACTCTTAATGAATGAACGGTGCTTACTGAAAAATTCAAATAAGCAGTGAATTTCTAAACATGGTTTCAAAACATGTAAGTTACTGATTGCTCTCAGATTAGTTTTCATATCATATGTATTTGCCATTACATAAACAGGCTTTGGCAGAGTATTTTTCTTAATGTAATTTTCATATGGAATGATACATAGAAAATAATGTTTGATATCAGTATATTTCAATGATATAAGTGGCCAATAATTTCTGATATCAAAAATACAAGTGATTTTTTTAAATGTCAATAGAAGGTTGCTTTTTTTTTGGAGGTTTAATGGACAAATGTATTTTTTGTCATATAGAATATTTTTGATTTGCATTCAGCTATAAGTATTCATTCATTAAAACTTATTATTGATATTATTTAAAAGTATAAATTTATTATGAAAAGTTGGAATACATAATTTTAAATAGTTTTAAATATTTTTACACTTGGATATCATTAATACTTTAAAGGAATAACTGTACCTTCTATGTGTGTATAGGTATGTCTATATCTATATGTATCTATATCTCTTACATTATGAGACATATATACAAATAAATTCTGATTATCATGCATAAAAGGATATTTGAAAACTTGAAGTGGGGAAAATGGCAAGGTATTGGTCAGAGGGCCCAAATTTTAAGATGAATAAGTTCTAGGGCTCTAATGTACAGTATGGTGACTATAGTTAGCAATAGGGATGCAGTCCAAATGAGCACAAGACTGTGTTCACCACCCAAAGATCTAGGGTTCCTCACACTGGATTGTGATAAAGTTAGTGTGATAAAGTCAGATGAACTATATGCTGGTGCATTATTTTACAAATTAAAGCCAGTTATATGTACATCTCCTATTAGTAGTGTATATTTATTATACAATTGGTAACAATAAATAGGAAGAAATACATCATCCTTTTAATTTTACCATTCAAAAGTCAATAACTGTTTTGTCGTATAGCTTTCCAGTGTTTTTTATTGTAGTAAACTATATGTAATGTAAACTTATTTATTTAACCATGTTTAAGTGTACAATGCAGCATTATTAAATACATTCATGATGTTGTGCAAACTCACATCTACCTATATCTAAAACTTTTTCATCATCTTAAACAGAAACTCTGTGCCTATTAATCATTAACTTCCTATTCTCCTTTCCCCAGCCCATGGCAACTACAAATCTGCTTTGTATCTCTGTATATTTGCCTATTCTGGATACTTCATATAAATGGAATTATATCATGATAATGATGTATGCTATGGGTATATAATGTGTAACATGGTGATCATAATTAATAATACTGTATTGTATATTTGAAAGTTGCTAAGATAGTAGATCTTAAAAGTTTTCATCATAAAAAACAAATGTATAACTATGTATGGTGATGGATGTTAACTAGGCTTATCATGGTAATCATTTTGCAAAATATACAAACATCTAATCATTATGTTGTACACCTGAAACTAATATAACAGTATATGTCAATTATGTCTAAATAAAAAAAAGACAAAAACACTTTCTGGGGATATAATATAGAGCACGATGACTGTAGTTAACAACATTGTATTATATATGCGAAAATTGCTAAGAAAGTAAATCTTAAATGTTCTCATCACAAAAAAAGTAATTATGTGAAATGATGGATGTGTTAGCCCTTTTGTGTTAGTCCTGTATACTAGTATCAAATCATCACATTGTATCCCTTAAACTTACATAGTGTTATATATCAATCACAACTCAATAAAGATGGTAAAAAAAGAAAATATTATGCTATGTGAATAATTCAGTCATATAAAAATATATTTTATAATTCTATTTATACAAAATTTCCAAAATAAATTAATAGAACCTAAAAATAGATTCGTGGTGGTTTAGGGTTCGGGAATGGAGGAATATGGGGAGCGACTGCTGACGTGTACAGGATTCTTTCTGGAGTAATAAGAGTGTCCTAAAACAGTGATGATGGTTGCATAACTCTTTGAATATACTAAAATCCATTGAATTGTACACTTTAAATTGATAGATTGTATTGCAAGTGAATCATATCACAATAAAGCTATTTTTTGAAAAAATGAAAATTAACTAATGTTTAAGGATTATTTGTAATAACAATAAATTCTATTAAACAACTAGGTCAGTTTTATTAAAATAAACCTTTAGTTTTTAAGCTATCATTGGCACAGAGTTTAATTTTGAAAAAATAATCCTCTACTAGTAGCAAAAAATAAAATATTTAGGAAAAAGATAGAATGATGTTTACTATAAGTCAGATGGTTACACAGAGTTTTTAATAATAACAAGACTTCTAAAAAGAGATTATGAGCTAATAAGAAAAATCAAATGTTTACCTAGTAAGAACATTTAGCTACATATCGCATATGACAACATATGTTTATTACTTCTCCATTTTAAAATACCACTAAGAGAAAGGCAATGTATCATTTTAATACATATAGTTCCAATAGTAAAGTGCTTGAAATAAAAATCATAATAGATTCTGATAGGCCTGAATTGAATTGACAAAAGATATTAGGCTTAGAGATACATAAGGTTGAACAAGAAGGACATCAGGTCCAGTGGAAAGTGACAGTAAGTCAAAAGAAAGAAAACAGGTATTTATGTGATTCTCCATACTGAGTGCCTGGCACCCCAATTCCTCTTATGCAAATTCTTCAGCCCAACATATTACCTTAAGTAGAAATTTGCAGTATTTTTTATTGAAACTGAACTACTCTAGAGACAAAATCATCAGATATCTATACTTTGGAGGTCACTCAATAAAACAATCAGGTCACTTGCTCAGTCATCCTAGAGTAAAGCCCAACAGTGGACAAACCTTTTCCTGGAAGCACACATTTTCCAATGTTTTGCTTAATGATTCATTTTTACACTGGAAGAAACAGCCATGGATTTTATTACACTTGAGGAAATTTCTAATGAAAACATAAAAAAACAAAGTAGGCAGATAAAGTAGTCCTGAGGAACATTTACAATTCAGAGCATACATGAAAATTTAAATCAATAAAACAAATACTGTAAAGAATACCTTTAAGTAGAAATATTGCTTATATTCCATCCATTTGGAGAACAATGTTTTCTAAATAAAATGTAGTCAAAGAACAAACTGCTTTAAGACAAAGTACTGAACAACAGATAATGAAAGATAATTAGAGGAAACTTCAAATAAATACTACCTCTATGAAGAAAACAAAAACATTGGCAATCAAGTGGAGAGAATTATCAAAGAAGTCATGCAAAACAATTTTCAAAACTGAAAAGTAGGGATTTTCAGTATGAGAGCATAAACCAAATATCTAAAAAAATTAATATGAAACAATTAGAGAAGATCCTAACCCTTCAAGAAAGGCATAGATATATATTCATAGAACTACTAAGAAGTACCAATTGTAATACCAATTATAATTCCAAATGTGTATGTATATATATATATATGTGTATGTGTGTGTCTATATGTGTATGTGTCTATATGTGTGTGTATACATATATATGTATGTATAGTCAATCAACATATCAGTCAGATGTGAGAATATAATAAACGTATTTTCTTATATGTAAATGATTTAAAGTTTAATATTACCAAAATCTTTTCTTCATAAACTCCTCCTAGAAGACATGTCCTAGCCACAAGAGAGTGCAAATAAGGGGATGAGGGGAAAGTGTGGAAATCAAGAAATGGTTTAACGAGTTATGACTCATGAATACATTCATGTGATTAACACTTAAATCAAGACACAGAATATTTCCATTACCATTGGATGAGTGCATCTGGTTCAAGAGAGTGATAAAGATGACTAAGAGCGTGAGGCAATATGAGAGAGTGTGAACAAACCAAGTGAAGCTGGGAGACTGAGGAGTTCATGGGGAAAAAAAAAAAAAAAACAACTCCAGAAAATAAATAGTAATAGAAAGTCAAACTTTTGTGGAAAGCACACAAATTTATATTTATTTAAATTATGACAGAACTAACAGATCAAAATAAGAACTGGTATTTGGGAAACTACATGTAAAAATTAAGGCAATCATTAATTAAAAGAAAACCAAAACATTGCAACATTTCACACAAGTAAGAAAAAGAATCATGGTACACTACTTGGATAATATGTCATGAAAGTAATTACAGACTCAATCAGAAAATGTAATATAACTAAAGAGTAAACTGAGTAAGAAAAATGCATTGGGTTAAAGAAGCTAAATGTTCATCTCTGATAAATCACAAAATATCTGTATAAAAATATTATTTAGAAATGTCAAGATAAATACCAGAATAAATGGATAACATAATTCAAATTTATGCCTTATAACAGTAGAACTAAGAATGCAGAGGGGTGAGATGAGGTTATTTTTTTTTTAATATTATACTGTTAATTGTGATATATAACAATTATATATAATAATTACACAATGTCCATGTACCTATTTATCTATTACTTCAATGAAAATAAAGTTAGTATAGATTTACCTGGTCAGTCATTTTCCAGTACAGTTGCTACTATCAGAAAGCAGTTCAATTTGATCTTAGCAGCGTTTTCTGGATTGAGTGACTCTGGGTGATTACTTCTAGGTCCAACCATGACATGCTTTCTTAACACACCTGTGAATCTCGACATTATCAATTTTGGCAGTCTCTTTCTTTCTATTTCCTTTCAGTCGTAGACTTCAGTGAATCATAAGAAAGTGTTAAACAGAAAAGCATATGGTATCTCTCAACTATAGTCATTGAACAATGTCAAATAACAACTTCGTGGTAAAATCCTGTTAATATCAAAACAACCTGAAAAATATGGATTATTTATTAAGTGGTACACTGTATTATTTAAATAAAGAAAAAAGTGGTGAAAACTGCTTTCTGCAAAAAGTGACAATCCAGGAAAGTATGAATTGGATTGTATCTCATAATTAATCATATTGGAAAAACATTGGTAGTATATATAGCCTCACATCAGGAGCATTCCTGCAGTAGTAGAAAGCAAAAATACAAATCAGTCTATGTTTATGTAAAACAGTTTAAATTAGTCTACGTTAAAGTTAGTGATTGTAATGCAGTCCTTTTTTTTTTAACCTAGTGTCTAAATCTTTCAGCAAATAATAATAACTTATGAAGTTGCTGTAATATAATTGGAATTGATATACACAATTTTAAAGGCAAGCATAATTCAATAATTACTACTAAGTAAACAAAACCAAAAGTTCTCAAATTATTTTACTGCAAATCATTACCAAAATCTTACACTAAAACGAGGGATAAGTATTCATTTGTATTAGATGAATAAAGAAGAAAATTAATCCCTTACATCTAAAGAAAATATCTCAGAAACTGGATTATGTTTTCCTTATGCTTATAAACTTATCTAGTGATAAAACATATATGGTATGATGTATTTGAATATTGCACTAGAGACTTCAGTGCTCACCTGAGATTGCTGTACAGTGACATTTTCGAACTAGAAGTTAACTTTTTTCTCCACACACGAAAATTCTAACTTCTTAGATATTAATATATATTATATATAATATATAATATATATATAAAGAAAAGAAAAAAGATGACATTGAACTACGTCAAAACTCTAAGAAAAACATATATACATAAAGAAGATTCTTTGGCCCTCTCTAAGGGAATGATCATTACAGATTTTCCATAGGATGTGTCCTCAGATATTGAATCCATTATTACATAAATATTTTGAATTGAGAATATTGTGTGCATATACATTTTAAGTTCAATCATTTGATCCATATCTGTATTTTGTCCTATGTATATTCACTTTATTTATCAAGGTAAAATCATAGTATTTAAGAGAAACCAAATATCTCCAAATGTTTTAAAATAATTTACTAAAAAGAGCAGGTGATTTTGATGATGGAAGGATACTAAAAGTTTTAGCAATAAAACTGGGTATGCATCCACATTAGCATCCAAAATAAAACATATAAACAAGTATTCCAGTAAATAAATTCCCTTAGAATATCCAAGAAATATAAGTATGCATTGAGAGAAACATGAGCTGCAAGACTTTCACACTTTAGCTGTCATGGCACAGGGACATTAGGGACATCACCTGGTCAAAGATAAGAGTCTTCCAAGCATTTCTTTACCCTGAAGATAGTATCTCAGACATTTGAATGTCCATGTAAAAGACCTCATTAAGTAACTGCTTGTTGTACAAGAACAGAGAATATGATGGTAAAGATGTTGTTAGTTTTGATCTGTGGGCTAGGAAGCTGTCCGTCAGGGAAAACTAAAACTACTCACAGTATTGAAAGTATCTGAGGACTGATGAAAACCCTAAGTTTGACTTATCCCTCGAATGGCTGGAACAAAGCCTTTCCTGAGTCTCCAGAAGATTTAGAAATCATCAAGAATTTCTGAGAATAAAATCCACAACTGCAAGAAACAGGAAGATTTGAGCCTACCTGGGAAAACAAACTGGGTATATGTGAACTTGAAAGAATGTAAATGTCAATGAGAATATCTCACATATACCTATATATAGATAAAGAGACTGGAGAGCAGTAGAAATTTATAAGTATGCCATTATTTAAGAAACTAAATGTAACTGGAAACCTATATAGAGTGAGAGATTTAAAAATTTTTTTTTGGTTGTAGATTTTATTCAGGTTTTACTGTTGGTTCTTTAGTGTAGCTATGTTTATAAAACTTAATTTATAAGTTTAAACTAAATATTTAAATATAACCACAATTGTCTGTGTTTATATATATAAAGAATACAGTATGAACGACACACAAATATTGTGCAGTGATACAAAAGTTTATATTTTGCAGAACCTATAATTTTTATTTTTCAATTACTTTTCAAAATTTTGTTCTTTAGGAGACAAAACCTAAAAGTATGATTTCTACATTCTTTCTCATGTTAAATGTATTATATGATTACTTGTAAAGAAAATATTGCCTGTAGCTTTACATCTAAAATTTTTAAAACTTCATATATGTTAATCTTATTTCTTGAAACAGATGAAAGGACAGGACATATGGACATTTGTACAAGAAAATCCAACCACTATATAAAGTTTTGAAATATTTATGTATTTCAGAAATTTCTGTATCATATTCAAACATTTTATATTGCATAGTAGAATAGCTTCCCATTTAAATTCAAGTTTATATCTACCAAAAATACATCTCACAAAGCTTCAACATATTTTTTATTAAAATTATTGGGGTGACATTGATTAATGAATAAGTTTCAGTTGTACAATTCAAACAATCCAATCTAAAAATAGGCAGAGGACTGAACAGACACTTCTCTCAAGAAGATATATAAATAGTCAATAGACATGAAAAGATGCTCAACCTCACTAGCCATTAGAGAAATGTACATCAAAATCACAATAAGATATCAATATATTTTTAATATTGGCTTTTCTACATGGACTTCTATACAAAAATATATTATTTTACCTTTGTTTTGGGAAAAATAAGGAAACAAATTACAGAATATAACTATTCAGCCTTTTAAACCTAACCTAAAATATTGGATTAATAAAATCAAATAAGTTTAAATTCAACAGTATACTGCATATATATTGCATTGTGTATTTAACACTCAAATCTAGATTTCCTTCTGTCACCAAATATTTGATCCTTTATACCTATCTACCTTCCCCCTCCTCCACTTCCCTCTGGCAACCGCTAATCCACAGTTCATGTCCATGAGTCTCTGTTTTTATTTGTTTGCTGCTTTCAGTCTTATCCCACATATGAGTGAAATCATATGGTTTTTAACTTTTTCTGTCTGACTTATTTTGCTTAGTATGATTATCTCAAGATCCATTCATGTTTTTGCAAGTGGTAGTATTTCATCTTTTCTTATGACTGAGTCAATTTCCATTGCATAGATGTACCATATCTTTTTTATCTACTCATTACAGTTAATATTCAGTTAATATTGAACCCTTTTCTCCTTAAGCTTGAGACAACAGCAGAGATGCCTTTTCTCACCACTTGTATTCAATATTGTACTGCAATTTATAGCGATGGCAATGTCATAAAAATAAACAAAAGAATGAACAGTGGAAATGAGTACAGCTATCTCTAGTTACAGATGACATGTTTGTTTACATCCACCATTCTTAAAGATACATCAACAACACAAATAGTAGGACTAATAGTAATTTTAGCAATGCCACAGGATAAAAGGTAAACATACAAAATCAATTGTGTTGGGAGCCGGAGATGTTGGGAGCCCTTTGTAAGGAAATATCAGTTCCTGAAACCCTGAAGGGAGGATAAGCATCAGTTCCTGAATTTCCAAGGGAGGAGTTTTTCTCTTGGCCTTATGTTAATTCATGTTAATCGCAGCTATTGTTTCTGGATACTTGTGGTTTTGTTTTGAGTAGTTTGAGCAGTTTGTCAAGCAGTTTGTCACGTACTCAAGCTGTATAAGTATACGGTGCTAAATAAACTCGAGGCTGCAGCTTTGACTGTATGCCCTCCCGAGATCTTTCTCTCTTCTCTGTCTTTTTTTCCTAACCCTCGTTCCCCCACTCAGGACTGTTCAACTCTGCCCGGCTGGCTCCGACAAATTGTATTTGTATATGCTGGCAAAAATTGATTGAAAAAAATTGAAAAATATCAATTTTTAGAGGGTCAAAAAAGATATATTGGAATAAATTAAAAGTCATATAAGATATAAACTGAATATTAAAAAGTATTGTTGAAAATTTTAATTAATATAAAGTCATATAAGATGTAAAATGGGAATTAAAAAGTATTGTTGAAAATTTTAATTTTAATTTCAATTAATTTTTAGAAAAACTGGTTATTTTATATTAATGTATGATAAAATTCACTTATATTTAAATGTTTAATCTTTCTAAATTAATAATTAATTAATTGATTGATTGATTCAGTACTATCCCATTCAAAATCCCATCAGAATTCAGTAATATGTCATTTCTAAAATTTATATGGAATTCTCCACCAGTCTAGGTTCATGACAGTCTATATAAGCAGAACCTCTCCCTTGTCAACCTATAATATAGGGTATGCATTAAACAAAATTATTATGTAGGTAACTGATATTTTGAAGTTGTTACTGAAACATAACCTTGTACATTGTGTGACTCTTATAGTTTGGTTTCAAATGGTTGGGGAGATGATGTAAAAAGATGCCAAAATTCATGGTATTGGCATAATGATCAGAAAATAAGAGACTAGAAAACTGTTTTAGAGTTTGAGAATAAATACCAATGCTAGGCAATGGAAAATATTCAATATGAGTATGAAAACTTAGAAGTTAGAAAATATTATTAATAATTATGTCACTCTAGATATAGAGGTTAAAAAATGGATAATAAAATGTGTTGGCTGTATTTGACAGCATACTACAAAGAATTGTCTGATGTGCAGAAAACAATGAAGTATATTAGAAAGTATATAAATACAAAGGCTTGTAATTTTCAAAGAAGCAACTGCTTCTCAGTTGCAACCATAACAGATGGATTAGAGAAAACCTTTGAACAGCACTAACAGGTAAAAGAGTTTCAGAAAGTATCAACATTATTAAAAGTATTCTAATATTGTATTAGGTGTCTCAGAGTAAAGGTCCAACTAAGGATATGGAGCCAGATAAATGAAACAATAAAAATAGCTTGGGAAGGTGAGAATGAAGGTGCATCTAATCACAGTGAATCATCATCCATCTCAAAAAACATCATCCTGCACTAAAAGAGTGTGATTGTTCAATACTTAAAATGATCATTGACTCCCCCTGCCATCTATAAACGAAGAATGAAATGGTAAAGATGCTCATCTTCTAATAGAGCATATTCATAAATATTAGATGAATATAAACAGGTTATTTTGAAAGGAAAAATCTAGAGGAAGGAAACATGCTGTGGAGCTCACTGAATGAGGAAAAAAGACACCCAAGGAAAGTAATCAGGGCTTTATAAAGAATAATTCCCTAGCCCCAGGTTGCAGGACCCTAAATATGTTCTGCCCCATGGAATTACAAAATTGCTCTGGATCAGTTATTGCTGTGTGTCTCCCACTTTTTTCTTTTCTCGGAAAGATGTTTATTGACTGTATGTATGGTAAGTAGATAACTTTTGTTTTTATTTCATATGCCTCTGGATAAAGAAGAACCAAATGAAAACCTGATACAGAAACTAACATATGTTTCTTAGAGATCTGTGGCTTTGAAACAAAGGCCAGTCTAAATTAGACTTTTGGATTTTCTCCACTAGAAAGAGACTCAGTGTATTTACCTTCTAGAAAGGAGTGAGTTAAATATTTAGTTATAAGAAATTCAGACAGTGGTCAGTCCACAAATATTCCAATTTTCATCTTCAGAACACAAGGGTAAGATTTTATTTCTTCCTTTCCTCCCTCACTGAACTGAATTTAGAGGTCCTGTGACATGGTTTGGGTAATCAAATGTCACCAGAGGCTTTAGAAGTTGATTTGCTATTTGCCACTTTCCATCTTACCAATGTAGTAGTACTTTCATTATCTTAGCCTTCCTGAGTGACTACAATAGACAAAGGTCCTTCTCTGAACTATGCTGTACATGTAGTATAAAGAAGAAATAGGTGTTTGCTTTGTATGTTCTACCACTCAGATTTTGAAGTTTTTGTTACTGCATCATAAATTATCCCATCCTGGTACTGATTCAGTACCTGGAGAAAAATTAAAGAGAATGGTAACATCATATTCCAACATGGAATCTGTATAGATTAAAGACATAAATGTTAAAGATAAATTTAAGAAAAAATAAAAAGATAGTATAAAAATAAAAAAAGATAGTATAAAAATTTTTGTTTTAGACAAAATTTCTTAAACTAAGCCACAAGTACATAAACCGCAAAGTAAATGAGCGAATTACTTAATTATAATTTTTAAATTTCATTGAAAGACAATTTGCAGATTGTGAGAATGTTTAAATCTAAAATAGATAAGGAAATAATATCTAGATAGGAATAATATGAAGAAAGGACACATATAAAGACATAGGTATTAGGTATAAACAAACAATTTAAAGAAGAGAAAACGATGAATAACTAGCACAAAAAAAGTGTTCAAACACATTAGTAACTAAGAAAATGCAAATTGTAACTTTTTTTTTTGCTCACTTAATAATGTAGAAATTAGAAAGAATATTTTGCCCATGGCTAGCAACTAGACGAGTGCTAGGAACATAGTAGAAAGGAGGACCATATATAGAGCCTAACATTTAGTAAGCTCTTATTATATGACTTACATTGTTTTATATTTCAACAATTTTTAATATTTTCTAGGACTCTTTCTTATATATTATCACATTTGATCCTAATGATAACTAAGTAATTAGAATATCCTGTTTTTTATTGTTTTTGGTGAAGAAATTGAGGTTTCAGGGGCCTCAGGGAGTTAATTAAGGTCATTATTCTGGGGTTTGATGCTTGAAGACTATATAAGAACAATAAGGCTACAGACATTACTAATACAGAACCCCAATTTATTAAAGTTTAAGGAAAAAAAAGAAAATAACCAAAACCTATATCAGCATTTAGCTTTTCATAAATTTCTTGGTATACACTCCTATTAGTTTAATGATTCTTTAAAAATGGGTATTTAAAGGAAGAAACACAAAAGATACACAGACTATGTAGCAGTTCTATATGCGGGTGAGCAGAACTGATGAATCATGCCCACCATGTTTAAAAGTGCTTGCTGAGCCTTTGAAATACTCTGTACAGTTAATTATAGGCATTTTCAAAATCACTTTGCCTTGCTCTTGTGTCTGCATTTATGCTCAGCCCCTCCACATTATGATTTATTATTAAATACATTTCGATGCACATCTAATCTTAGAAAAAAACATGATTTTAGTCATGCCTTCAGTATAGCATACTTTTCTTCATACATATTATAGCCTATTAATCTAGGACAATGTAGTTGAAATAGGACTGGAATTATATTTAGGATTTCCCTTTGAATATCTCTGAAACTAACTTTTATTTAAATTATAATTTTAAGAATACAATAGATGACCTGACTACTTCACTGGGCTATACTGAAAATCAGATGAGTTAATACATTTATGCTTAGCAAAACATCTATTAGAAGCAAGATCGTATAATGGTAAAGAGTACAGGCAAGAGAAGCAACGTCTGGGCTTAAATACTGATTTTGCCACTTTCCAGCGTGTATCCTTCCCAAATGTCTTAGCCCTCTGTTACTTAGTTTCCTTATCTGTAAAATCAGTATAGCTCTGACTTATGAGGATGAAAGAAAATCTGTCCAATGTTCTTAGAATCTTGTCTAGAATATAGTAAGAATTATTTAAATATTTGGTGATGATGATAATGATGTGTCATAAACTAGAATACAATGGTGAAGAATTCAGAATAATATCTTTCAGTAGGACACCTGGAGAAACACAAAAGCTCAGTATTACAATGCTGAAACTCTGTTAAATAAAACCTTTTACATTTCTGGTATTTAATTCAAACGGCCTACAAATAAATCTTAGCTTTTTTGAATGATTTACATGCTAAATCAAAATGTAATTATGGTGAGCCACTCTAAGTTACTTTTTATCGACAGAGTCTTGCCTGTCCCCAGACTTTATATCCCTAAGAATTTAAGGCACTGGGATGTGGTGCAAAGGTCCAGGATCATCCTCAGCCAAGTTTGCATTGAGATCTGTCATCTATCAGAAGAATTTGTCAAACAACATCTTTACTTAGGTATTTTAGGCTGAAATGTGATGCTCAAGTGATTTTTTATGTATAATTCTACAATTGAGAATGTAATCTTTGTGACTTTAAATATATGACAAAATCTAACACTATAGTAATAGAGTATTTATTATTGGAAGAAATAATAGTACTAATTATTATGTAATCATGACTAAATTTTATATGGTGCTCCTTTGTGTCTGATATTAACCATTTTTATCTTCACAATAATCCTATGAGATAAGTATTGTTAATATGCTATTTTTGGAATAAGAAAGCTAAGCAGCAGTCCCCAACTTTTTTGGCACCAGGGATGGGTGCTCTTATGAGAATCTAATGCCTGGTGATCTGAGTTGGAGCTGAGGCAGTGATGCTAGTGCTAGGTAGCAGCTGTAAATACAGATGAAGCTCGCTGGCTCACTCACTGCTCACCTCCTGCTGTGCACCCCCATTTCTAACAGGCTAAGCACCATACCCATCCATGGCCCAGTAATCGGGGACCCCTAAGCTAAGAAACATGGCTTGCTCAAGATCAATCTTCTGGTAAGTAGTGGGACCAAGATTTAAACCCAGCAATTTTCACCTCTAGGGCTTATGCTATTCATCATTATTATGTAGATTATTTATAATTGTAGAAGTTCTATAATATAATTACAATAGTATTTTCAGAAAATTGACTGTTTTATTACTGCTTTACTGAGCAGATGAAATTACTGCCTCTATAGCATCTTTCAAGGCAGGCACAGTGTGGGGTAAACACATATATTAAATAACATATATCTGAGCTCCTTTTTTGTTGTTAATTTGTATTTCTTTTCCACTGTAACAAAATGTTAGGGTTTTATTTCTTGAAGAACAAACCTTAAAACTGACAAATAATTTGGAATAGATAATAACGTGCCCTTTGAGTGCCTTAATTGTGTAATAAAAAATTGATATTTGTGCCTATTCTACTTTATTTTACCATTCGATAAAAAAAGTCAGTAGATAAAATAATTTAATCATTGTAAAAAGCTTTGTTTTTCTGGAGTTGAAATTATTAATATAATTATTCAAAAAATTTTGAGGTGTGATGCTTTCCAATACTTCATTTTCTTTAACATAACTATTTTTCATGTGATTCAGCACAAGGAGAGTCCTTTTCTTTTTTCCCTTGAAGATATTAGTTTTCTTGAAGATATTAGGTTAGGTCACTGTAAAGAAAAATTCAACTGACCTTATGGCTTCTCTCTTCCTGGTCATTCTTGCACTGATGCTTCTAGTTTGCAGCAGAAAGCAATAATATCTTTTGAATTATTAAACCATAAGTTCACACTTAACATTGACAGAATTTCAAAGGCACGTCTTATTATAAAAATAATTGTGAAGGAAAGAAGGTGTTATTTTGATTTTCACATTATATTTTCAGTTAATAACAAACAGCATTAACATTAATAAATATGGCATCACAGACATTGGAATTTTTTTATTTTGAATCTTGGGGCAATTTTCCATATTTTTATTATGAAAAATAGATGCTTTTTTAAGAAAAATAACAAGCAAAAGAATATTTTAAAACTATTCTAACCAAAGCGGCTTTTATGATATAATACATGAGATAAAAATAATCATTGTTAGTGGTTTTTTCTTTTTCTTAATTGTTAAATCTAATATTTTCCCAAACATATATTTTATATTTTAAATACATACATTTATCTCTACTTATAGACGTATATGTTTAAGTTTTAAAATTAGTTATGAATTTTTATGCAACTTGCATTCATACTTGATCTTTTTTGTAATATCTTTCCATATCTGTAATATTCCTAAAAATGAAAAAAATAGACCATTTTATTTCTAAGTTTTTTTTTCATAATTTTGGTGTCAAATTACAATTGTCCTATAGATGTTGTAACTGGTTTTCTTTTTTTTCTTAAATTTATTGGGGTGACACCAGTTAATAAAATTATGTTTCATATAATTCAATAATATGTCATCTGTATATTGCATTGTATGTTCATGGCCCAAAGTTAAGTTTCCTTCCATCACAATCTATTTGACACTCTTTACTCTAATCTACCTCTCCCTCACCCCCTCTTCTCTGGTAATCACTAAACTGTTGTCCGTGTCCATGAGTCTGTTTGTCTTGTTTGTTTGTTGTTTTCAGTTTTATATCTCACATATGAGTGATATCATATGGTTCTCAACTTCTATCTGACTTATTTTGCTTAGCACGATAATCTTGAGATCCATTCATGTGATAGCAAATGGCAGTATTTCACCTCTTCTTATGGCTGAGTAATAGCTCATTATATATATGTTCCACAGCTTCTTTTATCCAATCATCAAAGGACAGTTTGGTTGTTTCTATGGCTTGCCCATTGTGTAAAATGCTGCAATGAACATCAGGGTACATATATTTTACGGATAAATATTTTCAAATTTGGGGTGTATATACCCCAAAGAAGGATTATTGGGTCATATGGTAATTTTATTCTTAATTTTTTGAGGAAGCTCCATACTGTTTTTCATAGTGGTTATACCAATTTACACAATTTACAGTTACAATTTGTAAGGAGATCCTTCCTTTACTCCAACAGTGTGCTTTCTTATCCATTTAAAATTTTTATTCTTGAAGAAAACTAATATATATACTCCACTTCTTTATCTTCTTTATAATTATTTTTGAAACATTATACAAAGTTAAATTATACCATAATAGTAATTAAGTTTCAGGTATAAAAAATTATTTAAATAGATATTTATAAAGTATTAATTAGATTGTGTATACTCCCTCCTTTAAAATTATTGTAAATATTATAACTATAATTTTAATACTAAAGATATTATGAACAAAGAATATATATGTATATGTGTATGTGTGCATGCATATTTACACATATGTATAGAATATAGAGTTTGTAATGTTTATCTGTAGTTGTATTTTATGTGAACTCTCCTTTACTCATTAAAACTTATATACAGTTTTTGTGCATATTCTTTCTATTCATATTTAACTTTGATAAACTATTGGGAAAATCAAATAACTTGATAAAGCAGAAATCTTGTTGTTTTTATGTGTGTGTGATAGAAAAGGCCTTTTATCATATATCATCACCTGATGACCAAGACAATTATGTTACATAAACTAGTAGCTTCTCTTTTACCTGTGATATATTGAAGATCACAAAGGAAAAAAGTTTCTTGTCCAAATTTCATAGCTTATAGATACCAGAACTTTGGCAGGATTATGAAGTTTCAATCTAATTTCTCATTTGCTCTGTTACACTAGAGAGTAGAGACATTTTGTTGTTCACCATTCTATCCCAAGCCACTAAAAGAGTAAGTAAGCTCTTGCAACTTACATGTGTGTGTAAATATTTAGTGATAAAAATCCACAGGGAAAACATAAAATTCCTAACAAACTTATCACTTAATTTTTTTAAAAAATTAAGCTGTGGTGGAGTTGTAAGTGGTTAGTTTTGAAACTGTGTGGTGATAAACTTTTTTGGCAATAGCTGATGTAAGAACAAAATGTGAAACAAAACATAGAATGTGAAAGGAGGCACCACAGAAAGAAGACCTAGGGCTCCAGGGGCTGGGGAACTGCTTGCCGATTAAGACCTTTAGAGCACTTGAAAGGTCTTGACCTTCAAATTCTAGAGAGAAGCCTTCCTTTTCATCTCTGGCATGCCACATGATTCTGTTTTAACTTCATAAACTAGAAAGGAATAGCATAGGTATGTAATCCAATCTCTATAAAAAAATATTTTTAGAAATAACATTAAGATAGTAACATGATCACACATAAACAAAACTAACAAAATTACTTACTACCATCAAATATTCACTCAGTATTCGAATCGTCAATTGTCTGATGTTTTTGAACCATAATCTAAATAAGATCTTCACATTAGTTGCTATGTCTGTTAAAGTCTCTTTTTATCTGTAGCTTTCACCACTCTTTTTCTTTTCCCATACAGTTCATTCGTTGAGGACATGCATTTATCTGTCCTGAGAGTATTCCACTATCTGAATATTGCTGATTTTATCTCCATGGTATAATTTAGAATGCCCTTCTATTCTCTTAATGTCATGTAAATTCTTAGTTAGACCTAGAGGGTGTTTTTCTTTTGCACTATTATGTCATGACAACTGCTCTGTTCTTCTATGAAGGAAGTCATACTGTGCTACTGTCTCTTATCTTGTCATATTAATAGCCACTGTTATTCAATTCTTAGGTATAGGTAAATAATGATATTTTAATTCTATAATTATTTTTAAGTTATTAACTAGAATATGTCCATAAAAATATATCTCATTTGCTAAATGTCTGAGATTCGACATACACACGCATTTCTTACCACTTTTACCTTTACCTTTTAAAATACTTTTCTTGGCCTTTTGTCACTTTAATTCCTAAATCCCATATTATGTTTTTGTTTGTATCTATCTTCCATTGGAAACTTTGTAATTCAGTCTTTATTTCAGAGATTATTTTCTTTTATTTTCACTTCTTTAATTAGTTCAGTCAATTCTTATTTTATATCCTCCTTCTGTTTGTCCATTTATAGTCAAGTCTGTATTTCTGATTTGTGGTATTATTCTGCAAATGCTTGTTTAATTAAATTTCATTCATATTCAGAATGGTGTGTTATACTCTTCTTTTGTTTCTTACCTTTGCTTTGAGAACTTATTTGGTTAAAAATATAATGCTCATGCTACCATTTATTCTTGTAGTAATTGTTTGGCTCAGTGCTCACATTTTGTTGTTGATTTTTATTATCGAGTTGATTTTTCTGGGCCTAATAATAGAAAGATTCTACAGGAGCAAGGTTTGGTGGCTTCCTTCATTTCTTAGTGCAAGAACAACCTTTTCTGTTGCTAAAATGATTTCTTCAACAAATGGAAACTAATGGAATTTCTTTTGATTTAATACTTTGATTCTTGATTGTTTTCTAATTCCAGTAAGTCTTTGATTTTCAGCCACTTCTTTATTCCTCTTTAGCACCAAGCCTCCAAGGAGTTCATTTCCAACAATCCTGCTTTGCCTCCGGAATTTACACATTCATGACACTGCCATCTTTGGTTCCACACATTTTTGAAGTACATTTTATTTACCTTACCATTAAATGTTCTCTGCTTTCTTACCCTGGTTAGGACCCTCTTGTGAAGGTGACTATTGTTAGATGTCATCTCTGGTCACCCACACTGGGACCCTACAGTACTCTCCTATGTTTGTCACAGATGCCTGTGACTCTCCATTCAAATTCAGGCTCTGCTTAAGTACAAGCATTAAACACACTCTGTTGTCTGGTGGTTATTTACTATTCCAGTAAATGGAAGTGTATAGAACTCTCTTTGTCCTAATTATGCTGTTAGACTTAACTGTGGATGAATTTATTATCTAACTATATTGATCTGCATATTTTTCCCTTGGAAGATGTTCAGAGATTCAAATTTAAAAAGCTCCTGCTATCCTTGAGGTACTTGGAAATTCTATAATAATATTTTGAATGGAACAAAGGTGCCTTAGTTAAAAAAGAAATTTAAATTACAAAATCCTCCAGAGTAAGAATACAATTATAATTTACAAAGCAAAGCTTTTATTGCTAGAATAATTCTTTCTCTCATTCAAAGACCTTTGAATAGGCAGAATATGAAAATGAGAGTGTTCTAAGTGATATAAGCAATACTGCACTGGAATCTAAGTATGATGAAAGTAAAGACAAAAGAGAACTGGGAATGCTTTATTTTATCAAAAGCAGAATTTGGAATGAGTTAAAATGTCTCACTGCTTTTAAAAAGAATTTTAAAATGCATTATCGAGATGAGATACTATTTAAGGATTAATGAAATCAAATACAAATATTTAGAGTTAGCTTATAACAATCTTTCTATAATCTCACTTAACTAGTAAAATTCAGAAAGCTTTTCAACAACTGGAAATCTTGGCACAAGAATATTGTCAAAGTGTTCTGCTGGACTAAAATTACTTAGCATGTAGGAAGATGCATGGGCTGCTTTTCACAGAGGAGCCCAGGAACATCCAAGTGCTGGAGACTGGTAGATAGTGAGGCAGTTATGCTCATGGGAGAAAAAGAAGGTAAACCTAATAGAATTACAGTTATCAGATATACAAATGCGGAAAAAGGAAAATATGGAATGCTCTGTGAGAAATCTTAAAGCCCAGTCATAGAAGTAGTGTATTCCATTGGCCATAATTTAGTACGATGGCTTAAGCTCACTCCAAAAAGTCACAAGAAATATATTCTAACTGTATTCCCAGGAGAAATGAGACATTGAGTTTCATGATGAGAGAGCAATCTCTAACAAAATCTAACATTTTGCTTACCAAGTATTTTTTTTACTCCCATTTTCTTACTTATAATATATTTACCACTCATTAATTAAAGCAACCCAGAATTTCATCTAATTCCTTCATCTAATTCAAATTCAAGGATTTCGAGAGGTTATAAATTTTATTTGTTTTATTGTCTGTATAAGTTTTAACACACCAATATCATAGAACAAACCTTACTATTTTGTACATAACATATCATCTAGTTTTGGTGTTCACAAAAAAAAATTCAGTTAAGTATTTTCCATGTAAACTTTAGAATCATCATGTCAATTTCAACAAAAACCTGCTGTAATTTTAATTAGGATTGTTTTAGTTTATAGATCTATTTGGAAAGAAATAAAATATTAACAATATTGAGTCTGACAATCCATTATCTAATTCATGATGATCAGGTTATATCATTTAATTGACTCCGGGCTCAATTTAATTTCTCTCAGCAATGATTTGTAATTTTTAGTGTAAAGCTCTTATGCTTTTTTTTAGCTGTAGTCTTATGTATTTAATATGTATGGTAATATTGAAAATTTTTTGTCCTCTAATTGTTACTACTGCATAGAAATGCAATTAATTTTGTTTTTAAGTTTATATCTATCAATATATCAAAAAATTTTTCTTAATCACTTCAATATCTGTAGGTTGGTTTTATTATACTTATCTAGTGTTTTTGGAATAAATATTAGGTTATAGATTTTTAGCTTTTCTCAGTTTTGATATGTCACATTTTCCCTATATTTTCAAGTATTCTGATTCCCTTTGTTTCATAGTCTATTTCAAAATGTATTGATTAGTTTTTAAACATATAAATTTCTAAGTAATTTTCTGTTGATTTATAGTGTATTTTCATTCTATTCAGAGAAGATCTTTAATTCATTTCAAGATTTTAAACATTTGAGACTTACTTTGTGATCTATCACATCTTTAGAAGTGAACTATATTTACAAAACATTTGCAAAATTGCGCTAGAAATAACTTTCTTTAGCTGGATATCTATTAAAAAAACACAAAAATACCATATTTGATAGAGAATTAATTGAAAGCATTCACACTAAAGGAAAAAATAAAGTGCTTCTATTTCCTATTAGTACTCAACATTAGAAGCTCCAGGAAATATCAAGAGAAACAAATATTATACATATTTAAAAGGAAAAAAACTATTATTTTATATTATGTAATTGTAAATTTAACAAGAATAATCTGATAAGCTTTTTTCTAATAAGTTTAGTGAGTATGACAAATGCAAATTCCATGCACAAAAGTTAATACATTTTGATACATTAGCAATAAAAAAATGTAAAATATAATGAAAGCAGAATCTACCTTAATGTGTATGATGTTTTAAAAGTAAAATTGATCTCTGTGTATTTTTATGGAAAGTTTTCCTATACATATTGTTATGTGAAACAAAACAAAATAAAAATAAAGAAATGTTTAAACAGAAAGTAACCTAAATTGCTGAATAGTTCATTTTAGCATAATTCTGTTTATTTAAAATATACACATAGTCAGAAGCAAACTCTTTATTTTTCTGTGAACACACATTTATAGAAAACACTGAAATTATGAGCAACAATTAATTGTGTTTCTAACTGAGGAAGAAGGTGGGATTTGGGGGAGAAATTAGACCAAAAGATACATTTGCCTTTTTTCTATTTTTTAATATTTATGAAAATATAATCGTGAAATTAAAATTATTCTTAGGGCATATTTAAGTATAGTTGTTTAGGTAACATTTTTAATAGAAGGTGGAGGTTTCTATTAAAAACAGTCTATCCGCTTAACAACTGGATATATTCACCAGCGAAATTTATCTTCGGTTAACTTTATTATAAGATATTTCTCCACCAACCAATAAAGGCTCACCACTCTTATTCTGCCAAATTCTTGTTCTTCATACATATTATTTTAGTTATTCCTGATTCTTCCTCTGACTTTCAGGTCTACCATCTACTAGTTCTTGGATGACATAAATTTGTAGCACGTGTAAATAATTTTTCTTTTCTTTTAGTGTGATCCAATTTGGCAATATTTTCTATGCATAGAAATCATTCAAGCTAAAATTGTATGGTACTTTTGTACAAAAATAAACTTCACATTCAAGGTATAAAAGAAATATTTTTCTTCTGGTTATATAATTAAACAGGAAATTGTGAACAAACATTTACTGTTATAATAACCTAGCTTACCTTGTCCCTACTGGGCACTCCTAAAATGTGATTGATAAGAAAATTTGCTACTAAAATCTTAATCAGCTCTTGAAAACCCATGTGTTTCTATTAGTTAAATCATCACTTAGAGTCTATTTCTTTTGTAGGTAACGTATTTACCGAGATGCCTTACTGTGATTTGCTTTTTTTTTTTACATGGTTTTATAATATTTTGAAATTGGTAGGTTTTGTAAATATATTAAATTTAACATTTTAATTTTTCACAGTGGGAGCTTAGTCATTATAGGATAAGCAACTTGCCCATGATAAAATTGGCAGTTAATTATGTGCATTTATTTAAATCCAGTTCATCTACCTAGTACTAATAAAATACCTCCATTTTATTTATTTATTTTTTAAATTTTACTATGGCTGGGTGTATGTTACTTTGAAAAGAAAATGTTCTAATTTTGAAAATTATCATATAACCTACATAAATCATTCATGATCAAGGAATCGGACTATAGCAGTACACATAGTCCTACTTAATAAGACCATTTGATTTTGAAATTCTATGCATTGAAATGACTCACTGAAGAGTCAATTAAATTTATCCAAAAAACAAATCTTCCCTAAAGTGCAGTATAACAAATCATTTATGTGTTCACAGGTCAGTTCCACAAAAGCCTACAGAGTCTGTAACTTGTCTAATTCTGAATTTTAGAGTCTGTGAAAGGAGAGACTGGATAAAAAGTACAATCCAGTGAAATCAGTGGGTGGCTTACAGCCACAAATAGACTCATGATTATGGAAAACAACTCATCAGATTCCAGGGAGACCACACTCTTTCCAATAAGTGACTCAGTATTGTTCTCATGGCTTATGGGCAAGAGTTTAGTAACAAATCATAAGTATCTGTAACATAGCTATATGATAGTATTCTTTATTGATACAATAGTAGAGATAACTTTTTTTTCAGTTTTATATGGCAAACTAGTATACACATATTTACATTTATGTCTACATATTTGTATGTATACATGAAAAAAAACAAGTATATGACACTAAAAGCCTATATAATTGTAGGGCTTTTTTTTTCTCCTCCAAGGCATAATGGTCATAAAAAGTCATCTTGCTAATGCATTATTTGTTATTTTGAGTCACCAACTTTCATTAATGCTTCTCCTTAGGCTTTCCAAAGATTGCATGTATATTGTGGTAGTTAACAACATAAAATGAGTTCCAAACTAATAACTGTATTCTTAGAAATAATTTAACAGCATATATACTGAGTTGCAGTTTCATTTAAGTGTGATTAATGGTTTCATTTGGGAGATATGAAGCTCTTCTGGGGTTCTAGGTTGTTGAAATTTTTTTCACTGTAGCATAAACTAGTGCAGCTTAGCTTAAGAATTTTTCAAGGCATATGCTTCTTTTCCCTCTACTACTGGATTATGAGCATAATCTTTAATGTCTGGAAATAATTGAATGGCAAGGTGCTTCCTTCCTATATTTTCACTCTAAATCTCTTAAGTTGAATTATGGTCTAAGTAATATGGTCAATCTGAATATTAGACCATGAAATGGTCACTTAGTTTTAATTAACTTATGTTCTTATAAATCAGGCATTATATGTGAAGGCAGATAATATATATTTAAAGTTAATGTTTTCATGTACTACTTTGCTTTATAGGAGAAATAAAAACAGAATAAAAGTATAGAAAACTGGAAATATATCACACTGCCCTTTTGCTGTGTAGGAAATGACAAAATTTAACTTTCAGATCACCAAACAAGATAGAAGGCTAAAAGATTCCATACCCCCCTGATGTTTAAAAATTACTACATTTGAACAGATTTCTTTTGTGACAATGAGGGAAAAAAGAGCAACTAATTAGAGGTCAATGGAGAAAATGTATACTGGAGAACAGAAAACCATGATTTGGGGGGGAAACTCAGAGACAGAAAAAGAGAGAGAGGAAAAGGAAGTGAAGGGAAGGGAAGAGAAAGGAAGGGAAGGGAAAGGAAGGGAAGGGAAGGGAAGGGAAGGGAAGGGAAGGGAAGGGAAGGGAAGGGAAGGGAAGGGAAGAGAGAGAGAATCTAATTGATTGCCTTATTAGAGTAGCAAAATCATCATCTCAGTATTCTAAAAACTAATAAATAGAAAAAATTTAGGTATTTAGCTTGCTTTTCATGTGAAAAATTTATTTCAGGGTTACTACATTACTAATAAATAGAAGTTCTCTTTAGAGAAGAATTTCAGCTAATAAATGTAGAAGAAATGATAAATCACAATACCATTTTGTAATCCCTAATGACAACAATAGATCTAAGCAAGAACCATCAGTGACTGCTGAAACCTTTAGGTGAGAAACTGGTGGAGATCTTTATTATAAGTGGATCAGGCTAACAATATCTGCATCCAATTGCATTAGTTTTCTTCTGTTTATGCCATAATAAACACTACAACTTTGGCAACTTAACACAAATTTAGTATCTCACAGTTCTTTAAGTGAACAGTCCAAGTTAGCTTGACTAGTTTTTCTGCTCCAGATATCAGACGGCAAAAATCAAGGTGCAGCCAGCCTGGACTCTTATCGGGAAGTTCTGGGAAGAATCTACTTCCACATTCTTTCAAGTTATTGACAAAATCAAGCTCCTTATAGCGATAAGACTGAGGTCCCTTTCCTTTGTTAGCTGTCAGCTAAGTACTGTCAGCTCTTAGAGGCCATAATTCCCAACCAATTATTAAACACATGATGCAAACATTTTTAGGTCTGTAGTGAGAGAAGAGATTGTTTTCTGTTTAATTAGGTGATAAAATGAATATTGAAATAGCAGGGTAGAATGAAAATTTTAGTAAATGTTGCTTAGAAGATAAATTCTTATGACAGTTCAGAGGACAGAGTGTTACTTTGAAGACTCATTTTGTTAATGCCAAATAGTAAAAGTTTTAGGCTGTTAGAGCCAAGAGGCAAAATTGAGACTAGTATGCAGGTACTTACATATAATTCAAAAAAAAAGGTTCACAAACATTTTATTGTTAAAATTCAAAGACATAATTGTAGTAGTAAGTTTGGGCTTCTATAACAAATAGCACAGACTGGATGGCTTAAACAACAGAAATTTATTTTTTTCATAATTCTGGTAGCTTGATGTCCAAGATCAGAGTGCTGGCAGGTTTTATTTCTCCTGAGGCCTCACCCCTTGACTTTCAGATAGTTTGGCCACTTTCTCACTGTACCCACAAATTCCTGGTGTCTCTTCCTCTTCTTCTAAGGACACCTGTTCAATTAGATTAGAGCCCTGCCCTGAAGACCATATTTAACCTTAATTACCACCTTAAAAGCCCTATTTCC
Source organism: Eidolon dupreanum (assembly GCA_028627145.1). Classification (NCBI taxonomy): domain Eukaryota; kingdom Metazoa; phylum Chordata; class Mammalia; order Chiroptera; family Pteropodidae; genus Eidolon; species Eidolon dupreanum. Next base: position 25,939,291 of record CM053507.1, read on the forward strand.
AAATACTTTGAAAGTTAGGGCTTCAACATACAGATTTCAGTGGAATACAATTCAGTATATAACAACTATAAAACAATATCAATAGTAATTGAGTAAAACTTTTGTAATACAAGTCTACTAATGAGAAAAATGGGAGTTTTTTTTTGGGGGGGGGGGAATAACATTTCGCTTAATTAAATTTTAAAGTTAGTGTTTCCTACATCAGAATCTATTATAAAAGTTTTTCTGTAATGGTTACCAGTATGAGATTTTATGCTTTTCATTTTTAAAAATATCTTTTCATGCAGGTAGGTGATACATGTGACCCTAGAAATTTTGTCGAATTATCACTTTATCACTGAGATTTATGATGTAGGAAGGCAGGCAGACAGGCAAAGGAACAGAACAGAACATGGTGTTTTTTATCAAAAGATTTTCCTCCTGTCTCCTTTGCAAGCACCATTGAGTCTGCATTGTTAGAACCACTAGCAGAATAATGAAAAGTGAATACATTATCTAATATAATTAAATTCCTACAAGTTAAATGGATGCTCTGAATCCAAATGTATTATAAGTATAAATTAAGGCAGGTAATATGCAATAAAATTGATTAGAGTTAGAATCTGAATTAATAGAAAGATATATTTCTAGTCAGATCCTAAATGTATCTCCATACACTGTTTCATCCAAGTGATCATCCTCATGAACATACCTTGTTAAATGAATGTTTAAATGTTCTTCAATTCTTTTTCTTTTAATCTCATTCCCTTTTATTTCTATACTTAAAAAAATCTAACTTGCTTTTTATTCTTATTTCATTTTTATTTTTATCCACATTAGGTAAAGTTTTTTTTTTTTAATTTGGTAGTTAATTTTTTTCAGTCTGATTACTTTTCAACCTCCACAGAATTCAAAAAATTATGTAAACTACAATATTTATCACAAGCACATTCAATGTTAGGGTGATGATGAAATGCAAGAAATAATGTGGCTAAATATTCTATGAATTGATCATTTAGCCTTGAGTTTTATAAAAAGAAAACCCATTGGAAAAAGAGCACAGAAAATGTGCTGCATTAGGACCCAATATAGTTAATTTATACTTTTAGTCAAACAAACCTGTATAATGTTCCAAATGTTTAATGACTAATAGTTCAATAATGTTAGAATAAAAGTAATAAAACATAATTTATGCCATTAGAAAATTTTCAAAGTACACTTTTTTGTTTTCAAAATTGCAATGTTTTTCAAAACCACATACATTTTTTAAAGATTTATATTTGCATGTCAACATAATAATATTCTTGTTGGTGTTTTGTATTATGCCAATAAGAAAGCCAAAGTTATTTAATCAATATTTCAATGTTTAGACTCCCCTTCAATACCATTTTGAAAGAAATTATAATTAGATATTTGATAACATTATTTTAAATGTTCCCACCTATTTAAATGTATAATATCATTTAAAACATGAAATATAAATGAAATGATTTTTTAATAAAACAACTGTACTGAAGTTAAGTGATAATGTATTCTATAATTCAGTGTAACACATGGATTTCCTTGAAGGTTTATTTTATGGATTATAATAAAATTGTGAAACTATTTAGAGACAGAGTTAGAAGAAATAATTATATATCATATTTTTTTATTTCAGCAAGAGGCATACAGAAGCTTCTGACCATTGCCAACATTTATTTTTTTATGATATTTCATGGAGAACCTCTCTTGATTAGAGATGAAAATTGTTATATTATTTTGAATTACGTTGTTGAAATTTTAAAATGCAGACATTAGTTGCTTTATGAAAATAAGTAGATGGGGTAAAGGGCGTCAAATATAAGGGGTAGGGGGAGGGTGCATGGGTAAAAAGGATCAAATATATGGTAGCTGAAGGAAAGTGGACTTTGAGTGGTAATCACACAATAGAATATATAGATGTCAAGTTATAATGTACACCTAAAAATTATATAATTATGTTAACCATTTTATTAATAAACTTAATAAAAAAAGAAAAAAGAAAATATGATTTTGGGTGTACTAGAGTGTAATCCTTTGAAACCTGAAACACAGAAATTTTCAATTTCATAGAAGAAAAAAATTTACTATAGGATACAGGAAACAGTTTGACAGAATTTCACATTTCTGAATTGCAAAACATAATTAACATTTACTAAAAATTATATTTATAATATATCTATGTATCAGCCACATTTAAAGCCATTTAATCAAGATGTAACATGATCATTATATCTTCTATGCATTGTTTTACCCAAGTAATTATCCGAATGACTACATAGAGTGATAAAAACGTCTGATAAGACATTGCATTCTGTCTTTGAAAAACATATTATTACAAAGTATTTGTCATTGGGAAAAAAAATAAAGAAAATAATAATTTGAAAATGCAAGTTTTTTTATAGTAGTAATATTGTAATAATTATGTATGGTGTCTGGTGTCAGATGGGTACTGAATTTATCTGGGTGATTACTTCACAAGTTATGTGAACGTATAATCACTGTGTTGCACAACTGAAACTAATGTAATATTGTATGTCAACTAGTTGAATAAAAAAAATTTTAAATATAAGTTTTCTATTTATAATAACTATAACAATTTGAAATCATAAGTGCTTTATTTTGATTTTATTTTGTCTCCCTTACATAGTCAATGGATATATAAATGAAAATAATGCTCAATATCACAGCATTTTAGCATATTTATTCATCAAAGGAATAATATTATTCTTTCATTTCTGTGTTCAGTTGGATAAACACGCAAAACTTTTCTTTATTAAATTATTTCACACCCCTAAGTCTGCAGTGTTGATAGTTTATGCTATAAGTAAATGTTTATATCTTTTAAAGTTCAATTCAGTATTCAATTATATTTTTTATACTAAACTGTACACAGTACACAATAGGCATACAATGAACAGTTGTTGAGAAGTAAATGCCAAACACATCATTTCAATTGTTCTATTCATTTTTATTTTTTTTTTATTTTTTAGGAGAGGCAACCTTTGGTTGACCCCACAGATTGCAAGGACCTTGTCAGCTTACAATCCCTTATTTTTTATTTTATTTTTTATGCCTATAGAATCTGGTCTTCCTAGGTGGTCTCCCATCCAAGTACTAACCAAGCCCAACTCTGCTAGCTTCTGAGATCAGATGAAATTGGATTTGTTCATGGTAGCATAGCTGTAGACTGTTCTATTCATTTACTCTCATTAATTATTGAATTTTTTTTAAGTTTAGTGTCATATGAATTATTTAGTTTTTCAGTGGCATTCAAACATATTTTATTCTTATAGAAGTAATACATGCTAATTATAAGAAATTGTAATTTATACAAAGTACACAAAAACATTTCTCTTAAATGGAATCACTGCTAATATTCTTTTATGTTTGAATTTTAAGTTAAACCACATAGGTTTTTAACAATTTGTATATGTATATTTGTATCACTTTTTCTTTCTAATAGAAAACTAATAGAAAATATAACTTTTAATTTTGCTCTACATGGTGCTCTTTGGTGAGTGTTATACAATACATTAGATTCTCAGTTATGTCCCAGTTTTTATTTTCAATCTTATTCTCCAGTATTCTATTCATGTATATGGTTCTCTGTGTTAATTAGAACTTGTGCTTCAGTAAGTTTCAAATATTCCCTATGCAAAATTTCTAAATCAAGACCCATTTTTTGTTTCTAACATATATGTTATAAAGAGCTATAATTGTCATTATAATGTAGAATTTTATATAATTCTACAACATATAATCCCACAAAGAATAGTAGTTGTTCATTCAGAAGACTGCACAAGTTGTGTGCTGTATTGTAAGAGTTACTGAGAATCACTGTCCCATAGTACTGTTTTTTATTTTCTTATATGAACACAACATTCAAAATAAAACACATTTATTCAGCCTTTACTCAAGTCCAGCTATATGCAAAGCATTTTATAAACATTATATAATTGAATCCTTTCAAATACCTCAATAAAGATAAATTGTTAAATTATACCTTAGAAAAAGAGTCTGAAGCCCCTTTTGTTAGTACTATTAAAGTTGTTTAATACTATTCTAGAAGTGTCAGAGCTTATAAAAACAGGGCTAGGAACTAAAAAAAAATTTTCTTAACTGAGAAGCATATTCCTTCATGACTACTTGCCTATAAAACAGCTTTCTATTCAAAGAAATGGAATCATATATTCATCTAACTATATATTTCATGCTACTATAAAAAGGTTTCTCTTCCTTCAAAACTTTTTTAAATGAATGTGAACAAAATGGAAATGAATACATAAAAGAGTAGCCAAAATGATTAATGGTTCAGCAGGTAGGAATAATAAGCCAAGAGAAAGAAAGGAGATCAATAGCCTAGTTAACTTATGAACTAAAATTTTAAAAAATTTCTGCTGCTGCCTAATGGCTGATTGATTGACAATTTTGAGCATATAAGACTAGAATTACCATGAAAATTGCTGATATTCGCATCTATGTATTCAAGTGGAGCCACATAAAATGAATTATTATTTAATGAAAGAAGATACTGAGTTAGACATTTATAACTATCTTGAGATTGAAAACAATAAAGAGTGAGATAGGTAAATGACACCGTAATGTCCTATTTAAAAAAAAAAAAATAGTCAAGAAAAAACATTTTAAAAAATACTTGTAGTAAGCAGAATAATGACTCCCTCAAAGATGTCCACATCTTAATCATCAGAGTCTGTAGATACATTAGGTCACAATGAAAGATAAAATTAAGATTGCAGATGGAATTTAAGTTTCAGATTAGCCTATTTTAAAACAGATGGATAACAATGAATTAGCCAGATTGGCGCAATGAAATTGCAAGTATGCGTAGAATTAGAAGAAGGAGGCAGAACAGAAGGATAATGATGAAATGTGAAAAAGATTCGACTCTGTGTTGATGACTTTGAAGATGGAGATCTAGGGTCATGAGCCAAGGAATGGCATGGGAACAGATTCTCCCACAGAGCCTCCAGAAAGGAACATAGCTCTTTCCAGACAGTTTGATTTTAGCCCTATGGAACTCGTACAGGACTTTTGACCTCCACAGCTATTAGACACTAAATTTGTGTTGTTTTAAGCTACTAAATTTTTAGGATTTTTTTTTGACAGTAACAATATGAAACTAATACAGTGCCTTAGGAAAACACTATGTTCTATTATAATGAAGTTTTTTGCCATTTCATAATATATTTTATTCTAAAATAATTTTTGAAAATATTTTTAGAAGTAAAAATTTTTAATCCAAAATATCTAAACTTATTCAGAAAATAAATCAATTATTGTAAGAGTCATCTTATTTTGTTTGCAGATTATCTAGTTATACAGGTATATAGTTATACAAGTATATAGCCTAATAGATATAAGAGGAAGAGGGGTCAAATATATGGTGAGGGAAGGAGATTTGACTTTGAGTAATGAACACACTGCAACATACATAATGGTGTGTTGAATTGTACACTGGAAACCTATATAATTTTATTAACAAATGCCACCCTAATAAATTTAATAAAAAATAAAAAAGGTACTATATCTACATTATCTTCTTGAAAATACTCTGTTTTTCTAGATTATTTTATAATATTCTACTTTTTTCTGACTTAATGTAAATTTAGTATTTATTATGATCGAGATTCATTGTTATTTTAAATGTGTAGAATGAAGTATTGCATCACTTTCAAAATACTTTTAGCTTTTGTTTCTTTCTTTATTTTTTCTATTTTCTTTCTCCTCTCTTTCTAGAAATCAAATTTAAAATATTTCAGATATTCTGACTATTTTCCATCATTTTGCCTCTTCAATTTATTTCTAAAACTTTTTTTACCTAATTATTAGTTCTCTAATTTTTTCTTTATCCGCATTTAATCTGCAGTTAAACATGTCTACTGATTTATTAATTTCAATTTTTCTATTTCTCAGTTCTATATTTATATTAGATTAATTTTTCTTTAGCCTGCTATAATTCCTAGTAATTTGCTAATATTTTTAATCTTTCCTTTTATCATCTTGAACATGATATCAAATTCCTTTTAAAATCTTTATTTAATAATAATATCTGGACTCATATTATTCTATTTTCTGGTGTTTTTGCTGCTTCTCATTTATGATAGTATTGTTCTAGTGACTCTGATTACCTTTTATTGTGTATGTTTTTTATCACTTTTTTTGTGGAAATGAACTGAGGCCTAGATTCATTATACAGAATTCCTAATAATCATTTCCTGATTCCCTTCTGCTACTGACACTCACCTGCTGACACATGCAGTTCTGTTCCTACACACAAAAACACTTGAGACTCAATCTCTTAAGGCCATACATGTGTGTTTAAACTAAACTGCACTCCATATGAGAACTTGCTTACTTTTATTCACCTATAATGCTACAGTACAGCTCACTGTAGTCCCAATACAAAGCACAAGAAATTTACCAGTACCTTAATTCTAAGCAAGCTGTGGATTGTATTTCCCCCTAATCTTTCAAGGCTTTGGAATATAGGGAACTAGAAGAATGACTTATGCAGAGGCAGCTTTGCAAAAGAGAGAAGTTTAGAGGCAAATAAAAAATTACTAATTGATTAAAGGATTGAAAATCATTGGATCTTTGAGAGAAATCAAAAGTATTGCAATTATGTAGTTTACAAGTAAAACTTAAAGAATATTTAATTAAATTTCAAATATATGAAAAATTACATATGTATGCATTGCTGTTAGCCTCTTTCTGTAGAATAAGGGGCAATAAAATGAAATCAAATCATTTAGGCAAAAAATATATATAATAAAAAGTGGAAATACTAAAACAATGGAAAAAGGTAATACACATAGATTCAAATAAACAGGAACTTGTGCATATGTTTGAGTCCACAGAGAAATGGTGTAGAAAAACTTTTTCTATATTGTACCCCAAGGAACTATTTTTTTAAATTGGTTGAAAAAATACAATTTTATATCATTAATCACTTATTTTTTTGTACATTTTATAATTAAAACTTTAGGGCTATCAAAGGACAATAATCCATTTCAGTAATGCAACTATTTTGAAATGATTTTTAAAAATCATCTTACTTTATAAAACTAACTAAACTATTTTGAGTACATTGTATAGGCACAGATTTATAATCAGTACCATGCAGAGAATGTGCGAATAAAAAAATAAATAAATAAATAGGTAGGTTATATTGATAATCCCATTTCAACAGAATTGCATATAATTAGAAGTAATCAAAGAATACTCTTGAATTCTTCATTCTTTAGCTCTTTTGACCATTTAGAGAAGTGCTTACTGAAGCTCATTTATTACAAAAATTATTATGAAATATTTATAGCTAATTTTCCTATTCAACTGTCAATTTATATTTCTTTGTGTGGCTTGCATTGATGAGTGGCTTTGAATTGGATGAATCTATCCTCAGGTGGTCAAAGAATTGAACAGAATTTCACCATACTGTTGAAAGTCAAGAAAAAAAAATGAGACCTGTTGAAGTATTAGCTAATAGACAAAAAACAAACAGATCTAAAAATATATAAAGAAAGATAAGGATAAAAATTAGGTAATATGAAATTTATATTTTAATTTTCATTGAGAGATAATTGTAGCAAACAAATCTTCTCTCAAAGTCCTTCCATACTCAAGACTTTTGCTGAAGATGAAGGTCACACCTTGAAAATCTTCAAAGGCTGGGAAATATTGTTTTTATGTTTTGTATATTGATGTGTGCTGTTCTAAGCCTTTGGACCGTATTTTCATTAGACATGTTAAATGATATCTTGCAGGTTTTAAAATATTGTGTTAGGTGATAGTGGAAATACGAAGCTAAATATGACACAGTCCCTGACCTCAGGGTTTACAGTGTTATAGAAAAAATAAGACATAAACATGAGTAACATTGTAAACTTTTTAAAAATACAGAATATTATAATGATAAGTGCCACAATCGGAATGTAGAAAGTCAACTATGTAGATCTAGGAGACCTTAGTAAATCACAAAAGATAAATACATTATTTTCCTGGTAGTTTTCAACAAAATAATTTGTGTGTGTATGTATTCACTATGCGTTCTATTTTCATATTTCTCAATTTACTTTTTTATTTTCCAAACTGCATTAATGGAGCTATAGATCTTTATACTTAAATCAATTCAAAATTCATTTCCTAGAAACTTTAAAAAATCTAATAATTTATATAAAACAGCTGAAAAGAAAAAGCATGCTTTTAGGAGAGATAAGAATAAAGTATAAGTAAATGTATTATGATGATAAAAGATGTCACAACAATTTTATTAAAGCATGATATTTCTGTATGAAAATTAGATCAATTAACAAAAAGCAGGAAATTCAATATAACCAATAAATAATAAGAATATTTTTTGTAAAGGTAATTGACTAATTTGACTAAATCAGCACATCAAAGAGTATTGAGCATGTATATTTAGCCTAAAGTAGGTGATCCTATTTTTGGTAAGCTTTTTAAAATTTATTTCTTCAATATGAGGTACAAATGTCAAATCAAAATCAAGTTCCTGACTTCAGTCTTCTGCATCTACCTTGTCTCCATCAAGCTGTGCTGACATAGCTTAGAACTTTCAGCACATCCCATGGACATCACAGTTCAATTTAATCCTGTTACTCAGACTGATTCTAACTTAAAATTATTGTGATTATTTAGAAATTTCAGACAAGTAGAGTCCAAATTGTTCTAATGCTTAGTGATTCCTTAGCAATTTTTTTTTCAATTTTATTTTGTTAGTTTCAAGTGTACAGTACATTGGTTAGACATTTGTATAGTTTATAAAACAATCCCCCTAATTGCTCCTTCTCTCCTCTGGCTCTCCACCTAACCATTACATTACTGCTAACTGCATTCCCTATGCCGTGCTCCCCATTCCCGTGACCATCTATCAACTACTAATTTGTACTTTTTTAACCCTTTACCACTTTATCCCAGCTCCTCAACCCGCATCCCCTCTGGCCAACCACAGATTGTCTTCTGTATTTGTGAGTGTGTTTTTGATTAGGTTCTTTTTGTTCCTTAGATTCTTCATATAAGTGAAATTGTAGGGTATTTATCTTTCTCTGCCTGACTTATTTCACTCAGTATAATAACCTCTAGGTCCATCTATGTCACTGCAAATGGTAGGATTTCATTTTTTTTAGTGGCTGAGTAATATTCCATTGTATATATGAACCATAACTTCTTTATCCAATCATCTGTGGATGGACATTTAGGTTCCTTCCATGACTTGGCTATTGTAAATTGTAACAATCAAGCCTCAGAGTTCTCCTAGAAGTCAAAACAGTCTGTTCTAATAAAGGAACACTATAATTAATCAAGAACATCTGGGAGAACATACTTGAATTCTAGAAACAAACAGTTAATTTATCCCTATTGAGCAGAATGTTTCGTATTTGTTTAAAGCAGTTCACCAGATCACAAAATGCAACCTCTCAGCACCATACTGTATCTCTTTAGTCTTCTATATGCTATTTATTTGCATCTTATATTCCAAACAAAAGCTCCCCAAAGTTCTTACTCTTGCAATTAGTTTCATAGAACTTCTTTACTCTATGAAGTTCTGTATAAATTAAACAAAGATGAGTTATATAAAAAAAAATCATTACTTATTAAACACACACATATATATATACATACACACATATTTTGGAGGTCAAATTTACATAAAGTAAAGCCATATATCTTAAACATATAACATGATGAGTTTTAACAAATTTATTGCCTCGGGCAACCTGAATGCCAATTAAGATGTGACTCCAAAAAGTCTTTTTATACCTTCTTTAAGTCGAGCTCAGCCATTCCTAAGGCAGTTATGATATTACAGTCTCTAGCACCATAGATCAATTATGCTTGATTTTTAGCTTCATATAAGTAGACTATTTTGGTATAAAATCCTTTGTGCCTGTCCTCTTTGCTCTATCTAATTTTTATAAGATTCATCCATATATCAGGAGGTAATTCCTCTTTATCACTGTGTAGTATGAATATTCCAAAATGTGTTTATCTTTTGTGATACTTGGTTATTACAGTTTTGGGTTATTGTGAATGAAGCTTCCATGAAATTTCTTGTGCATGTATTTTAATGGAAATGTATTTCCATTTCTCTTGGGTAAATAACTAGGAATAGAATTGCTGAAATATAGGGTAGAGTATGGTAAATTTATAAGAATCTGCCAGGCTTCTGGTTCCAGTCATGATGAAGTAACAGGCTAACCTTATCTCCACAAATAATTCAAAACAGACATTTTACATGAAAGAAGAGTTTTAGATATTGAAAAAGTCCAGAAGATTTTTAGCTCAGAAGAGGTCAAGGTACAATTTCTTCAGTCATCCTGCATCTGGGTTCATCCAACAAGAGCTGTCTCCACTATGCTGCTTAAATTCAACTCAACAAGATCAAAATCACATAACCGATGTGCACTCATGGGGAAGTAGGTACCATGTCTTCCCTGGATCTCTATCCAAAAGGAGTTGATGGTGACATTGCCCAGGCAACTGGTGACAGGAAGGGTCTAAAGATTACAGTGAAACTGACCATTCAGAACAGACTGGCCTGTATCGAGGTGATGCCTTCTCCCTCTTTCCCAATCATCAATGTCCTCAAGGAACCACCCAGGGACAGAAAGAAGCAAAGAAAAAAAAATCAAGCAAAGTGGAAATACCACTTTTGATGGAATTGTCAACATTGCCCAAAAGATGCACCACTTATCTTTAGCCAGAGAGCTTATGGAACGATTAAAGGGATCTTAGGAACTGCCCATCCAGTGGACTACATGTCTATAGCCACTACCTTCTTGACATCACAGATGACAGTAACAGTGGTAAGGTGGAATGCCCAGCTCTAAAAGCAAACAAACAAACAAGCATTTCAATAAAGAATAATTTGACAGTCATAAACCAAACAAACAAAGCTACCTCCCTGTGAAGATAAGCAAAGGAGGAAAACCACATGATCTCTTATGCCTGATAATAATGGCACATGTTAAAATATAGTTCAAGGATGAAGATCTTTAGCAGAGCATGGTGATGTCCCTTATATGAGAATCTAGAAAGTAGAGTTAAACCTGAGGCACACAGATATCAGAGGTTGAATCCTGGAAAGGAGGGAGCCACTTAGAAAAGAATCTTCAGAAATCTAAATAGGAGGACCTTTGAGTCTTTGCTGAATACCTATTTGCACATGTGTATGAGAAACTCCTTCAGGCATTATTATACTGAAACTATCTTATAGTAAATTAATATTTACTATGAATCTCGTAAAATAATAGGCTGTGGAATCTAAATATACCTAAATATTTACCCATTGATCACCATGTAAGTGCAAAAAAGATGGGTAATATTAATATTAATGCTCAAATATCAATGTCTTGGTAGTACTCACCTTTATAACTTCTCCTTTCACTAGAATTCAGAATGAAGTCTACCAAGTTTGTTAGAAAAACTGGTGTCATTATAATTCTAGCTGACCTTATTTTTCTCTTCCAATAGCCCGTATAAACCTTTTACTTTTTCTTTCTGATTTCAGCCAAAAAGGAATATTTGTCATTCTTACTAACTAATGTAAATAGAGTTGGATAATCCATCAACCTCATTCTGTTGATGGGGAAGTTCACATTTAATTGAAGTTCTCTACTATACGGAGTTTGAAAAGTAACAGTGTCTTGCTCAAGCCAAAGAAGAGGAGCAGACTTGCAAAGCATTGAAGCTGAATTCTGTAGGATTTGTGATAGGACCATGAACAGGTGATGTAGGACACAAAGGGGAGTTCTAAACTTCCTCCTGAGGAGCCTATGAAAGTTTTATAAAAAATGTGTCATAGCACTGTCTTTAAAAATGGTAGTTTTTTTCCTTCAAGTAAATAAATTGGAGGACATGAGCAATGTTTTTCCAGGGATAAGAATAGTATGGATGAAGATACTAACATTTATAAAACAAAAATAAAAACAAAAAGTCTTGTATATTTAGTGAATTAAAAAATGCTAATTCAACTAGAACACCCAATCACATTGAAGATAGTAAAAACAAAATGCTCATTTGACTGTATTTAAATTAGTAGGAGAGGCTGGTGGAGATAAGTCTAGAATTAAGAGACTTGAGCTAGGCTGCAAACGAGTGGAGCCTCTGTTGTTCCTGCTGACCCTCTGTGTACCTGGAGGTGCAAAGCATGTCGAATAATGACTGAGTAAATATCTTATCCACAGAATAGTTCTCCTCTTGTTCTACTGTGAAGGAACCACTTTGATTATGGATAGGTACTTAACTACCAACCAGTTCATTGCAAGATTCACTTTTTTAATTTCATTTTTTTATTAAAAATTATTTGAGTGACATTGATTAAGAAAATCAAATAAATTTCATGTGTACTATTCAACAATAAGTCATATATATATTGCATTGTATGTTCACCACTCAGAGCTAGATTTCCTTCTGTCACCAAATATTTGACCCCTTTCTACCCTATAGCTCCCCTCCCCCGCTTCCCTCTGATAACCGCTAATCCACTGTCATGAGTCTCTGTTTGTTTGTCATGTTTGTTTGTTGCTTTAAATTTTATATCCCACATATGAGTGATCTCATATGGTTTCCAGCTTTTTCTGTCTGACTTACTTTGCTTAGCAGGATTCGCTTTAAAAAGACATTTTACCACTTAACAGCTGCTTTACATTTCCCTCCATTTTATATTTAAAAGAGCCTTATCTTCTTGCTGCCCCCTTATCATGAATCCCTTGAAATGATTAACACAGAAATGTGATAAGTGAAATATAGTATGATCTATATACACCAGAGAGATCAAAAATTAAAATAATAGGATTGCTATATCACATGTTTGTTTAAGTGGAGCATTGTATTACATTATATATTGGAAATCCCACTTATCTGATGGTGCACTGGGAGATGGTGTCAAAGTGATCAAGTAGAGAAAAACACAGAGTTCTATACCTATAGAAGTTTAAGATGATAGGTTTTTCTCTACAAGAGCTTCGTGAAATTCAGAATCAGCTGCTGAAGCATTGTTTTAGAAAGACTCATCTTGATTATGTAATCCGGGCTAAACTGACTGATAATTACACTTGGATTGACAGAAGAAAGACATGGAATACCAGCTAGGGAAGGGGCCTGAAAAAATATGGAAGAATTATAGTGAGGAAAAGATTTCAAATAATTACTAAAGGAAAAAACAAGATTTCTCTTATCTATGAAACTTGTTCCTATAAATATTTTTGCTCACTGGTTTATAGCATTAGTATTTTTGTTTTATTGAGATATAATTGATATATATCAGTTTTAAGTGTATAACATAATTTTTGATGTAAGTATATATTGTGAAACAATTTCCTCTAGTTAACATCCATCACCACACACAGTTACAAACTTTTGTTGTTGTGATAACTTTTAAAATTTAGTCTTTTTGTAATTTTCAAACATATAATAGAGTGTATCATTAACTTTAGTCATCATGCTGTGCATTACATCCCCAGAAGTTATTTATATTGTAATTAGAAATTATAAAATAACTTCTTCACCCATTTTATCCATACACCATCCTCCTCTCTGGCAACCACCAATCTATTCATCGTCTTTATGAGGTTTGTTCGTTTGTTAACTTTCCACACATAAGTGAAATCATACAGTATTTGTTTTCCACTGTCTAACTGTAAAGCATCAGTCTTGACAAATCAAGATGGAGGAATGAAAAGAACATTGATTCTGGATTCAGAGAGACCGAGATTATTTCTGGTCCTGTCATTCTTCATATGAGAACTTTTTCAAGTTATGTAAACTTTCCAAACCTCTATTCCCTGTGCTTTACCATAGGGATGATGTTATTCACGTTACAGGTTGTTTTTAGGATAGATTTATACGTGTAAATGTCTAAGATTACCTGGTAAAGAGTAGGTCTCAAACAACATCTTTTCCTCTCAAATAGCTTTTTAATTTTGATTTTTAGCCATATCCATACCTCTTTTTCATTCTGAAGATGTTTTCTGCGATTTCTCCATGAGCTATTCATTTTTTTATTATTCTATTAATTACTGAAATGTTCACAAGATTGATCCACCTCCATTTCCTTACCATCTTCTGACTCCATATCCCTTGAAATCTTTACCTTAACTCCTGTCACCCTATGGAATCTGTTAGGGGTCTGTTTGCCATGCTTACTCATCCATTTTCAGTTCTTATATCATTCTCTTCCCAAAGCCTCGCCGATTTTGGCTTTCCTAGCTTGATTTTTTTCTTGATCTTCTAAAGTGCTCACTACACCTGCTAAATCCTCATACCAGACTCTTTTTCATCTGTTAACCTTAAGAATCTCATCTCTTAACATTATGCACTGGTTTTCAATTTTCTTTAGAGCTCTCTTCTTGAATTAACCTATACCCACGATGTCAGATAATCTGTTTATACATCACTTCTAAATGCTAGCTTTGATTTATTGAGCTTCAAACCTTTATTTCAGGCAGGACTGACCACATATCATGGGTGTTCTGACATCATATATTCAATATATTCAAAATCAAATGTCACTGACTATCAAAACTGATCCTCTCCTTGGATTCTCTTTAATGAGTTAAAGTCTCATCATTCTTTTAATTTTCCTAAATAGAAGTATTCAGTAATTTTCAACATGTCTCTTTTTTCAAAAGAGATTCCACAGATTCTTACTATTTCTTAGCTTTGAACTGGTTCCTCTGTTTCTAGCTCATGACAGTTCTACACTGTTCTTCAAAATGAGATTCAACTTCTCTGGTTAGAAGGATTTAGAGTTGCCCAAATAAACTCTTTATTAACATATAAAGTGTCTTCTGTAGTCTGATTTTGCCAGTCTCATGTGCAAAATTTTATCCAGACATCCTATATACCAGTTACATGAAAATAGTGTTCATTCTTCCAACTAATTTATCTACTTCTCATTCTCATTCTTTTAACACTATTTGTGATGCTAGCTCTTCTCTTTCATTCTCCAGCTATTGAAATAGAAACTCACCTCCAGAAATCATTCAGGGAATTGTTTGGCCTTCATAAAATACTCAGTTATGATTAGTTGACATTTTTTAAGTAGTCGGTGTGCAAATTGATGTTTTAACTCATTTTTATTTTTTGTTTTAACTTATTTGGTACTTCATTTGATTAATTATTTGCAACTTCCATCTACTACACCATAAAGTCAGATAGTTGCATTTCATTCCTTTTTTCAATACACTATGCAATGCTTGCATATCACATTTAAAAAATATATATTTAATGAAGTATATAAAATCAGAAAAAAATCAGTAGACCTAATTATAAAATATAATGGAAGTAAATATAAATCTCTTACAATTTATGAGAGGCACATCTGAAACCATGAGAGAGGAGGAGAATATCTGCCTAGGAAGGTGAAGAACTTAATAATATTTGGTAATCAATAGGGTGACAAATGTTGCAACATGATTACCCTCTTATTTTAGAAAAAGTTTATGTTCATGTTATATCTGCAATAATTAAAAAGATAAGTCAATGATACTTTTCTATCAAAGTTATGCAAAAGTTGTTATAATGTGAACATAGAATCTAATTAATTTTCTATTTTTCAATTGTAAATAAATTTAATATCAATTTTTAAATATCATCAAGTAGATAATATGAAGATAATATCTATTTGTTGGGATTGTGTAACTAGGGATGTTTATAATAGCTTACAATTATATTTTGATTTATAAAAATTAAAAAAGATCAGTGCATTAGACTGAAGTGCTTTGGTTCCAATGTGCACATTTTATGGAAGCTAAGGTTCACAAAATCTTCTTCGGAATTGTAGAAATTAAAAAAAGATCACTTTTACTCTAATTAACAGTAGAATATTATTAATATTCTATTTTATTTCAGCATAAACAATCAAGTCCTCAAAGTTATAAACATCCTCCAGTAAAATAATTTAAAATTAATAAGTAATAAGTTGTTTTATAATTTCATGTATTTTTAATCCTCATTAACTATACTATATTTTTTCTTTCATTTTCAAAACACTAGAAAGAGAGGTTAGCCTCCATTTTTTTCAAGTATATTATTTTCTATCCCCTTAAAATATAGATCGCCCCAGTGTGACATTGATAAGAATCATGAGCCTTATTACATTCAGGAAAAAAGAAAAGGGTGTTAGCCCTTGTTCCGTGAGTATTATCAACATTACTTTTGCTTCTTCCAATGTACAATGCACAATGGACTCTGGAGTCCTTTCTATGTCTTCTGGCCACGTTTCTATTAAGCTCACAAGTGGGCTCATAAACTGGCATCAGGCTCTTTGATTTTGTTTCAAGTATCAATTTACTTGTTTTCCCTTTGTCTCTACAAATGAACCCATGTTGTTACATTAGAGTTTAACAACACTCCCATGGTAGGTGGCAGATTATAACAGTGGTTCCATCATGAATTTACACATCTCTACTTATTTGTGGCAATTATTATTCTACTCCTTTTCAAACTCTAACTGGGTCTCTTTGTCTGCCCCACTTATATTTTGCAACAGCAAGCAGGTACAGGTAAGTCTAATCAGCCGGACCATTGGGGTTTCTCAGCTCTCCATACCTTTCCAAAATACAATTTTCAAGCCTGAGCTTTTGAATAGATACTATGGGATTTTTCCTTAGATAATGTCTGCTAGAAATATCCCTTTTCTTTATTAGTCAACCAAATAGGAAGCGAGAGTAGCTTGGTTTTGTTTCAGTTGTATCTTATGAACTGTCCACCCTCCCCAACTGAGCAGTGTCCCTCTCTTTTTTATTATGAGTCTGAGTTCCCTCCTGTACTCAGGTTTTCTGTAGGTGCTCAGCCTCATTATGTCAGTGGTACTTTAAGGGGGGATATTGAATTCCTCCTGTCTCAGCAGCTCCCTTTTAGGGAGCCTGTGGAAAGGTGTACTTCCTGAATGCCCTGAAAGGCAGTAAATAGAAGTCAGGCCATTAAGCACCTTAATATGTTCCCACTTTCCCTAGGTGGCAAGGACATCATCCCTTCACTATTATTCCCTTCATTTGTGAAGGTTAGAAGTTATTTCTTATTACTCTAGATTTTTTCAACTTAATAAATAGAAGATTATGGTGGGGGAGGGGAATATTTAGAGTAAGGTAGAGTTTGTACTTAATTCTTGGGCAAGCTTCAAGTCAAATATTGCTCTTAAGTCAGCCAGTGCCCACCCTGCTCTAAATTATACACCAACTGGAACTAGGAATCCCTTTTCCATACTCTCGGAATCTTCTTTCCATTTTAAGCATCATCAACACACTTGCAGCTGTTCTCTGATGAGTGTTCAGAAAGCTGACTCTCACATATCTGGAGTTCTCCCTTTGCCAAATCCCTGGTTTAAAGTGCTTAGGCATTCAAACAAATCTATTAGTCATCAAATAAATTTGGAAAACATCACATACAAAATATCCTCCTTTGGAGATTTGCATGGCACTTTAACATCGTAAATTCTCTAAACAAAACTGTGGTAGGGAATTCTGCTTAACTTTGTTTAAACAGCCTTTCTCAAAGTTATTTGATGCTAGAATCTTCTGTTTTCTAATTCAAGAATTAGGATTTAATGGAATAAATTCTAAGAAATGCTGCTTTCTATTAATAACCTGGGAGGCTTATTTTAAGAGAAAAAAAGGTTGGATCACACAGGGGAAAATTAAGACTACAGAAGCGCAACATTACTAGCTGGAAATATTTATACTTTTTAAATTAAATTTTGGGGATGATATTGGTTAATAAAATCATATAGGTTTCAAGTGAATAATTCAATAATGCATCATTTGTATATTGCATTGTGTATTCACTCCAAAGTCAAATCTCTTTCTGTTACCATATATTTGACCCTTTATTTACCTTTATCTACCTCTCTCCCAACTCCTTTGCCCTCTGGTAACCACTAAACTGTCATCTGTGTCCATGAGTCCCTATGTTTGTTTGTCTTATTAGTTTGTTGCTTTCACTTTTATATCCCACATATGAGTGAAATTAGAGGGTCCTCAATTTTTTCTGTTAACTTCTTTCGACTTATTTTATTTAGCATGATAATTTCAATCCATGTTGTTCCAAATGGCAGTATTTCGTCTTTTCTCATGGCTAAATAACATTCCATTGTGAATAGGGACCACATCTTCTTTATCCAATAATTATTGAAGGACACTGATTATTTCCATGTCTTGGCCACTGTGAATAATGCTGCAGTGAACATCATGGTGCATATATATTTATAGATAAATGTTTTCAAATATTTAGGGTAGATACCCAAAAGAGGGATTGCTGAGTCATAGCATAATTCTATTCTTAATATTTTGAGGAAACTCCGTACTGTTTTCCATAGTGACTATCAATTTACAGGTGGAAATGTAAATTAGAATGTAAATTAGTTCACACATTTCTTATTTTTCTATCCTTTTTTATTTTTTTTTGCTGGTATTACCCTTGCTACTGCCCAGTATGTGTCAATGATCAAAAAAAAAAAAAAAAAAAAACTACACTAGTAACCAGGAGCTCACCAAAGGCCATATCTTTGCTTCTTCAAGCCTAGATTAGGGTTATTATGAACAAAATAAAAATTTTAAAGTTTTCTTTTTATTTATTTTATTTTTTAATACATAAGATCTAGTTTATTTTAAAATTCTTGCTATCTTTATGTGAATCACACAAGTAAAAGCATTATTTATAAAATATTGTTTTCATAGATTATTTTATCTTTTTATTATGATTTATTTCTTCAGAACAATTTAAATTTCACAGCAACATGAAGGGGAAGGGACAGAGATTTTCCACAACCACCTGCCCCCACATATGCATAACCCCCCAGTTATCAGCATTTTTCACCATAGCAGTACATTTATTACAACTGATGAATCTACATTAACACATTATAATTACCCAAAGTTCATGGTTCACATTACAGTTCACACTCGTTGTTATATATTATATATATGCATTTGTACAAATGCATAATGATATGGATCCATTATTATGGTATCTTACAGAATATTTTCACTACCATAAACATCTTCTGTGCTCTGACTTTTCATCCCTCTCCCACCTCCTATTTTGTCTTTTTAATAGAAATTTGAAGTGAAATATTTGACTTGACCTATGTATTTATCCCATATAGTACTGCCATGGTTGCTAATCAATAATAGCACGATATTTTATTAACTAAATTACTCTGTGAAAATATAAAATGCATAAGTTAGATATTAAATTTCCAAGACAAAAGTACAAGCAATTTATTAGTTTTAATATAATAATTTAAATGCTTTCTAAACTCCTTTGTCTCAAATAGCAAAGTTACTCTAATAGAGCTTCTAAGCTATTGATTTGCAGCCTTCAAATTTTATTCCATTATGTCATCTCAAACATCTCACATTACATGGTCATCTTCTTTGGTAATATCTATTAAGTTCATCTCTTTATGGAACAATACACTGTGATGAATTAATGCTCTCTTTTCACTTCCAACCCACAAGGATTTTCTGCTTTATGAACTCTGCTTTGAAGCTAACACCTTTATTTTTTTTTCAGTTTGTTTTTTCCCTGATCAAATTCTACACCTTATTTAAGGTAAGAAAAACTAAAATATTTGCATTTCAATTCAATTTTCATTAATATTTCCATTTTTAAAATAGTTACTCTTTTAAAGTAACAGAAATTTTGGAGGATGGACTCATACTTTTCCATTAATTTCAATTTTTATCTCTGTCTTTTCATACTTATTCCACATCTATTTGCTATTTCATTTTTATGCAGTCTGCCTTGCCATACTATAGCTAACATGCAGTAAAGTGTGTATTATGAAAGATAGGTATAAAAGTGACCTTTAAATTTTTATTAAAATATATACTGTCATGTAACATTTAAGAATCTCCAAAAGTATACTTTGTAAGTTTTTCCTCAAATCACCACATCCACATTAAGATTTTAAAATAAATTTCTTCCCCTGGCCCACACATTTTAATTCAATTCAGTCCATCAGACATACGATAAAATCACCTGTATTTGTCAGACACTTTAATAGGTGCTGGGGTTATCAGAACTAATTAAGTCTCTTTGCTGCCTCTAAGGTCCTCCAAGTTATAAAATATAGATAGATGTGTAAATAAATAATCATAATTTTATTTTATGATTGCTAAAATAGATGTGTGAATTTTATAGGGATTACAGAATAAAAAAATCTTCAGAAATTCTTACCAAGAACTGGTCATATTAGACTTAGGCCTTGAAGAAAGTTTTTTACTTGCAAAATTCTACTTCATTTGATATACTTTGCAAAGTGTAGACCCACGATAATAATACTAGTATGGGTAAACACAGATGGCATTCAGTAGAACCTTAGATTATGTTTATGAAGAATAGCTACAGATGATAAAAGAGGACTCATTTGAAGCACAGGAGCAAACCACTTATGAAACGAGTAAGATCAGAAAAAAATTGGTTCCTTGTAAATATTTAAATGAAAAATATCAGTTTTATACTTCACTTTATTTTAAAATAATAACTATCTCCTCAGTACTTTCAAACATTATAACCAAGAGTTACTTTATTTTTTAATTAGAGAAAATTTTTAATTTTATGAATCATCAGCATTATAAACATTACAATCTCAAAATAAGTACCTTCCATTGTTCAGTTTACATTTGATTGGATGATAACATAATTTTGATATTATCATAGCTTCATAAATATGAATAAAGCCTTTAAAAATAATATTCTATTCTAAAATAATATTACTGTTTTATTGGTAAAATAAAATATACCTTATAATTTAAATAACTAAAAGAAAATTAACACAATATATCTTTCATAATACTGGACTTTGGAAATAATACATTTGAAGTAGATTCCTGGAATTTTGTTTCACGTTCAAACATGTATTGTTCCGGGACAGAGTATGCTGATTCATGAATTCTGAGTATCTTTAGGGATGTTCTTCCACCTTCTGGAAAGCTCTCACCATTAATCCATCAGCTGAAGCCGTGTCTATCTTCTAAGCCCTGACTGAATAAATCTTCATTTGGAAAACCAAACACGGGCTTCTACTCTCTCCGGTGTTAATCACTGCTTCCACAATACTGAATCTGAATCTTATTTGTATTTCACATTTCTCTCTTCTCATAATTTGTATTGAAATTCACTTACATGTCTGCTTTACCTTGTTTTGTATTTCTATTTTCATTAACTAGCACAATTTTGTTATAGAAGAGGTGCATCAAAACTGTAGTCAATACGAACAGTCTAATTCAAAGTATATGCAAAACTATATGCTATCTGTATAATAATATGAGTCTCTTATATTGGGAGAAATAGATGTGTTCCAGCATTTCTTCCAGACAAATGATTATATATCAGCCTATTTTCCTTCAGTATTCTGGGGAATACTCACCCATGTCAATGTTGGAAGGGAATCACCAAGAATTTTTGTATTTGGAGAAGGCAGGGGATGGGCAGAATACAAAGAACAGAGTTCAAAGAATAAAAGTCAAATATCAGAAGTATTAATCTAAGGATTGTTTAGATTAGAGGATTCTCTAACTCGACCAGACTTTCATAAATACCAGTTGCCAACGTATAACTATTTTTACTATCATATATCACTCTATTCGAGCTTTATGCCTTTCAGTTTTTGAATCATAGAACTTACTTTTCTTATTCTAATTTCATCTTTATTTTGTCTTTTGACTATAATGAAAAATATATATTCTAGCTTTACAAGCTGAATCTAGCTGCATGAACAGAGATTTTATAGTAAATTAATTTAGTTGTATTCTGTTTTATTAGAAATGAAACAAAATTCTTGCTTGTGTGGTATGTGTCTATTGGAAACATGCAGTTACTCTCCTACACTTTGAGAAAGTGTTGCTATTTATAGGTGCTGTATAAAAGAGTGTAATATAATAGAACTTAGAGTTTTAGTTCTCCATTGCTTAAGAACATTTGATCTCCTTATGTTTTCTCCATCTTTAGCTCTTACCCAAATTAATGCCAAATTGCCAGCAGAGCAGGATCCAGAAAAGCAAGGACTTGGAGGATATCCTCACTTCCCTATACTCACTCATTGACTCATTCATCTAGCCACTTATCAAATATTTACTACAATGTGCCAGTGCTGATGAAAGAGATACAAAGAAAAATGATTCCATCACTATGTACAGGAGGTTACAGTCCAGTCCAATAAGGAACTAAAATGTGTCAGATGCCACATTAGATGTACATGTGAGGTATAATGAAGGCACGAGAGAGAGAGTAATCATTTCTATTTGTTGCTGGTAGAGTAAATATAAGTAAATTATTCATAGTGATGACAGTTTGATATTGTTTAAAAAGGAGGTAAATGAACAAACTAAGAGTTACATCATGGAGTGTAATCTGTGATCATCGTTCCATAACTACACTACTTTAGAAAACTCATTGTAGAATAAATCATATATTTCCCAGTATATTTCAAGATAATGTTAGTGAAATTGTACTCGCCACTCTCCAGAGATGCTCTAATGGTCTTGGTTCTTCAGGTCTAAACATGGAAAAACCTTTTTTCTCCTTGTCTTTATTTTATGAGATCATAAAATATAATTTTCAAAATGAACTCTACTTAGAAATTAAGGAAGAACAAAAACAGTACTAATGCATACACACACATATGTATACACATACACACACAATAAGTAAACGATTCTTCATATTGGTATATGTAACTACTTAACAGTTTCACTTGGTTGTCTAGTAATAATTTTAAACCATAAATTTCCAAAGCAAAAATTTTAATTTTCAAATTGTCCTTTTTAAGTCAAAAATCTAGGAATCATTCTTGATTCTCTTTTTTCCAGGGCCTACATGAAATTTATCACACCAGCACTTCCTCCAAAACATATTCCTTTCACTCTCTCTACTTCTGTGGCCCTCACCTTAGCTAGATGCCATCTGGATTACTGCAGTAGCCTCCTGATTGGTTGCATGGATTCAACTTCTATTCACCATTCCTAAAATCCATTCTGCACACA
>CM053507.1:25962417-25979490 GCA_028627145.1 Eidolon dupreanum
GCTTGTAAATTCTTTTACCTATAGTCCCCATTAATCTCTCTAGCTGTAATTAGCTATAGCATCCAGTATCCACTCACTATGTTCCAGCCACACTGATTCCTCTAGGTTCCTGCCATAGCTAAGCACTTTCATACCTGTGACTTTGACATTTGTTATTTTGAGTTTCTTAAACTCTCTCCCTTCAGTGCTGCCCTTGGTTGCTTTATTCTCAAAGATTACTATTTTTTCTGTTTAACTATTTTGTCCACAAAACTTAGAAAATTCTGGAATCATCCTTTACATGTTTAATTTTGTCCCTCACCAGAATATAAGCTGAGTGAGGAAAGAACTGTATCTCTTTTGCTTAACTATGGGTATCCACAGTCACCATGCTATCCAGTACACAGTAGGCATAAAATAAATAGTTGTTTTAATGATCTTAAAGCAATTCAATTTGGTCTGTGTACAATCTGGTTTGTCTTATTAAATATAGTGTTGTGTTTCTTTCCTGCGCAAATGTCTCAGTTTTTTAAGTGATTGACCTATGTAGACAGCTAAAATAAGATGGTTTCAGATGGAAAATGTTTGATTCCACTGGTAAGATTTTTAGTTCTCTGGTGAGCCTTTTTCACATCTGCTTCCTGGATATGGACACCAGCTTATCTCTTATGGTATCAGGCTTTGCTTCCCTACTTTCCTGATCTGGCTTCCAAAGGCCTTCCTGTTCCGGGACCTACCCAGAGAGAAGAGCATGGAGCACTTGCACCCAAAATTCTTGTGCAAGCAGCCCTACTCTATCCTCGTGCATGGCTCCTCTCTGATCTGCCATCCCCTCGTCCTCTTACCTGAGAATATCTGGATGTTTGACTTTTATCCCTGAATTATTCAGACAGAAATTGAAGTATCTCTTTGTGTTTTGTCTTCCAGAACAGATGAGACATCCACACAATGCTCACTATCTTTTCAAATCTAATTTTCGACTTCACCTAATTCTCAAACATTCTAAATAACTTTTTCTCAAATGAATAAATTATACTGACCTAAAAGGAAAATAAATACAATTTTACAATGGGAAAAGACAATCTAAGGAATTATCTTTCACTGAAATCCTGAGTATGTCTAGGTTTTGAGCAATAACATGGCACTGAAAGGAAATAACTCGTTAGAATTTCTGTAAAATAAAGATTGTTGATAAAATTTGCCTGCAGTAAAACCAAACTGTGAGGTTATTGGCTCCTTTAAGAGGAATTGCGAAATCATCCGGAACGAAAATTATTTCTCCTTCTCCATTTTTCATAGGCTTTCTTCGAAATTTCCAACAAATAACATTTTCTATATATATAATTGATTTATTATTTAGTAATTGCTATATTGTATATCTTAGAAATTTGATCACTACCAATATTCACAATATTTTTGAGCACTTACCTACCTGTAATAATTTAATGAGAATTCTTAGAGTGATGTAGATATTGTTCTAAACTCTGAATAATTCTAAATCAAGAAATCCAGGTTAGGATATAGTTTCAAAACATAAAGATATTTTTAATCTCAATCCTTTTTTTTTTTTTAATAAACTTATAGTTGTAAAATCTTAAGACTCTTTATGGATTTGACATCTGGACATTCCTATACTCCTTTATTTTATTTTATTTTTTAATCTTATGGGATTTTTCAGTAAAGGAGAGGTTGAAGAACTGAATGCAAAAAAAGTTATGGCCTCAGATATGGAAAGGAACAGAGAATTTCTTCTTTAAAAACTTTGAGGTCCTTTGATATGAATTGATTCTTTTATTTTTAAACTATATTTTATTTTTAAACTATAGTCTCATTTTAACAGTGGAAATTTGTTTAAAAAACTGGTTCATATATATGTGCATATATCTATCAATGTTAATAATGAAAATAAAATGCATATCATATATATTTTTAATAGTGGAGATAAAAATGTAGAAAATATAAGCATCTTTAAAAATGAAGGTCTCTCAAGTATGTCATTTATCACAACATTTCTAAAATAAAAAAAAAAGTTATATTACCTACATCTGCAACAACAGCCTTACTCCAGCCAATGCATTTATGCATTTACATAAGAAAAAGCGTACGTCAGCACAAGAGAGAAGTGTTTGATTTTCACTCATTTTGTTTAAATCTGTCATGTGTCTTTTAGTTCTTGAATCAGTGTATAAATATAATGAACAGATTTAAATGTTCAATATGCCAGAGGCAAGAGCAATAAGTATGTATAAAAGTGAAAAAAATATAATCAACAGACTTTATGGAATTAGCAATTCACTCTTCCAATTTTCACTTAGTCTTTAAACAGAGACAATCATTTCATATATCTTTTCCTGCTGAGAGAAAACATTCTGCTATGTATTGGCAAATATAGAAAATAAACACTGACACTGGTCTTTTCTTCTATGGAGATTTTAATTGCTTGCAATAATTTCAAAAATAAATGTATTAAATGGCTAAATTTTCTTGAGCACTTACTAAATGACTGCCAGCAAGCTTGCATTATTAAGTAACTTTAGCATTATATAGTTTACTTAGTTACAAACTCTCAGCCATTATTGTAATCATCATTGGACATGTATCATACATTTTTTTCATATTTTTACATAATTTTAATCTAGATGCTTTCCCTTGGCGTTCTATTTTTCACATTTATATTACTCAACAAATATTTCAACAAGTATTTACTAAGAACTTAGTATATGCTATGCACATTCTAGATGCTGATGATGCAGCAGCTAAAAACAAATCCTAAGTTTACCATCTTCTCTGTCTCTGTTCCCATAAACAACTACTCATCCCCCAAATTACAATTAAATACTCCTTCATTTTTGATAATTAAACTCAATTTTAACTGATAACAATTTATTTTTATTATAATCTGTTCTCCTGCTATTCAGGTAAGTATTCTGCTTTTCTATTACTAATTTTATCAGCACCATGCTCTAACCAACTGAGCTAACTGGCCCTCTTGCTTGCTTTTAAAATTCTCTTTTTGTTTTCAACTTTGGGCATTTGAATTATTATGTGTCTTGGTGTGAACAACTGTGGGTTTTTCTTGTTTGAAACCCTCTGCTCTTCCTGGACTTGTATGTTTACTTCCTTAAAGTTTAGGGAAGTTTTCAGTTATTATTTTTTCAAATAGGTTTTCAATCTTTTGCTATCTCTCTTCTCCTTTTGGTACCCTTATGATGTAAATGTTATTATGCTTGATGTAGTCCCACAGGTCTCTTAAACTATCTCCATTTTTTTTTTGTTGTTGTTCTTTTTTTATTTTTGCTGTTCCAGTTGGGTGTTTTCCTCTACCTTATCTTCCAAACTGCCAATTCAATCCTCTACTTCATCTAATTTGATGTTGATTCCATCTACTGTATTCCTCATTTCAGTTATTGTATTCTTCATTTCTGACTGATTCTTTATGTTTTCTATCTCCTTTTTAATGTTTTCTATCTCTTTGTTAAAGTTCTCACTGAGATCACCTATTCTTTCCCTAAGTTCATTGAATATCCTTATTACCCGTATTTTGAACTCTGTATCTGATATCTTTCATTTGGAACATATTTCTTCATCTTCTCATTATGACTGTCTCCTAGTATTTGTTTCTACATATTAGATAAATCTGCTAAATCTCCCAGTCTTGGCAGAGTAGCCTTATTTATTATGTGTCTTATGAGGACCAATGTCACAATCTATCCGTCCACTTAAGCCTGGTGCTCCAGGTATGTCCCTTGTATAGATTGTGTGTACTTTCCTATTGTAATTGAGGATCAGACCAATCCATTCTTGAATCAAGCTCTAAATCCTTCTTCCATGAAGCATAAATTTGATCATGCTTAGAAATTAACTTTACAGGTGCCAGTGCAATAGCAGTGGTTGACATAAAAGTTCTGAGTCACTGGCATTTGCAGCTTTCTTAAGTTCTCTGGTACTGCTCAGTTGATATCCAGGATATACAACTTCATCTTACAATAGATTACTTAATTTTTCTTTCATGATCTGTGACTTGGTGGGTGTGACATTAACCAGTTTATGATGGTCAGTTCTGGCCACACTTGATTTACCATGGTTAGGCTCTCTATTTCAGCAGGGTCCAGTAGAATGCCAGAAATTTTTAGAAAGTTGTCTAATGTTCTGATATATACACACACACACACACACACACACACACACACACACACACACATGTCATAGATTTACTCCAGAACAATAGTAGGCTTAATTGCAATTCTTTCAGTGATATTCTAATATCATAAGATCATATTGGATCATATTGCTCAAAAGTGCAAAGTGTTTTGTACCATAGCCTGGATACACTGAAGAGACTGTTCTTGTTCTTATGCATGGCTATGGTGAAAGCCATGTAGACCTTCTCTCTCTTTGTCTCTCTTTGTCTCTCTCTCTCTCTCTCTCTCTCTCTCTCTCTCACACACACACACACACACACACACACATACACACACACACACACACACACACACACACACACACACCTTGCTTTCCCTTCCACCAACTTTTTCTTTCTTTCTTTCATTATTTCTTCTGATTTGTAGAGTTTGAGTAGTAACCTTGTTAGCTATTCACCTATCTTGCCCTGAGAGATTCTGTTCTGTTAACATACTCCTTAACTCTCTGCAACTTCGACTCCCAAGGTTGCTACTGTGATGTTGCTACTTATTACATTACTCATGTCAGCTTGATTTCTGATGGCTAAATTTCACCATAAAACCTTTTACTCTTTGTCAAGTGATGACACTTAATCTTTGCTCTCTGTGAGCTCAATCTTTCCTGGCTTAAAATAAAAATCAGGCAACCCCAAAAAGAAGAGCTATCAGTGAACTTCTTAGTGAGATTGGCACATCCTCATTAAAAGATTCCTTTGGATTTGGAAAATGATGCATCCTTTGAGCCCTCTATGGAACATGGATTTTTCTTGTTCTGTTTTTGGTCTTACATAGTATATCTGCATAGAAAAGGCATTGCTCTCAGCTTTTTAATTCTCACTCTGTCATTATCCACAACAATGCTGGTATGTCCTTTTCATGCATTAATTTCTTATTACTACTGCAACAAATGACCACAAACATGGTTACTTAAAACAATACAAATTATTATCTCATAGTTCTGGAGGCCAGAAGTCCAAAATGGGTATCACTATATTAAAATCAAGGTAGTGGCAGGGCTTCATTCTTTCTTGGGGCTCTAGTGGAGAATATGTTCCCATTGTCTTTTGCAGATTCAAGAGGCTACCTGCATTTGCCTTCTTCTTCCATCCTCTAAGCCAGTGACATTATACAAATTCTATTGCTGCCATCTGTCTGGTTCTCTCTTCCAAGTTCCTCCTCTATTTTTAAGACCTCCTGACATTATATTGGGCCTCCCAGGATAATCTAGGATAACCTCTCTATTTTAAAGTCAACTGATCAACAACCTTAATTCTATCCGCAACCTTAATTCACCTTTTCCATATAACCTACATACTACAGGTTCTGGAGATTGGGGTATCTTTGGACACATTTTTCTGCCTATCATAGTTAGTGTAGGTTATTATATTTTCATACTTCCAGTAGCCAACCTACCAGCTTTTCTGCCTCTTCTTCCAGAGTTCCCATCTAGCTGCTAACTCATATAACATTTTTTGGATCTCAGCTATTCTTATAATTATTAGTACCTGGTTATCAGTTTTCTCTGTTTCTCCCACTGTAGAAGATAAAAGCCTTTTTATAAACCAAGGAGACCTTCTTGCTTTCACACTTATAGTTAGTATTAACTGCCAAATGATCACTCTCAGTCTTTCGTTATCTTTTCCCAAAGTAATAAAGTTTAGCAATTCTGTACTTAAGGTTATTATTTTTCCCACAATTGTCCAAGGGCTTATATGGTTCATAGTTTGTGCATTACAAAAAATTATACCACCCCGGTTTGTTACAGGTGAAAATTGCACTGCTACTTGGAGCTAAGAGCTCTCTATTTTCCATACCACAGTAACGGGAACCCTATTTCCAGTTGAGAGGAGGGTAAACCAGCTCTAAGTCCCACCTAAGTGCCTTGTTTTGGGGAACAATTCTTTCCAGTTTGGATTACTGAGGAAGAAGAAGCTAAAATGTAGATCTGCATACAGGAGCTCTATTAGGGAGTATTTTGGGGTTAGTTCCTCTGGAAGGAGGGAGGGGCGAAGAAAGAATGAATGGACAGAGACAAATCAAGTAGTCCCAATGGAAACTCTACAAAATGCATGAAGAGTTCCCAAGATGAGATAATAAAGTGGTGGCCATGGGCCAGAGAAAATTCTTCAATTGGAGCAGTTTCTGAAGGGTGCCAAGGGCAGAGGCTAAGTAATAAATCTCTCATTCCCACAGGGGATCCATGAGAATTACAGCATCTCCCACATTATTGTATCTCTCTCTCTCTCTCTCTCTCTCTCTCTTTCCCCCCTCTCCACCCCCTCCTTTCATCAGAACTAACCTCTCCTTATTTGATCAGTCAAGTTCGTTTTATAGAAATAAAAGCAGAAAAAAACTGCCACAAACCACCTCAAAACAAGGAAGCACAAACACTATTAATTGCTTGAACATGAGAAGGGAATGAAGGATATGCACAGAAGATACATAAATCAATATCTACAAAGTTATATGCCATATTTAGGATCCTAGCCCAGATTTTATTGAAAGTAGAAAATTGAAGTTTTGGTAAAATTATCGTCTTACACTAAACACAGGGTAAAACTACTTTCTTATACTTTACAGCTAAAGTGAAATCAGGGAATTTTACATAATCAACTTAATCACCAATTATTTAAGTTTAAAATTTTCGCATAGTATGTTCCAGGCCTTAAACTAGATGCTAGGGATTCAAAATGATGTAAGTGAAAAAGAAATCCACATGATGCAATTTATTTCCTATGTAGAGGTAAACAGTAAGTAACAAAATAATAACTTTAAAACATAAAATACCATAATCTCGGATTAAAATAAATCATTTGTTATAAATTAATTGATGTGATAAATTATAATTTAGGAAGCTATTTTAAATAAAAAATATTTAGCATTTTTTAATAATTTAAAAGTTGCTTGAGACCAAGTATCCAGTTTTATCTTTATTCTTCCATAGTTCCTTCATTTTATTGTAATCCTTCACCAACATCTCCCCATTCCATGAATTCTGACAAGTTTCTGAAACAATAGTGAAATAGCAGAAGGTTTACATTAACTCTTAGGTTTTAAGCAATCTTAAACTAAATTAACAGCTCAATTCCTTTTTTCTAAGATATAAATATTTAGTATAGGCACTATGTTATTGCTTTATTTCTAAAGTTCATTTGACTCCACTTTCAATATTAATAGAAATAATTGATATATTATTATTATGTAAGGGATTGTAAACAACAGTAATTGCTGAACAAAGCAAGTAGAAATTAATATTTTTATATATAAGTTTGGTTGTTTTGTGTTTTTTTTGTGTGCTTATCATTTGCCTTCATTAATTGTTTCTTAGTGGCCACTCCCTGTGTCATTTTATTATGCTCCATATAATTTATCCTTCCTGCCATGGTTTGGCTGTAATACTGTCATTACCAGGTAGTAAAATAAAAAGAATCTTTCAGTGTTGCTAACAGAAATAATCTTGAAATAAATGGATGACATAAATCCCAAGATATGCAAAGCAGTATTGGTGGTCACTATTTCACTCTTAAACTTTTCCTGAAAAAATAAAGATCTATAACAATGCCCAGAATTCTACAAAGGAAATATAATAAACACAAAAGCAAAAAGCTCAGTGACACAATTTTTAGTGTTTTGAGAATGAGTTAGTAGTTCTGCCAGATGAAGTGAAGATTTTTATATTTACATAAATTAATATTTTAGTCAATATAAAATGTAGATGATCTAACACATGATGAACTTCATTTCATTTTTTTCTGCTAAGAAAATCCTAGGTTATATGATTTTTGTGAAAATATCTAATGAAATATCTTCAACATTAAAAAAACAGTATTTAATTATTAAGTCACAGATTTTAATGTTTAGCATTTGGTCCATTATCATTTTAATAATTTTAAGTCTACTACTTGCTGTAATATTACTTAAATTTAAAAGAAAATTGGTTTATTAAAATATTTTTCTTACGAAATAAATATAGTCTTTACCGGATTATTGCTTTAGTAATTTTTAGATAAATTTTCCTGTGAATATGATTGTTTTATTGTAGAAATAAAGCATATTTGTAATATAGGAACTACTAAAGATTTTAATATAAAACTAAACTTTTTATGCTTTTGTGTACATTAATCATAGGATGATTATTATATCTTAAAGAGATATACATCTTACAAGATGATAAAAATAAGATATGATTGTTTTTATGTGGAGAGATGCTTGGTATGTATATAGAAAAAAATTGCTTTTTTAAAAGATTAAGTTATATATTTAGATATATAGATATAATTTTAAACTAATTTTAATGTACATAAATTCCTCCTCCAGAACATTTAAAACAAATGTTTTCAGATACAGATAAAAGTTAACAATTACAAAACTGCTTTAAATATTTCTATTGATATAAAATTGCTCTCACTACTATACGCCATAGTGTCTTTTTACTTCTTACCAAACAAAATGCCATATCATAATATATTTTATCATTTTTTACACTTGTTTCTTGGACTAATTTATAATATCTGGATTAGAATAATATTTATATAATAGCAAGAATCAATATTTTAGAAATGTCGAACAGTCTTTTGTTATCAATTGTGCTTTGTAATCTAATAGGGGATAACATGAAAATATGATTCTATTTACTTTGAGCAGTGTGTTATTGAAATTGTATCTTTAGATACAATTTTATTATGAAATTGTCCCCCAAAAAACTGTCTTAATGATTCCAAGCATGTGAGCATTTTAATAAGTTTAATAAATTTCTTAGTTTATGTTCAAATTAAGCCATGTGTTAATTTGGCTACATTTTTAAAAAATATGTAATTTTTAAATTGGTGTGTTAGTCTGCTAGAGCTGTTATAACAAAATATTATAGACTGGATGGCTTAAACAATAGACATTTATCTCTCACAGTGCTGAAGGCTAAGAAGTCCAAGCTCAAGGTACCAAGAGATTTGGTTCCTGGTGAGAGCTTTCTTCCTGGCTTGCAAATGGCCACGTTCTCACTGTGTTCTCACATGACTGAGAGAGAACTCTGTTTTGTTTTCTTCTTTTTATAAAAGGATACTCATCCCATCATGGGTGCTGTTCATCTAAACCTAATTACCTTCCAAAGGCCCCATCCAAAACCATCATGTAAGGGATTAGGGCTTCGATACGTGAAATTTGGAGGACACAAATATTCAGTCCATAGAAGTATGCATATACAAAAGCTTAGAGTTTTGTTTTTTGTTATATACAATAATAAATTCTTACAATTAGAAGTAACTAATATTAATATATCTATTGAAACTCTAGTGTTATTTCCTTAAACATTCTCAGCAAGAGATCGTTCCATCCCAAGATAGTTCATTTGACTTTGTGAAAAGAAAAAAAAGTGGACCAAAGCACTCGATTTGTTATGTAATAACTGTAACCTCTATGCAGATTAGGTAAGCTATGTGAGCTTCAGTTTCTGCTTCTCTAAAACAGGTATTCATAAAACATCCTCTTTGTTTCCTCCAACTATTTGGATGAACAAATCAAATAAATAGATTAAATCATTTTTAAAGCAAAATATTATAAAATTGTAAGCTTATTACTTTATTTGCTTAGAAGTAATGGATGAGATCAATATTTTGTATGTCTGTATACATATATTTATATATATATTAATAACATTATTAAAACAATATTTACCATGTATTCCTGTATTAAGGTTAAGTATAATTTTAATTTGGAATAAAATTTACTTTAAAGTCAAGTTATGTCTTTAGAGTTGTAGGTAAAAGTCAGTGTTTCTCTTAGATTTCTGTCAAGCACAAATTCTAAATAAAAATCATCTGTGAATTTTAGAGTACTATAGAAGTATGATAATAAAGCTGTTTTTGAAAATGATTTCTATATGTCTTCACAGCCCACAAGAGAAATGCCTTATATACTTGAAAAATTTCCATTGAAAAAGATCTAAGGAGAAGATAGCTGGGCCATAACACATGCATATTAATCACCCTCTATGTAAATTTTACTACAGAAGCTTCTGAATGTGATAGGTTTTTCCTCAAAATAGAAGAGAAACTACCACATTTTGATATAAGCCTTTTTTAAAATCTCACATTCAGTTTTCTCAGACAAACCATTATAGTGCAGCCCAGAGCTCTAAGGATTGTTTTATCTAATAAAATGGTTATATATGGAGCTTCGTTTAACAGCATTTCAATCATTAAGGAGTTGGGGTTGGTGACATAGGAAAGTGGGTAGACAAACTGACAGATGGATAAGATACCAGAGGCAATTTTTAGAAACATAGAAAGGTCACATCACATGTTTTATTGTTTTAGTGTCTGAAAAAGAACGCTGATTTCCTGAGCATCTGCACCCCAGCATTCAATTGAAAATGAAGCAATTATTTTGGGGAAAAATCTCAATAGAAGTGTTCAATTTTTTCAGTGCAAAACAAGGATCTTGCACTGTACCCTGAAGGCTTTGACTTCAGCTGTGTCAGCTGAGAGGATTCTGATTCTGAATATAAAAATCTGATTCATAACGACTTTGACACATGCTGCTTCAAAGAAGTGAAGGAGCCTCCAAGTCTCATTCAGAGCTGCAGCCTGGCAGCGATTTCTTTTTTGTCTTCTAAGTTGTTTTGCTTTCACCCTTTTGCTGAACAGAAACCAGAAAATGACTCTGAGAGGAGCGGCACAGTGCAGCAGATGTATTACACATAAATACACAGAAACATACAGAGAGCTCTGGAGAATATAAGCTGGTGTTATCCACAAAATCTGTCGATTACATAAAATTCAATGCGTAAAAGATAAATAAATATGACACTGATCTTGCCAATCATTATGAACAAAAAAGCTTTACCTCCAAAGTAATGACTAAGAAAATATGTGAAACAAAGAGAAATAAAATCCAGAAGTGGACTCTTCCTATACAGTGCCAAGAGAATTAACGGAATTTTTATTTAAATTGGTAACTTTCTCTTTCTCACACTCCTGTGGAAGCTCTGAGTTCTTCTTGATATTGAATTTCACATATTGATTAAATTTGTTAATGCATTGAGTATTGTTAGCTTAAAATTACCCTGTTTCATTGTACAGTTAATTTCCCAAAGTTTCACTTCATTCCCTTCGTCACATCAAAATCCTCTAATCACAAAAATAAATATATCCAATTATTCATACTTTATTGTGTGCTATTGATTGAATGTTTGAACCCCCTCCCCTCCACCCCGCATTCATATGTTGAAAACCTAAACCCAACATGATTGTATTTTAGGTGAGGCCTTTGGGGGGTGATTAAATCATAAGGCCATAGCCTTCTTGAATGGGATAATGCCCTTATAAAAGAGATCTCAGAGAACAACCTTGTTCCTTCTGCCATGGGAGGTTACACTGAGAAGATGGCTGTTAGTGAGAAAGTAGTTTCTCACCTGACACTGAATCTGTCTGGGCCATGATCTTGGACTTCTTACTCTCCAGAACTGCGAGAAATAAATATATATTTTTACAAGCCACCCAGTTTATGGATTTGTTATAGTGGCCTGAATGCACTAAGACATCGTGAATACCAGTAAATATTTTATTTTTCCCAAGAATATTTGTACTTTATGGATAATGCAATGTTCTCTAGTCAGGATTTTGGCTCAGGTAAAGAAATTTTCTATTCCCATGTGTAGAGAAGGAAAGGATCTTTCATGAGGTGAGAAAATTTTTACAAGAACATAGGTTACCTACTCTGACATTACTTACAGTTCATCATATTCCAGTATTTGGCTTTTTAGTAGATCATTGTTTAAACACAAGCTGAAATTAAAATAATTAAATTTTATTATTTATTTAAGATTATTTTAATGTTAGCCTTCAAAGAAGGTTAGTTTCAGTAATCCAGAAAATAAGTTAATCCCAAACTCTTTATTTTCTAATGAAAACAGACAAAGGTGAATATAAATTTATATAATATATAAAGTGAATACATATAATATAAATATAATGTTATTTGAATATAAAATATGTGAATATATACATATATAATTTATCTATTACTATAATTGAGATTTGTATAAATGCTGTCTTTATAAATATGTGACTATCTAAAATACTGGTCAATTAGTCAATTAAAACATACTGAGGATATGGAATTTGTCACATTCCCTGTGTCTATCATCATACAAGGCAACATAAGACTTATTTAAATTAATGAGGGAATTGAAATAAAGAAAAATATCCATCAACTTTCTCTTTTTTTGACTGAGTACGTATGGAGAAAGTATTACTGGGACAAGTAAATAACTATTTGCTAACTTAATAGACTTTTCTTAATCTTTATAAAATTCTAATTTTGATGAAATCTTAATATATATAAAATTTAATATCAAGTAAAAAAGACCAATATGATAATATATCTATATAAAACTAATCTGGATAGGAATGGCCAACTAGTCTTCTTGGATTCACCTGACTTTTCTGGTAGGACGTCTAACTATATAATCAGTGAAATGTTTGGAGGTGTCCATGCAATGCAAGAGAAGAATGTGCATTTAATAGTATCTTAGAATGAAAATACAGAGCTTTATATTAATTAGCATAAATTATAACTTTGACTTGCATCATGATTAAAATAAACAAGAGCGATGAGTTGTGCAATGAATTAATAATATTCATTGAATTTGTAAAACAATGGTATGAAATTTGGTACTTGATTCTGAGACCAACATATTATTTATTTTTATAAGTATTAAATACAATTTTTAAAAAAGTATCTGTTGTATACACTTGAATTTCTTATGCAGTTACATATTTTGCTCATGTCTATATTTTCTTGTTTCTATTTCATGTCTCTTTATATATTTACTGACCTTGGTCTTATTTGTATTTATTTTATTAATATGAGAATATAGATCACACTGTGATTTATAGACTGTTAGAATGTATATTCAGTGATGCATAATTTTCTCACAGCAAGCAAACTCTTCCCTGACTGTGTTTTGGCTTCCTTCAACCCACCCTGGCTCCCATAAAACAAAATCAAAACAAAACCAAAGGATATGATAGGATTTAACACTAAATTAGGAAAAATGTTATCTCTCAAACCTTTGGAGGAATGAAAAAAGAAGAAACAATTATAGAGCAGAGTATATTTACTCAGAAATTAGCAGCTGATGATTAAAGCCTGATTCTTTGCTATTGGTCTTTCAGTAGTATGAAGGATTCCTTGATATTACAGTAATACTAATAACACAGAACAAAAACCATGATCAGGGAGCCCTCTTTTTTTGTTTGTTCTGTCATCAATTATGAAGTGGGATACTATAGATGAAAGATGTAACAGCTATATAGATTTAATGAAATGCCATTATGATAGTGGTAGTATAACTTAAAGAAAGATGTTTCTCTCAAGAGAATATTTGACAGAAATGAGGATGACTATGTTCATTTTTTTTAATCACTAATAGGGTTACAAAAATTAGTCTTTTATGCTGCAAAGATAAAGCAACCATTAGTTTTATGTGTCAACTTGACCAGGCTGCAGAATGCAAAGATATTCATCAAATATTACTCTGAGTGTTTCTCTGAGGAAAGTTTTGGATGAGATTAATATTTAAGTTGATAGATTGAATAAAGCAGATAACTCTCCCTAATGTGGGGGAGCCTCATCCAAGTAGTTGAAGGCCTAACAAATAAAAAGGCTGACTTTATTTCAAGTGAGAGAAAATTCTTCTTGTATGACTGCCTTCAAATTGGAACATCTGCTCTTCTTGGATCTTGAGACTGCCAGTCATCAGACTGGAACCACACCATTAGCTCTCCTGGGTCTCCAGCTTGCTGACTCACCCTGAATCCAGGGACTTAACAGACTCCATATTTGTGTTACGTAATTTCTTAAAATAAATTTATTTCCATATATATATATATATATATATATATATATATATATATATCCTATTGGTTCTGTTTTTCTGGAGAACCTTAATACATTTTCTTTTTTAAAAAGATTTTTATTAATATGTAGTTAATGTGCTATATTACAATAGATTCAGGTGTACATCATAGATCTTTAACATTTATATACCTAAGGCAATGATCACCATGATAAGTTCAGCAACCATCCAACATCATATAATGCTATCACAACACTATTAACTCTATTCCGATGCTATACACTATATCCCCATGACCTATTGCTTAATACATGAAAATTTGAACTTCTTATTCTTCTTCATCTTTTCCCCCCTTTTTAAATTTATCAATTACAGTGGACATTTAATATTATTTTACATTAGTTTCAGGTGCTCAGCATAGTGGTTAGACATTTATATAATTTATGAAGTGATCCCCCTAACTAGTCTTGTAGCCACCTGGCACTACACATAGTTATTAGCATATTATTGACTATATTCCCTATTCTTTACAACACCATGACTATTTCATAACTATCAATTTGTATTTCTTAATCCTTTCTGCCTTTTCACCTCACCCCCAGTCTCCCTCCCATCTGGCAACCAGCAGCTTGTTCCCTGCATCTATGGATCTGTTTCTGTTTTGTTTGTTCATTTATTTTGTCCTTTAGATTTAATATCTAAGTTAAATCGTATGATATTTGTCTTTCTCTGTATGATTTATTTCACTTAGCATAATACCTTCCAGGTCCATCCATGTTGCTGCAAATGGAAGATTTCATTCTTTTTTCTGACTCAGTAATATTTCATTGTGTATATGTACCAAAATTTCTTTATTCAGTTATCTATTAATGGACACATTTTGCTTCCAAAGCTTGGTTATTATAAGCAATGCTGCAATGGACATAGGGATGCATATATCTTTCAAATTTGGATTTCTTTGGATAAATACCCAGAAATGGAATTGCTGGATTATAAAATAGTTCTGCTTTTAATTTTTGAAGCACCTCTATACTGTTTTCCACAGTTGCTGCACCAATTTGCAATCCCACCAACAGTGCATGATGGTTCCATTTTCTCCATATCCTCTCCATCATTTGTTTGTTGAATTATTGATGATAGCCATTCTGATAGGTATCAGGTAATATCTCATTGTGGTTTTAATTTGCATTATTCTGATGGTTAGTGATGTTTAACATCTTTTCATATGTGTATTGGCCATCTGTGTGTCTTCTTCAGAGAAATGTCTATTCAGTTCCTCTGACCATTTTTTAACTGACTTGTTAGTTTTTTTAGTGTTAAGTTTCATGAGTTCTTTATAAATTTTGAATATTAACCCCTTATCAGATGTATCATAGGCAAATATCT
Source organism: Eidolon dupreanum (assembly GCA_028627145.1). NCBI lineage: Eukaryota > Metazoa > Chordata > Mammalia > Chiroptera > Pteropodidae > Eidolon > Eidolon dupreanum. The sequence goes on from CM053507.1 coordinate 25,977,820, forward strand.
TCTCCCATTAAGTAGGTTATCTTTTTGTTTTGCTGATAGTTTCCTTTGCTGTGCAAAAGTTTTTAGTTTGATGTAGTCCCATTTGTTTATTTTGTTTGTTTCCTTCGCCGGAGGCAACATATTAGAAAAAACATTACTAAGAGCAATGTCAGAGAGTTTACTCTCTATTTTTTTTCTAGGAGTTTTATAGTTTTGTGTCTTACATTTAAGTCTTTAATCCTTTTTTAGTTTATTCTTATATATGATGTAAGAAAGTTGTCTAGTTTCACTTTTTGCATGTATCTGTCCAGTTTTCCCAGTACAATTTATTGAAGAGACTGGCTTTACACAAGTGTCTTGCCTTCTTTGTCATAAATTAAGTGACCATATAAACATGGGTTTATTTCTGGGTTCTCTATTTTGTTCCATTGGTCTGTGTGTCTCTTTTTATGCCAGTATTGTGGTGTTTTGATTACTGCAGCCTTGTAGTATAGTTTGATATCCAGTTTTGTGATACTTCTAACTTTGTTCTCTTTTCTCAGGATTGCTTTGGCTATTTGGGGTCTTTTGTGGCTCCATATAAATTTTAAGATTTGTTCAAGTTCTGTGAAAAATCTCATTGGCATTTTGATAAGAATTGCATTGAATCTATACTTTGCTTTGGGTAGTTAGACATTTTAATTATGTTAATTACTAATATATTTTCTATATTTTAATCTTAGCCCTTGAACATCTGCTTCTGAGAAAATTGCTTAATGTATTATACTAATTAACCATAAGTAGTCAAAGCTGAAGTATAACTGTATTTATCAGAATTAATGCTATATCTACCTTGCAGAAATTTCAATTACCTCTTTTTCTTGGCAGTTCCACAATATGTCATTGTTTTTCATATTCCTGTTGATTAAGAGGGTGTCAGATCATTTGTAGCCTGGATATTTCAGCTATATGTTGATAAAGAACACAAGAGTAAATATAATTACTTTGGGTCAAGACATGAGCCTCTGAGCTGCCTGAGCGCCTCTCCCCATTCCAAACATGAAAAGACCAGAACTTTCCATTAAGAGAATTGAAAATTGTCCATTGAGATAAATATATAATTAAATAGAATTTATGTTTTTATTTTTGTATCTCAAAGTTAAAAAAATAATTCTTTACTAATATTTGGTATAAGGGGTTGACCCTTTGACTTTCACTTGGTCCCTGTCTCAGATATCAGATGTCTTATGGGTTGTGTGAAGTATGAAGGAAAAGTAGAAGTTCTGAGAGTGGGAGTGTTTGACAGCAGCCCCCTCCCTGTTTCAGTTCCTTCACTTATAGTTTATTAGGGGCTACCTATGCCTGGTTAAGTGGATTCAAAAAAAAAACTAAACTAACCCTCACAAAAGAGGCAATGGGTAAGAAAATATTTCTTCAAAGAAACCACAAATTGAATATATCTCTAAAAATACAAGCATAAGCAAACAAAAAGAAAATGGTGATCTGACACTAGGCACAACTCTAGTTCAGTGCTTCAGGCACACAATGAAGTTAAAAGAGTAATGATGCATTTAGATCAGATAAGTCAGTCATAAAATTAGAAATTCCCATGGAAACTAGTTATATATGGATTTATAACTGCCATTGTTAACAATGAACAATGAACTTCACATTGTGCCTTGAAATACCAGTAAATGATATTTAAAGTTCTCA
>CM053507.1:25979990-26072940 GCA_028627145.1 Eidolon dupreanum
ATATTACAACTAAAAGATAAGTAGAAACTAAAAAGACCATTAGTCACAAATTTTGGCATGGAACAATAGATTCTCTCACACTCTGCTGCTTGAAGAGTAAAATATTACGATCACTTTGGAAAACAGCTTAGCATTGTATAATGCATTTAATGATACATAATCCTACAACTCAGTTCTGCGAGTGTGTGTGTATAATTGTAGTAGCTCTTGGACAAATGACCTATGAGTAATGCAAAGAATATTTGAAGCAGCTTTGCTAATAATAGTCAAGAACTGGAAAGAAACCAAATGTCCAGTGGATAAGTAAATTTTGGTATATTAATACATAATCAAAAATAGATTCCAGCCAAATGCATTGACATAGATGTATCTCACAGACATAATATTTAGTGAAAAATTAAGAAAGTCAACTGTTATGACGTGGAATCTAGATGACTCATCAATCTGGACATTGAAGTTCACTGAGGTGATCACAGGAGCCAAACAAGTAAATTTATGCATCAAATAACTCAAAGAATGTACCCTAGAGGTCAGAAAATGAAAACAAAGGAGTGAGTCTATAACAGAAATAACACAGGGAAAAAATTAAAGGAAGATTTTGGGTGATGCTGTAAAAATAATCTGGAAATAGTGATGTTGATTCACTAGAATGAAAACCTACCTGGCTGGCCCTAGAGTGGGAGCAAATTTAAACTTTCAAATTAAGTTGTCAGGGAATTCACATTATTCTGATTTGTCATTTGTTTTAGAAATGCAAATGGCTTCCACATTTATATTCTTCTACAATATTCTTTCTTTAGATCTCTATTAAATTTTGCTATATTAAAATTTTTTTCTGAGGAATATGATAATGTAAGTTTTAGTTATTATTGCTTCTTACATTCTAGTTATCTAGTGCCAAGTATAAAAATATAGTAACAGCTTGCTCTGTGAAGGAATACAGAATTGATAGAAATTACTTACTTTAGAAGCTTGAGTTTTTTATTGCTAACCGGTTTACCTTATTGTTTGAATATATGAACTACCTAGTTTTATAATGTCTGTATGTAGAATTACCCAAATAATTTTATTTTAAATATTGATTTTTTTTAATTCTGTGTTCTCGCTAAACCCTTTACACAGTCATGAAGGAAAATATGGCTTGAGAAAGTAGAGTGACAATAAAATTTATGCATTCATCCAGAAAATCATTTAGCAAATGCCTAATAAGTACTAGACATTATGGTAGTATTATGTATTTCAAACGGAATAAGAAATGGTGTTTGGCCTCCATGAACTTTTAAAGAAACAAAAGATGAAAAAATTACAATAAAATATGGCAAGTACAATAATAGGAATTGTTCAATGTGCTAACTGTAGTATATTAAGAAATGAAGAGTATCACTATAGAAAATGAAGACTTGTTATTGTGTTCCCAAATAACTTCTTTATTTTTATCTATCTTTTTAGAATCCATGAGGTTGTATAGGCTTTACATGTAATTAAAGACATTTCTAAGAGATATGTTTTTTCCCCTAGTGCCCATATTTGGGACAGGGAAGATAGAGAATATGGAAGAGAATTAAGGAAGAAGCAGTTTCTTTTTATAACATCTGCGTTAGTCGCAGAGCTGTGCTGAGCAGATTCCCCTTCCAAGAAGGACTTGCTGCCTGCTGGCTGTGCCAAGCCTATAGTCTGCAGCATCAACTGCCTCAAGATCTGCCTCAGCTGTGGTGAACTGACCAACCTCAGGTCAGGCCACTTCTGATGACGAAAAGAGGTGTGGCATAAAGACACATCTGCTTCTTAATATGCCTAAAACACTTTATTTTTTATGTGACTGAAGTTCCATTAAACCTCTGTGTCTTCACAGGTTTAGGTGATGACTGAATGAGATAAATATAAACTATAAGATATGGTACAATATTGATGAAAACGAATACTATAATTTACACAGTGGTAAGAGTGGGACATTATTTAATTTCCAGTATTTTGAATCATATTATGCATTATGTTCTATATTGGGTTGATCAAAATCTTCTTTGGCTTATTAGGAGAAAAATTTATCAGTTCACAAGTAATTTAGCAACTGAGAAACTAAAAAGCAGAGATCTGGAAATATTCAGAGTTTCTATAAGATTATTGGATAGAACAGGAAAAAAGTAAAAGACAACATTAGCTTTGTGGAGGACTCTTTAGGGTCTTAACACTAATCTTTTGATATGGTGCTAGGAAAAATAACAAGAGATTAGCTAGAGTCACAAATGCAGGATTTCTTTAAAATGAAACTGGTATTATTAGGCAGTGTTTGAAATGTGAAATCCATTGACACTGAAAGCTATGAGAACATGCTGGCACTTTCATTTAAAAACCTATCTTTTTTTTAAACTATCTGTTCTTTACTGTTTGAAGTTAGTGGCAGGGAGTGGGTTTGAAGGGTGGCTCAGCTGGCATTAGAATCTGAACAGATTTTTAACTTTCCAATAATTAGACAAACTATGTCCTATAGTAATTGCAATATTTGAGCTTTCTCCATGTTTTATAATTCTCTCAACTCACAGTAATAAAACTTATAGAAGTCACTTCGATCAACTTTATTATATCAATATAATTAAATGAATTTAAATCAAAATAATAAATAATTAAAAATAATTTTACTAAAGATAAGAAAATGCTGAAAGATAACCTTGTAAGTTAAAAAAAACCTGTTAAAAATATACTTTCCACTTGTGATGTGACACAAATATCAAAGCACCTTATTTTGATTTTTTTTCTAGAAATATTAAATATATAAACATTATATTACAATTAATATTTATTCACTCATCCACTTATTTATTTAATCCCTGCTGTATGCCAGGCATCATTAGACAAACCAAAAAAAAATTGAATTCTATTTTAGTTCTGACACCTTTGTATATGAAGTAAACAATAAATAATAAACTTAATAATAATAATTAAATTGAAAATTCTCATCACACACAAAAAATTGTGTAACTATGTATGGTGATGGGTGTTAACTAGACGTACTGTTTTGATCATTTTGCAGTATATACAAATATCAGATCATTATGTTGTATACCTGAAACTAACAAAATGTCAATTATATATCTCAATAAAAAAGTTAAAATAATAATTGAATTATACAATTTGTTAAAAATGTCTAGTGTTATGAGAAAATAGAATAGAATCAGTAATGATGGGTATCAGAGAGCAGTTTGCAGTTTTAACAGAGGCAGTTAGGTGTTTTATTGGTCTTTGCTATATTACAAACTACCCCAAAATTAGTGATTTAAAACAGTAGCTTTAACTTGTTATTTTCAAGTTTCCATTTGTTTCCTAGTCAGTTTTTTTATTGATTTTGTCTGGACTTATCTATACGGATATATTCAGAGAGAGGGGTGGCTGGGCTGGAGGGTCCAGCATGGCTTTCACAACACTGGTACTATGGGCTGACTGCAATATCCCAAAATAGCAAGAAAAGAAGCTGAAGATTTTTAATGGCATAACCATGGAAATCACTTAACACTGTTTACCCAGTGTTTTATTAGTCTAAGTAAGCAAGACCAGTCCAAATTCAAGGAGTGGGAAAGTAAACTTCATCTCCTGGTGGGCAAAATAGGAAACTCATGTTGCAAATGAATATAGAGAGTTAGTCATATTTATTACCATATTTTACAATTTACTCTGGCCTGGCTTACCTTATATCCACTATATTTCTGTTTCTCTCACATCCAAAAAAGAGCTATCATGTCCAAATTTCCATAAATCTCATTTAATAATGGCATCAGAGTCAAAGTTTAGTATTTTGTGATCTGCATCTGGTCTATATGCTTATGAGAATAACTAGATATACTCCTTCAGTTGCAGCAACTCATGACACATCTCTCTTGCTCTTGTTTTGAAAAATTAGAATATAAAGGGCTAAAGATGGAGGTCAGGATGCATCTTAAGAAATATAGTGAGAAATGATGTGGATCTGACCAGGGTGGTAGCAGTGGAGATGGGGATAAGCGCTTACATTTTGGAGACCATCTAAGATGTAGAGGCAGTAGACTTTTTGATGTGGAATATGTGATAAAGAGAGGATTCAAGAAGTACTCCAAGACTTTTTGTCTAAACAACTAAAAGGATGGAGTTCCTATAACCTGAGAAAGTGAAGACTGTGTAGAACAGGTTTGTGGTGTAGCAGGAATTCCATTTGGATGTGCAATGTTAGGTCATGATAAAGTCAAGTGATGTCTGTTAAAGAATTGGATATAAAGTATGGAATTAAATTCTATTAAAAATTTGGGAATTATCCTATACATAATATTTAAGTTTGTTAGTCTGGATAACATTACCAAGGGAGTAAGTGTCATTTGAAAAGAGAAATAAAGACAGCATGAGAGCACTTCCATGTTAAGAAGTTTGGTTGAAAAAGAAAATACAAGAGACTGAGAAATGGGCACCAATAAATTGGAAGAAACCTGTAAATGTGAAGTCTAAGAAACTAAGAGAATAAAACTACAAATAGGAGTAAGTAGTCATATGTGTCAAATGCTGTACATAAATCAAGTAGAATGCCCCTTCACCTACAAAAAATAATCGTCCATTGGATTTAGCAACCTGGAAGTCATTATTTTGAATTTGGGCATTAACACATTTGTTGTTCATATTTAGCGTGATGAATATTTTCATACATTATATTTCAGTTAGTCCTCATAGCAGTCCTATGATTCTCAAGAAAAGCTAAATAAATTACAATGGTATTAAAACATTATTCCTACTGCCACTCCACTATATTACAATATTTTTCCATAGTAGCAAGAAAATTTGATTAAAAATAAGTGAATCTGGTTTTTATTTCTGTTTCAGCTGCCAAATCATAATATATATATTCTGATTATATATAGAATAATTATGTACAATTATATTATATTATGCTATATATAAATATATAATTATTATAATTTTGTAATATGTAAATCAATTTATTCTTCTCTTGGGGTCTCAGTTTTCTAAAACATTCTTTCAAAAAGGTATATTTTAGGCTGTGCTATCTACTAATATTCATTGTAGCCCTCCTTAATTAATATAGCTTCTGAATCTAGGTGGAAACATGGTCACTCAGTTTTAAAGTGCATTTCACACCTTACATGCAACTAAATGTATTCATGTGACTGATAGAAGGCCAATAGGATTTGAGCAGAAGTGACATTTGTTACATCAGGGTCGTGAACTTAAAAGAAACATGATTCCCATCTGGACTTTCACTTTCTTGCTGTTTCATATGCAGATGTGATAGAAGTCATGTTAGGAGTGGAAGAAGAAAAAAAAACCACAGGAATGAGAAATTTACTTCTGGATTATCGTTATGGGAAAAAAAAGAATCTATCTTACTAAATTCAATGAATTTTAGTTGCGTTGTTTTTGCTGTTGTTGTTACAACCATGTACATTATATCATCTTTTAATAAATGGTGTGAACCCTTACTGTCTTAGATCTCTGAAACAATCTATGATCTGTGACATTTGAACTTTTATAAAAATTAAAATAACTTGTTAAACTATAGTTAAGAATGACATAATGAGCATGTGGTAGAAAAGCATAAATATTAGAAATACAGTAAAGCTACCTCCCATAATAAGTGAAGATATAGTGTTAAGTGCAGAGAAAGTTGCTGACCTATATAAAACAAGAACAAGTCATCTCTGCCCAATGCACAACTAAAAGGAGAAAAATTAACAGCCTAAACCTTTTTTATTAGAAATTTTATTTAATAAAACTGCATTTAATATTAGCCTGTATTATCAGTAATAGAACTTAAAATACATTCATTTTCATTTCGACCATTCTAAGATTAAAAATATACTCCTCCAATCTTAAAAGGAATAAAGAGCTAAAATCATAGTAGTGAAAATAAATATGTTTTTTACAAATGGCTTATTATTTCATATGATTTAATTAAGCAAGCAGATTTAATAGTAAACTTCAATAACTTTACCACTAGTCTAATGTATTTTGTGAAATTAAGTTTTCTAATTGTTTCATCCTATTTGGAATACTTTCTAAAAATTCTTTGAAATTACTTTGATCTTTAATAGCAGTTACACTGTCTTTTGTTAGCTAAAACTTAAACTTTATAAACAGAAGGTAAAATTTAGGAGATATTTAGTCTTCCCAGTTTTGTGTTCACTGTAGAGCACAATAGGTTAAAACTAGTGCCCAAATATGACTAAAAAAATTCAAAACCTAAATAAATGGAAATCCATTCTATATTTACCAATTAGAAGGTTTTCTTTAAATGCCTACAGCACCTGGTATTCCTAGGTGGTCTCCCACCCAAGTACTAACCAGGCCTGATCCTGCTTAGCTTCTGAGATCAAATGAGATCGGGTGTGTTCAGGGTGGCATGGCCGTAGACTAATCAGATTTAATATGGTTAAGATGACAATATTCCCTAAATTGATCTCGAGATTCAACATGATCCTTATTAAAATAACAGATAGATTCTTAGCACAAATTGATGAACTAATTCTAATACGATTTTATGAAAATTCAATGGATATTCAAGGAACCCAAAACAAGAATGCCAAAAACAACCTTGTAAAAGATAGATAAAGTTGAAGGACTCCCTCTTCCCAATTTCAAAACTTATAGTAAAGCTACGGTACTCAAGATAGTATGATACTGGCACAAGAATGTCAATGGAATAGAATTTAAAGTTGGGATAAACCCTAACATTTATGGTTGATTGATTTTTGATGAGGATGCCGAAACAATATAGTGGAAAAAGAATACTTTTTCAACAAACTGGGCTGGGTCAACTGGATATTAACGTAAAAAAATAAAGTTTGTCCCTTATCTCACATCAAATGGATCTCAAATGGATCAAATACCTAAATGAAAGAGCTAAAACTGTAAACTTTTAGATAAAAATATATACATAAATCTTTGTGACCTTAGATATGACATCAAAAGCATAAGGAACAAAAGAAAAAAATAGATAATGTAGGCATCATTAAAATTTAAAACTTTTATTCTTCAAAGAATACCACTAAAAAAGTAAAAACACAGTTCAAAGAATGGAAACCTTTTGTTTTTCAAATTATATATCTGATAAGGGACTTGTAGCCAGAATATATACATATAAAAAAACATTAAATTTCAATAATAAGAATATAAATGACCCAATTAAAAATGGGCGAAGGATCCAAATAAGTAGTCCTGCAAAGAAGATATAAAAATGATCAAGAAGGAGATGAAAAGGTGTATAACATCATTAGTCATCAAGGTGTATGACAAACATTAATCATCAAATGAAAATCAAAATTACTATAAGATACTATTTCTTACTTACTAGGATGGCTAGAATAAAAAATACACATTATAACAAATGTTGACAAAAATCTGGTAAATTGAAGCCTTCGGATGCTGTGAATGTCAATGTAAAATGTTACAGCCATTTTGGAAAACAGTCTGGCAGTTTCTCAAATGGTTAAACATAGAGTCTAAGACCTGGCAACTTCTATTCTAGGTATATACTCAAAAGAAATAAAAACATATTTCCATGCAAAAATATTCATACACAAATATTCATAGCAGCATTATTCTTAATAGCCAAAAAGTAGAAATAACCCAAATGTCCATCAACTGATGAATGGATACATGAAAGCTGGTAAATTCATAAAATATTACTTAGGTAAAAAACAAACAAAGTACTGGTTCATTCTACAGTGTGGGTACATTAGACGAGTCAGTCACAAATCATCACGTACTGTTTGTCCATTGTATGAAAGGTCTATAATAGTCAAATCTATAGTGACGACAAATAGGTTAGTTGTTGCCTAGGGCTGGGGAGGATGCTGGGATTGGGGAAAGATGGCCAAAGGAAAAAGGATTTATTTTTGGAAAATGAGCAAAGTAATAAAAACATTATAAAATTAATTGCAATGATGGATGCAATTCTGTCAATTTATAAAAGTCATTGGATTGTGTACTTTAAATGGGTGAATTGTGTGATATATGAATTTCATCACAATAAAACAGTTTAAAAAAACAGGAATTATGTTCAGTCTAAAAAAGCTAAACTCATAGAAACAGAGTGATTGGTAGTTGTCAGGGGCTGAGGGGTAGGGGAAATTAGATGTTAGTCAAAGTGTACAAACTTCCATTTATAAGATGAATAAGTTCTAAGGATGTAATGTATAGTCTGATGACTAATAGTTAACAATACTGCCTTATATACTTGAAAATTGCTAAGAGAGTAGATCTTAAATATTCTCACTACCACCACAATTACAATGACAAAATGGTAATTGTGTGAGATGAAGAATGTCAAATATATTGTAGTAATCATTTTGCAATGTATACATGCATTAAATCATCACATCGCACACCTTCAACTTATTCATGTTACATGTTAGTTATATATCGATAAAGATCAGGGAAAAAGTGAGGAACATTGCTTATGCTCTTATTGCAGAGTTTTACTGCTACCAGGTATTATAATGTGAACGAATCTTCATAATATGCAAGAAAATATATATTCATGTATATAAATATGCAGCCATATTTTCATTCTGGTGTCTCATTTAAATTTTTTTATACATGGACTTTTAGAAAATTCATTGTAAAACATGTTATAGCAAAGGCAAATAACTATTATAGTAGTCAGACAAAAAAAAATAAGGTTTTGAGATTTAGGATTTAGGACAGAAATGCAAAATGAATATTTTGGTACATGACAATAAATATCAGTTATTTTCATTATTATTATTATTATTATCACTATTATTTTTTTGAACAGCAACTATTGGAAGATCATTTTTACTAACTGCAAAATAAATCAAGTTAAGATTTTGAGGTTGAGAAATATGTGGTTATATACATAATTATACTTTAATAAAAATATAATTTAAAAAGATTGGTGAAACCATTAAAACTTGGAATTCAATCTAAACAATGACTGTCAATGAAATACAAAACTGAATTTAAGAGTAAAATTGTATTATTATAGAAAGAAAATGCATTATTCACAACAGTGAAGAATTAACAAGATAAATAAGACAATTATAAAATATTGGTGACTAATAATCAGGAGAATTTTTATACATTATTTAAGAAAAAATCATCTTATGTTTTAAAATTATATATATTGCGATAAAACTTAAATACATAAAATGCACTCATTTCAAACATATATTTCAATGGTTTTAATACACTTTGCATATATTATAGCCATCTACATATTCAAGATATGGACTATTTTCATCACTGTGAAGCTTCTCTTTGCCTCATTCTCCCATTACTAGAACCTAGGAAAATAATTGACCCGTTTCTGTTAGATTAAATATGTCTTAAAAAGAGTTTAATAAAATGTAACAGTTCAGTCTTGGAATGGACTAGAATAATGCATTCTTGGAGTGTAATTGTTAAGTGTGTTTAGTAGTTTATTACTTCTATTGCTGAATGGTATTTCATTTTATTTCTTGATTATATCACAATTTGTTTACTCATTTACCTATTGGTAGACATTTGGATTGTTTTCAGTTTTAATCTATTTTACGTGAAGCTGTTTTAAACAACTGCACACATGACTTTCTATAAAATTACATTTTCATTTGTCTTGATTAAATGCCTAGAAATTGAATTTTAGGCATTTGGACTACTAATATAAAATTAATGGAATCCATTTCTTATGCAGACATATTTCACATGGCAGAAATTGGGATCTTAACATTATGAGATGCATAAAGTAAAAAGTACCACTGCAGTATTAGGTAATTACTCATTGTCAGCTTGTATGAGTCTAGCTGACCCCCAAAATCTGTGACAATAGAGGAGATGAAAAGTCAAGTCTAGTTAAATCTTGGTAAAGAGATGAATTTTTTATAAAGACAAGATAAGTGGTGTCATTTTATAAAAGAAATGTGATTACATTCTTATTTCAAGAAACCTTTTAATGGTTCCTGTGAGTATAGCAAAGAAATTTCTCAATTAATATTCTGACAATGATAATAAGAAGATCAAAGTTCTGAATACAGGCACAAAATATATGAACCCTGCAGATAAATCTTTGACAGTAGCTCTAAGAGTGACAACATGTTCTAGTTATATCTAATTTTAATGCACAACACAAATAAATTTTCATGTTTTTAAATGCCCTCCATTGGCTGAGACTGAGTCTATAACAGTTGGTTTTATATTTTCTGAATAATTATCTTAGAACTACACAACACTAATCTGTTTTTTTACAAGTGGCCTCACATTTATCTAGGTTTCACATGCTTTCAATGTGTATCCAACCTTTTGTACTTAGATAAGTAAAATGAGTAAGCAGATAATTCAACAAATTTAACTGACACATTTTATTTTTCTGTTATCTGTATGGCCAGATACCAATAAAATAGTGGTTGTATCCCATAGTGAGCAACATGAGGTTCAATATAAGCTGAAAACTATTTTAATTTCTTAAAAAATAAAAACTTTATCCAAAATATATATAACAACACTCAACAATAAGAAAACACAAAACCCAATTAAAAAATGAGCCGAAGACTTTAACAGATGGCAGATAAGTATATGAAAATATTCCCCAAAAGTCATCCAAGAAATGCAAATTAAAACATCAATGAGATAGCACAAATACACCTATTAGAATGGCCAAACTCCAGAACACTGATGACACTAAATGCTGGTGAAGATCTGGAGCAACAGGAATTCTCTAATTCGATACTGATGGGAATACAAAATGGTACAGCCACATTGGAAGATTGTTTGGCAGTGTATTACAAAACTAGATATACTCTTCACATACAATTCAGCAATTGCACTACTTGGTATTTATCCAAAGGAGTTGGAAATGTATGTCCACACAAAACCTTCACACAGATGTTTATAGAGGCTTTATTCACAAATGGCAAAACTTGGAAACAACCTTTAGTAGGTAAAGGTATAGATAAACAGTGTGACCTCCAGACAATATTATTCAGTGCTAAAAGGAAATGAGCTATCTAGTCATGGAAAAAAGTAGAACTTAAATGAATATTACTACGTAAAAGAAAGACAATCTGAAAAAATTACATACTGTATGGTTCCATACAGTATAAAGTAAAGTATATGACTTTCTGAAATAGGCAAAACTGTTACTTTGTAACAGTAAAAAAAAAAAACAAAAATAATGGTTTCCGGGATTAGAGGGAAGGGAGGGATTTAATAAGCAGAACACAGAGAAGTTTTAAGGCAGTAAAACAATGCTGTATAATACTGTAATGGTGGATATTGTCATTATAAATTTGTCAAAATCCATAGAATGTACACCACCAAGATAGAACCCTAATGTGAACTATGGACTTTAGATGATAAAGATGTGTCAGTATAGGTTCATCAGTTATAACAAATGTACCACTCTGGTGGCAGATGTCAATAATGAGGGAGACTGTGCATGTGTGGGTGACATGGGAAATCTCTGTACTTTCTTCTCCATTTTGTTATGAAACTACAACTTCTCTAGAAAATAATGTCTATTTAAAAAATCTTTAAATGAAAAGTTTTGTTTTTAAAAAGCCACTTTACAAGCTATAGTACACAATATGATGTAAACAATTTCTCTCATAGTGCTGTGTAAGTTCTGCTAGAGAAAGGCATTAGACATTCATTTATTTCATCTATTGCAACTCCCAAAAGAAACCTAACACTACAGCGGTTATGAAATGTAGTTTCAGCAAATACCCTGTGTTTAGGCGATAAGCCATTTAGATAAAGTGAGATAAAATCTGAAATAATTGTTATGAGGACTCTGTCTAGTCATTGGCCAAAACGCTGTATTAGTTTATCTTAAGACTGTCAATTCAGGAACTAAATGCAAAAAATAATTTATAGGGAAATGTCTGTGTTGTTAAAACAGCCTCATAAGGTGTCATGTAAGCTATATCACAGTCAGTCCAAAAGATGATAACAAAAGAAATAAATTAACAAGTGCCAAATTTTTAAACTTAACACTTTCTCCTGATTAGATCCCTAAGCTATGCCTTCCCAGTTGGCTTTTATTCCTAAACTTCATGACATCTTTTTCTTCTATTTCTATTTATATATTCATTACTCATTAATTTACAAATTGAACGTAGTTTATAAAACATGTAGCACAAAAATAGAAAAATATGCAAATACTTTAGAATATAAATTAATCCAAATATTGATTCTACAAAAATGACTCAAAAATAAGCTGAAAAAATAATGATAAAGAGGTATATTACTAAGTTAAGGAAATAAATTGAGGAGAAACAAAGCATTATTGTAGACATTAATTAAGTAAATGAAATACAGCAATTTCTTTTCTGAGTATCTACTCAAAATATTTGAAAACATTTATTCGTAAAGACATATGTGTTTCTATATTCATTGCAGTATTATTCTCAGTGGCCAAAACATGGAAACAACTGAAATGTCTTTCAATAGATAAGCGGATAAAGAAGGTATGGTACCATAAGAAGAGGTAAAATACTGCCATTTATGACAACGTAGACGGATCTTGAGAATATAATGCTAACCATTATGTTCCAGGCAAAATAACTATAGAATAATGTACATTAAGATGGTTATTTTTCAATTTTAATAATAAAGAAATTATTTTTGTTATTTAGAAATTAAAAAAATTATTTCCAATTAACTAAAAGAACTAATTCACATCAACATTAAAAACAACATTAAAAATCAGAACACAATTAGCAATATTGGTAAAATTATCAGGGAAGTAAAGTTGAGCTTAGTATTAGGCACAACAATTATTTTAGTCATTTTTAAAGGCAGTGGGAATACAATATAAAACATAAGAATTAAGGATAAAAGAAACATAGTTCTTCTTGGAAAATATGAATTATAAAATCACACACAAACACACAGAGAAAATACAGCAATGTACAACTTCAAAATTTTCCTGTAACTAATAGAGTACCAAACTCCATTGCAACTCCAACCCTTTTCTCAATTTAGTTCCTCACTTCTGGAATCCAGTGAGGATCCGTCTGAATTTTCATTAGCCCAAATTGTGAGTGTTAAGTGAAAGCAAGTCACCCTTATAGGAATTTGTCACAAGGAGTAAAAGGAAAGTATACATTCAGGAAAGAGCACGATAAAGATGCAGATACTTTAGGCTGCAATAGTTGTAGCTGTGAACACTCAAATTAAGAGAGTCGAGAAGGAAGAAGCCAGGATGCAGCAATTTCAAAACATGAGTAAAAAATCATAGTAATAAAATTGAACTTAGAAAACTTAGAATTTAACCAATAGAGTTTTGTTGTTGTTTTCCTATTGTGTGGCAGAGTTTGGGCTGAAAAATTGTTTGATTTTAGCCCACTTGGCAATTTTATGTATTCAAATGACTAAAAGTTTATGTTTTCCCTTTGTCCAGGTGCTTCATCTTAGTTGAGGAAGATAACTAGAAAAGCAGGTGGTTGACTTATACCACAATGCTAATTTTAACTAGCAATTATATGCAACTATGTTGAGTAACATGAATAACAACATATAATTATATATGCACATATATATATATTCAGAGAAAAGTGTAATCTGTTGAGTATATTTGCTTTCAGAAGAATTTTTTAGAGGAAGCAAATCATAAATAGAAAATATTCAGATTGTGTTGATTGCCATTAATAAAGTATAACAAAAGTAGGTATAAAAGTCAGTCAGGATTGTCACATGTGACTTAGAAACCACACAAGAAGGAGTGGTGGGAGGACTTTTTCAGTAGACCTAGATTAAAAGGTGATCTTGCATATAAGTGATAACATGGGGGAAGAAGGAGATCAGGAAAGAGAAAGTTATACTAAAAGACAAAAAATATATCATAAAAGGTGAGAAAGCCAGAAATTCATGAATAAATGAAAAATATTAAGTCATATAATTGAAGATTAAGAAAATAAATAATAGATAATTTTACGGGAATAAAATCCTTTGTATGATGTAACTTCTTAAAAGTTAAAAAAATGAGAGTTAACAGAGGTGAATTTTTTTTTAATCATCTCTTTTAGAAAATTTATGACTGTGATGTTACTATAACTAGTGATGTTAAAAACTTTTTAATTTAAAAATAAAAGGATTAAGTTTTAGAGTTAAAGTGATAGTGAGCCAGAAACTCTTTTACTAATTGGATTATGTAATACTCCTCTGAATAAACCTTGTTTTCTTTATTTGAGGTTAAATTTAATTTAGGGGTTAATTTGACAAAATGCATATATGATTTAGTATTCAAAAGTTGCACAAAGTATGAAATAAATATATGTTGGTGTTGTTAATTTAATTAAACCTACTTAATGATAAGTATCAGATATTCTGCAGAGAGGTATTTTAACTCTACTGGAGATAACAGCAGGTTGTCTCAACTGGAAAATTATATGATTTAAAAGTTAAGGCCTTTTCAATTACTCATTAACATTTGTTGATGAGTTGATCACTTATATATGTTATAACACTATAATAATCACTTACTTTCATAAATATACTCTTTCTAGGCTTATATAAATTGTTATTTATTAAATATTCATGATCAATGCTTATTAGATTTGTATGCTATAAACATATTTAAGGTCATTTTTCTATTTTAACTCTTGGACATACTTTCTTCTGACTATTTATACCTAAGAAAAAATTGCAGGACTATCTCAACCAGTAAATATAAGGCTCTTTCTACATGTTATTTGACGATACTCCAAATGCAAGAGTCAACTACAGTGAAAATTTGGATTCATTTTTGGTAAGGTCACTCAATAAAATGAGTTATAATATTATGCTTTAGTTTGAGGATTTACACAAAACATTTTATTATTTCTTTTCAAATTTGATTTGTTTTATTTTAAATTTTGTACATTAGTAAAAAAGTAATCAAATGGCACAAAAAAGTTTATGGAAAAAGATATTCTTGTTCTCAGATCTGCTTCCTAAACTAATGATCCCTAGTAACCAGTTTCTATTTTGTATGTTTGATTTTATAAGATGTAGCAATCCAAAAATACTCTTCTCTACCTTTTTTTTTTTCAGTATATCATGGAAATTTTTCCATATCAGTACTTGAAGACCTGTCTCATTTTTCAAAGGCTAAATAGTATTGCATTGTATGAATGAACCATAATTTATATAACCAGTTTTCTAGAAAATAGATTTTTAAAACTTCATAATAAAGTGATAATGTAGTTGAACATTTTCAGTGTAAGTTCCATGGAATACACATGACCCTATTGAGAATATCTACAGGTGCCCTTTTGTAAATATAGATTTCAAACTGCTTTTATTTTCTGTAAAGTAAATCGTCTAATTCTTATGTTGAAAATTATTGATTCTCCCTGACCCACCTGAGTAGTTCAGTCAAAATCACAGAGCCATAGCAGGTCCAGACAAATTATCTCTAGTCTGATGACTCCCCAAAATGTAGTTTTGTGGCATTTAGAGAAATCCGAATTAAGCAAATAACACATATTTCAAGGTGTTTTATAGCTGATGTTTCTCTTCTAAATCAAAACCAAAAAAAATGCTTGAATGATTATTTTTTCAGTTCTCTTAAGACTGTTATATAATCAGTACCATTCTAGATGCACAAGAAAGAAGTTAATTCATTAATATAATGCTTTGCATGAAGCCTTAATTCTTACCAAGAACAATGGTAGAGAAATAACACTATTTATAAGTGACTATCATGCATATTATAAATATCGTAGGAGAGATAATAAATGCTGAGCTTTCTTTTTCTAGGATTATCTGAGTGTAATCAATTTCCATAAAAATAATATCTGAGAAGAGAGTGAAAGCAAATCATTCAAATTTACCTAATACTGTCTCTAATTTCTCAGTCCCACTGGATTGATATTTTTAAACTACATTTATTAATGAAAAAAAAATGAGATTCAGAGAAATCATTTTCTCCAAGGCCACACTTGGTAAATGCCAAAAGAGAGATTCAAACTTCAAATGTGTTTCTGATATTCAGAAAGACCTTTAAGGTCTCCTGTAAAGATCAAAGAGCAATCACAGTGTGACATAGCTAAACTGAGGGTAGCAAAAATTTCCATAGCCAAGGTTCATACTCAGTTTTTCTTTCAGAAGCTTAAAATTTTGAATTTTATTTGTCACAAAACATAAATCATGAAATGTGTCTCTTTCTTGGAATGTAACTATTGTCAAATTCAACAGATCATAATGTGTCATAATTAAATATAAAATAGTATAATTTAATAGAATTAATATAAAAATATATATCCACTGCTCTTTGATAGATCCTATTGCTTTAGTCACCTTTATTAATGTGTGCATTCTTTGAAATGCACTATTGCTTATGTGTTATCTTTTTTCTTTCTTATAAGTCCTCTCTGTTCTTTAAGCCTCCTGACATCATCTTATCTTACACAATATATTTACATTTATTAAATTGTTTTTCTTTGCAATTATGAAGCAGAGTTTAGTGTCCAAAAAGTTGTTACCCCTGTAATTCCAATTTGAGACTACAGATGAAAGCCAGGAAAATAGCATGTGCCTAAGTAAGATATATTGTCTTCTATCCTGCCTTATTTAGGCCTTTTCTAAATATTGGTTCCTATGAGTCTCTTTACCCAATTGGAGAGTTCAGGTCAGTTTAACACACAATTTATGCTACCTTTTCTTTACAGAAAAGGAATTCCTGTCAAAGGAATCAGCTCACATGGAGCCAGCTTGACTCTGAGCTAACAAATATGCTTTCGCTTTTACTTTTAAGCATTATAATGCGTTTTGCATAGATTAAATGTTTTTGTATGTCATTTCAATTTAGCTTCATTAAAATAGCTATATAGGAAGGGAAAAATTCAAAGATTTGCAATATATGCCTACACGGACTTTACAAAGGGATGTGCATTTATGAATTACCTATAATTATTGAAAATAGGCATATTTTGTCCTTCACTAACCAAGATAATCCAGGGTTTCAAATTCTTCAGTAAAAGTTTTAAAAGGAAATACAAATAATTTCTCTTTTAAAATTAAATCTTTAATGAATGAGAGCAGATGGATATTTGCATGTAATTTTAATAAAAATGGATTTCAAATTCCTATGACAATATATTCAATATAAAAATAAGAAAGACAAAGGAAAATGTGCATAATTTATCATAATAAATTGTGTATATGATATTTTTAAAAAATGACTATTAAATATCTTCTATCTGGCCATAGTATAATAATCTTGCTTAAAACTCAGCATTCCTTGGACTAAGCTAATGTTAATACTGAAATTCATGTAACTTTTAAATGAGCCAGAATAGCATTTAAATTGGTAATAAGTTTATAGTCACTGTTTAAACTTTCAAACTGTCTAAAAAGATAAATTTATAAAAAAACTCATCAAAGTTTTGTTTATATTTTTAAATTTATACAATTGAGTGATAACAGATAAAGGAAAACCAAAGAAATTTATAATGGAAATGGAAAGTAAAAAGAGCATAAAATATCTTGTAACTGTAAAGTTTTTTAAAAACACAATGAACAACAAGCAAACAAATAATGAATCTCCTTAACTTTAATTCAGAGACTCTAAATGTCACATGTCAAAAAAAATATGAGCAAGATGATATTTGTTAGAAAATAAAAGATACAGTCAAAGAAACTAAGAAAGGAAAATTTATTACCCGAAATTCTTACTAATATTGACAAAAGAGCCAAAAATACTTAATGAGAAAAGGATAGTCCCTTCAATAAATGGTGATAGGAAAATTGGGAAACCACATGTGGAAAAATAAAACCAGACCTGTACCTTACACCATGCACAAAACATTTACTCAAAATAAATTAAAAACTAAAATGTAGAACCTGAAACCCAATAACCCCTAGAATAAAACTTAAAGAAAAATCTCCTTGTCATTCATCTTGGCAATGATTTTTTTTTAAATATGAATAGCACAGGCAATAAAGGCAAAAGTAAATAAGTAGACTATATCAAACTAAAAAGCTTCTGCATAGCAGAAGAAACAGCCAATAAAATAAAAAGGCAACCTATGAAATGGGAGGAAATACTTGCCAACCATATATCTGATAAGGAGTTAATACCCAAAATATATAAAGAACTTATATAACTCAATAGCAAAAATACAAACAAACTAATTTTAAAAAATGGGCAGAGGAACTGATTAGACATTTTTCCAAAGAAAGCATACAAATGACTAACAAGTACATGAAAAGATGCTCAGCATCACTAATCATCAGGGAAATGCAAATCAAAACCACAATGAGATATCACCTCATACCTATTAAATAACAATCATCAAAAAAATAAGAGATAACATATATTGGCGAGGATGTGGAGAAAAGGAAATCCTTGTGCACTTTTGATGGGAATGTAAATTAGTACATCTACTACAGAAAACAATATGGATGTTTCTCAAAATTAAAAATAGAACTACCAGATGATTCAATCCCACTTTGGGGTATACTATAGCCAAAAGAAATTAAAGCAGGATCTCAAAGAGATATCTGCACTCTCAGGTTCAATGCAGCATTATTTATACTAGTCAAGATATGGAAACAATCTAAGTGCCTGTCAATGGATGAATGAATAAAGGCGAGATATATATATTTAATGAAATATTCAGCCATAAGAAAGAAAGAAACCCTGCCATTCATGACAATATGGAGGGTATTGTCCTAAGTCAAAAAAGTCAGACAGAGAAAGAAAATTACTACGTGATATCACTTATATGTAGAATCTAAAGTAGCTGAACTCATAGAAACAGAATAGAATGATAGTTACCAGAGGGCTAGCAGTGTAGGGATAAAGGAAGATGTCGTTCAAAGAGTACAAACTTCTAGTTAGAAGATGAGTAACTTCTGGGAATCTAATGAATAGTATTGTGATTACAGTTAATAATAATGTATTATAACGTGAAAGTTGCTAGGAGAGTACACCTTAAATGTTCTCACAACAAAAAAGAAATGCTAAGTATGGGACCTGAGAGAAGTATTAGCTAACATTACAGTGGTAATCATATTGCAACACATAAGTTTATCAAATTAACATATTATATATATATATTCCTCTTAAACTTACACAATATTATATGTCAAGCATATCTTTAAAAAACTGGGCAAAAGGAAAGAAGAAATATTATTATAAAAGATTTAAGCATCCAAAACTAAGAATCTAGAAAGAAACAATAAAATAAAACTTTGATTCACTTAATAATGATAAAAACAAAAACAAATGTCAGGCTAACTTTACAGAAATAATTTGCAATTCTCTATTGCCTTTAAAATAGTTAAAAAGTCATTAGAATTATCTATTATTTAAAGACATTGTACTATCGTTATCTGAGACTGCTTATTCAAGTCCTATGCTTCTTAATTATGAAATTTTTTTTGATAACTTTATCTACCCATTCTGTGATATTATTCTGCTTAGATTTCTACCTTGATAAGATCAGTTTTTATCAAGTTTATATATCTTAGAAAAATTACACATGATGTTCAGGTTCTCAGAATTATGGGCAAAGAACTCATGGTTCTTTGAACTAATTCTTTGATAGTTAATTTCTCCATTATAAGTTTTCGTTTAGCAATTTGTTGTTTCTCCACTTTTTTCTTAATTTAGTAGGTTGATTTATTTTGTAATACTTATGAAAATCTAGTTCTTATATTGAATAAGCCTACATTTTTTTCTATTTCCAAATACATTGATTTAAATAAATTATAAAATAACAATAAAAAGAATAGTTGAAATTCACTGCATGCTTACTATTAGTCAAGCACTGTCCTAACGGTTACTCTGTTGGATAGATATTCTTATTATGTCAGTTTCATGGTAGGTATAGGTAAGCTTAAGAATTTTAATAAAAAGATGCTGTGCCACGTGATTAGAATACAGCACAGGTAGGATTTGAACTCCTTTAACTTTCAAAAAGTAGAATGCCTTTAGATTCAAAGCCCAACTATTCTACACTATTTTATTATCCAGTAGTTGACTTTTTGTCAACTACTGAGCAGTCACCCTAAATTTAACTAATACAATCATTGAGACAAGTGAAAAATTCAGCAATTTGTTGTTGTTTAATTTCAGATATCTTCACTAATAAACTTGATTAGCCATATTATTAATTTTAGATGTTTAATTCTTTATAATAATATTTCTTCTTTATTTTCCTCCACTGATTTATTCAATAATTCAGCTACCTTTTCACCAAAGCCAACCAGCAAACAAATGTAGAGTGTAGAGTTGATTTTCATAACCTTATTCTCTAAGAGATTATTCTGTTAATTTATTACATTAGGAATCCTTCAACCACATTAGCCAAAAAGGATTACTGTCCTTATTACAAAGATGTGGGCTTTGAAGATCATAAAGGTTATGACTTTCTTAAAACTGAACTTAGGACTCCCAACTGTGATGAGTACTTATTCCTCTTATGTATGATATTTCCCCAGGGCTGGTCAAAAAATGAAAACAGATGAAGGTTAGCAATATAGGAACTGTCAATATTTTCTTAGTAATTCAGCTAAACGTCTTATAGAAAGAGAGAAAGAAGCATATATAAAAAGAAAGAAAATTCTCTTATTAAAAAACTTAGTAAAATTTTTTATTGAACTTGAAATTCCACCTAATTTATTGTATTTATTTATTAAGTATATAAAATATTAACCTAGATCTAAAAGTCAGAACTGCTTTTTAAAAACATATCCTTAGTGAAGTGACATCCTCAATTCATTTTACCTCATTTCCATCCCTCCATCCTTTGTACCACATTCCTACCTATCCTTCACAGATAACCATTTTTATTTGTTTCTGGTTTCAAGTTCCTGTTTTACTTTGCACAATTAAGTACACCTATTCTTGTTTCTCCTTTTTGCATGAAAGGTAGAGTACAGAAAATAATCTTTTGCACTTTGCTTTTGCCACTTAGCAACACTAAAAATCACTGTATATTAATTGCTATGTCTTCTCATTCTCACTGTAGTCTATTGGATGAATAATAGATTATAGTCTATCCAACAATTCCCCATTGTATGGAAATATAGGTTGTTTCCAATTCTCGCAATTATAAACAATACATTTATCTGTATATGTTTACATTTTGTTGAAGAGGTTGATCTTCAGGGTAAATTCCTGAAAGTGGGTTTGCTAGTTAATTGAGAGTTTTGTTTAAATATTTCAAATTCCCTTCCAAATGAGTTCTACCAGTGTGCATTCCCACCCTAGTGTGTGAGGGTACCCATTTCCCCACAGATGCTCTGAAAAAATGTATTACTATACTTTTAATTTTTATATATCTGACATTTCATTTATGTGAGAGATGAGAAATGGTATCCCAATAATTTTAGAGTCCTGTAGTTTCCATCTTTTTACCGAGATTCCCCATCTATTAATGCATGCCATCCATAGTTTTCTTTAGAGATTTTCAACACGTTAACTAGTTATTTTACATTTACTCTCTGAGATAGTTTTGACAACTAGGTGATCTGAGTTTGGTTCTACCTATTTTTTTTCTTTATTGTGTTTTTTTCTTTTCTTGAGGGGGCAATTTTTTTGATTGAAACTGGACATCCTGTGTAGAACAGTATAGACAGGTATTTGGTAGGAGTTAACTTAATCTAGTCAAAAGTTGAGCTGGGTTTCAGATTTTGTTTTTGTTATGGTTAATCTTTAATGCACACTGACTCCCAATTCTCCCACCATTAGTTTGTGCCTAAGTAAAGGTTGGGTTGTTGAAGGGTTTTATTTGTTTGTTTGTTTGTTTGTTTGTTTTTAATATTTCTGTTTTGTCTTCAAATTTAGACTTTTCTTATTAGCCAAAACTTCAGAGAGAGCCTCTCTCCAACCTTTGCCCCATCCCTAGTGGTAGATCACTCTTAATTGGTACTTGAGACTTGCTAATATGGTATGGGAGAGAGGTAAGGTGGAGAGACATTTCTTGTTGGTTTGTTTTAGCTTTATAGGTAGATACGATGTTTCCCAGTCTCAGGGCTGAAGATTTTATAGTGATGCTGACCTTTTCAGACATCATAAGGAATTTCCCATGGTCTGGGTTCTGGACATTTTCTTAGTCCCTTCTTCAGGAATAAAAAGCTTGTGCTTGTTTATTTCTTTGTTTTTACTTTATTTGTTTTTGTTTCCATTTCTTTTACCTAGCTGCTTAAGAGAAATGCAGTTTTGGTGGTGCTTTGTACCTTTGCCACAGTAGCAACTCCACCCAAACCCTGACCTGCCCCCAAACTTTGTTAATGCACATTTCATTTAGGGAGGATTCATGAAAAAGAACCTGAGTGAAGGTAAACACCCTTGTGTCTGTTTATTCTCACAGTTCTATACAATCCTACTTGCCCATACCCAGTCTTTATTGAAAATTTTAGATGAAAACTTCTTATTTATGGTAGCTAAGTCTTCATCTGCCCAATTTAAGTCAGTGCTTTCTGTTCCTTCTCTCCTTGGACACACTTGTCTTTCTTTAGATTTTAGGCTAGTTGGTAATCCTGCAATCTCAGCTCTAATTCACATAGGTTTTAGAAAAGTCATGATTTTGTAGATCATATAGCTTTTTCCTGTCATTGAGTTGGGATTGATGTATCTTAAGAAGAAAGTAGAAGTCCTGAGTAAAGAAATTAAACATCTCTATGTTTAAGGGTATTATATGTATATATGTGCATATATAGTCCATTTTAGTATTGAACTTTGGTCCTTATTTCCTCAATTTTACATATTAATAGATAAATTAAGTCTGTACACATTCATTGATATAACTAGTGTGTTGGGTCTCAATTCTGTTAAAATATTTTATAATTATTGTATTTATTATGTAAACATATTATTTGTTTTACTTATTTATGTTTTCTTTTTAAATTAAGGATGTTCATGGTTTTTTTTCTAGTTATTGCCTTTGAATTTATACCTCTCAAAATGTAGTAAACATATTTTCTTATTTAAATTCTATTTTTTAGCTTACCCATCTTTAACTGAATTCTTTAACTTATAATTTATTCTTTCTAAAAATTTACAACAGCTATTAATTATTGGCATTTGGAAATGAAAATCAGAATTCTCATGAATTTCCAAATCCTTAATTACATTCTTTATTTTATAATACTTTATGTACATGTTAATAAAATATTAAATTTAATAACATTTGTGCATAACTGTGTACTAGCAAATTATCAGTCACTGATAAATGCCAGAAAATATTATTGGTTAGTATTTAAATGGCATCACATTGGATATGCTAACAAGATTAACAGGACTATGCAGAATCACATTTTATAATTGCTTCAAGGACAATTTTGCATCCAAAAGTTGTTATTATTGAAACAACTTTATAGGATTTATATAAAAAATACCCTATTTGCACATTTATTAATATTCATCTTATTTGCAAGAATTACTCACCATTAGCAGCAGACAGGGTCAGTTAAAACATTGCAAATGTTACAAGCAATTTCTTGGTTGTAACTGGTTTCTATTATTAAAATGTTTTTATATGTGAAATGCAGGTTTTTAATTTCTACTTTCTAAATTGATGTTTTCTTTCCAAATCATAATAAACATAATTATAAAGTACAATTTGGACACATGTTTAGAGAAAGAGAAACAACAGCAGCTTAATGATAGAAAATAAATGGTCATGACAAAACATATCCTGTTTACAACACTTTTGAAGACTTCCAACACTTAACATTTATGAATCCACAAGTTGCCTGAGATCCTTTTTTTGAACAGAGCAGGTTATATTACTATGTTATTATTTTGATGGAATTTTATATAATAATTTATACAAAATGAACCTCAACCTAAATCTTACATTTTATACAAAAGTCAACTCAATACAGAATGTTTGAATATAAAATGTAAACCTATATTACACTTAGCAGTTTGGTAAAGAATTCTTAAACATAACACCAAGAGAAAGATCCCTTTAAAAAAAAAAAAAAAAGATAAATTAGACTTTATTAAAATTAAAAATCTTCGCTCTGCTATTAAGAAAATAGAAAGATAAGCTACGATATGGGAGAAGATATTCACAAACTGTATTTATACCCAGAAATATCACTGAAGAGTATATATAGGTAACAAATGTGCATAGAAAAAGATGTTCAGTATCACTAACCATAAGAGAAATGTACATTAAGACCACAATGAGATATCATTACACATCTTTTGGAATGGAAAAAGTAAATATATAATGGTAACACAAAATGCTGGCAGGGATACAGAGACACTGGATCTCTCATATATTGCTGGTGGGAATATAAAATACAACAGACACTCTGGAAAATAGATTCACAGTTTTTTATAAAACTAAATATGTAACTATCACATAACCTAGTCTCACACTCCTGGTCTTTTGTACCACAGAAATGAAAACGTACATCTTTTCATTACTTGTTACTATATTTACGGAACAATCCATCTCTTTCTATAAGAGAAAATCTTTATATTTTCAAATTGATATATTTTGCAAAACTTAGTAACCAGATCATAGGTGTTTCTGTTCAGTTGTTCACATCCTATTTGTGAAGGTGTTTTATTTTTCAAAGATGTAGACTAAATCTAAGGCAAAAGAAGAAGATACTAGTAGAAAATTAGTTTTTAAAAAAGCAAATCAAATAATTTAAAATATTGTGTAAATGATAAAAAGTGAATTATACTTATCTAAACATTTAGTACATTTAATTGTGATAGAAAATTTACTGAGCACATATGTAGATTAGAGTGGTTAAAATGTCTGTGTAATGTAACTTTAAGTATTGTCTATTGACTAATTCATGACAAAAATTATAGGGACAAAAAATTAAGAAATGAACAAAAAAATCAATTACCTAGTAAGATTTTAATGTGTTTCCAAAACTCTTGGGTATCATGGGTAGCAGTTGTAGGGAGAGGCACAAGAGGTAGAAAACAGTTGCTATTGCTTAAGAGCTTTCTGGCTAATTGTCTAAACAGAAGTAGTACAACAACAAAAAAAGAAGAAAAAGAAGAATGGAGGAGGGGGAGGAGAGGGGAAGGGGGAGGAGGAGGAGAAACAAGTTGAGCAGGAATATAATTAAATGTTAATCTTTTAGTATCTTTTATAAATTGCACTGCTGACCCTGACTGCTTGTCAGGAATTGATGTAATGATAGAACAAGGAACTAGGCTGACTCTGCAATGTCATAAGTCCAGAGAGCTCATTACAAAGATGAAAACCTTCCTGCTGCCTAGTCATGATGGTACAAACAGAGAGTCAGAAAAGAAGTATGCGATTGAAGAACATCGCCATCACTCATGCTGGAAGAGTTCCAGTAAGGTGAGAACTATGTCTTAATTTGTCTTTAGGAAAATCAAAATATGGTAGAAGAGATAAATCCTTAGATATGTTATTATTTTCAAGATACAGTGTAAAGTTTAAATAAAATGTGATTTCCAAAAAAGTGAGACTAATTCCAAATGAAGAAAAGGTTTCACATTTAAATTAACTCGGTGAATGACAAAATAATAGATGAGGGAATACTTTTTCAAGGTAGAAGATAAATCACAAGAAAAGATACCAAGATAGAATCATCCCATGGAGTACCTGGAAACTAGTGAGTAATATAGTAGAGTGCAGGACATCATGAGAAATGAAGCTGAAAATGTAGGTTAAGTTGCATTATGAATATCAGATAGTAGAGGGCCATATGTAATACAGATTTTGAAATAAGAATGATATGATTAAGTCAGTATTTTAGGGAAAAAAAATTGACGTTAGGATAAAAGATTGATTGGAAGGAAAGGTACTGAAATCGAGGGAAAAAAATACCAGATTATAGGCCAAATTATAGAAAGTAAGAGCAATGACAAAAGCAAGGAAAATATGTGGGAGAAATATGGAACCCTATGTAATAATTTTACATATGAGATGGAGCACATATGAGAGGACTACGCTAAATATAGGACTGTACACTTTGGAGGTAGCAGTTGTAGTTATAAGCCAGATGAACTCTGAAAGACAATAGTATATAACAAGGTAGAAGCTAATAGTACTAAATACTGGGAGGAGAGACACAGGGAAGGGACGGGAGAGGATTTACTAAAAAAAAAGGAAGAAGAGGGAAAGAAGCATACTAAGAGTCAACAAATATTTGCTAAATTTACTTAGCTTTATTCATTGTACTTTTTCACTAAGAACACCAGTGAATGCTTTATTATCCCTGCCCCCAAGGAGCCAATGCTTTCGTTGTAAAAATTACAATAAAGTTATAATAAACATAATATTTATTAAAATAGAAAAATCAGTAGTTCCACAGATTAAAAAAGCTGTTAATACCTGTTCTGAGAGGTGGGAAAGTTTAAAAAATTTAGAAGAGAGTTGATATTTGAATAAACCTGCATGAAATGTTTTCAGTTTTATTATACTTAGATTTTGCAATCATTAAACCATCATTTACATAAATTCTAATTATACAAATTTCTAAGAGTTCCAGATAATGCAGTGACAACACATACATTTGTATGTGAAAAATAATAGTTTGGCTTATATTCTCTATTAATTGCAAATAATTAGAAGAAAGAAAACTATATATATTATGGAAGCAATTACATCTTGGGAATTTATAGACCACATTCTGCCTCAGCTTATTTATACACACTCATTAAAGCATTAGTGTATTAACTGTGGCATGTAGATGAACTTGAATGAAAACTAATGAACCAAACAAGAACCACAAGCCCAAATGAGATAAAATATATCTTGCTTCTGTTTTGCTGATAAGCAAAAGCAAATCGCTTAATGCCTTGGAAATCCTTCTCCATCCAAAAATCAATTTGCCATAGCTTCTGAAAGCATATTTTTATACAATCAAACTAAAATGATTAAGTTCATTTCAAAAAATAATTTCTTGACTCTCATGTGCAGCATAATATTCAACTTCATATGCATGGAAAATAAGTATCTGAGATACCTGAATTCTAAAAGCCGCTATTATGAATTCCATTGAGAAAAGAAAATTATTTTTCTTCTCATTAAATCTCCTCATACTAATTTTAATTTCTTTGACTTGTCACAAAAAATACAAGTATCTCAGAAGTAGCCTTAAACAAAATATTCAGTTGTGCTATATTCGATCCTCAGAAAGTAGGCTTTGATCTTACTTTGAGTATCACAAATGCATAAAAATTATGACAGATAATGTACTTAATTCTAGAAAATATAAAGTGGCATGGAATAAAGAATGAACTAATTCACTTCCAAGCCCTGATTTTTCCCAAGTACATACATCCTTTAATAGGAAAGGGGAAAGGAAAAAAATAAATTAAAAAGGACAGTTTCAGCTATAACATGTAGAGTCTGTTCCAGCCCATCGTTGCTGTGTTCTGTATGTTTCCCATTCTGAAACAGTGACATGAGAGAAAGCAACAAAGGGAATTCGAAGGAAAATCTCCAGTCCTCCTCACCCTTACTTTCAGCCATGACAACCTCAGAGTACAGTTTAAGAGGTTCATGAACAACCTTATATACTTATATTTGGAAGCATGTCCAGAACATGAAGTCCTACCCCCTCCTCCCAAGGCCCAAAAGATGTTACTAAAGAATACACAGATGCCTCCATCATTTGGGATCTGATCTTTAGCACATTGTAACTCGAAGCATTCGTTCACATACTTAACGCTGTTCTGACTGTGGAGAACATTTCTCTACATCTCTTATCTTCTGCTCTCAAAGAAGACCATGCCTGTATCCAGATTCTTGTGAGAGTGTGTGGGTTTTGAATCTGCTGCTGTCAAAGACTAACTCAGATAATCTGAACTGAATGGTGGATTTGAGTCTTTCAGTAGTAGAAAAGGCAAGTTATTTTCACAAATCCTTTCCCTCAGGATAAATACGGTAGAAGCTTGCAGAAAAATGTATTCTAGTGATACTTTATGTCATTTTTTTTCCTTTATAATTTAATTTTGGCTCATTTTAATAATTTGAAAAAATAATCATACGTTTTTATTCAATTATTACAAAGGCATTTTTCTCAATCTATAAGTAAAGTTATTTTATTTAAGAGTATATTACCTTGATTTGTAGCCTGTAATAGGCGTATGGTATGGGCCTGCATTGTCACAGTTATTGATGCACTTTATATTGCCAGATTCAGTGTCATTTCTCAACTTCCTCTTACTCACTTAAGCAGCCACATTTGATACAACTTTCTTTCTTTAAACACTGTCCTTCATGGATATCAAGACTGCCTTCTCTTAATGTTCTAATTCTCTGGTCTCATTAGCTCAGTCTCCTTTGTTGTCAAGACTCTGTCCTAAGTCACTCCATGTCATTTCAACTCTAGTCACTGGGCTATGTATATCAAACTCCCACTGATGACATCCTCATTTATAGCTGCAACTCTGATGCCTGTCTTGAACTTTAGACTCTCATCCTTTCTCTTTTTACATATATGTAATTGACATCACATGCCTTTTCAACAGTTCATTTCATCAAATGAGAACTCCATTCTACTCCAATTCTAAGACCATTGATTGAAGTCTTATTTCTCTTACATTTTTCATTAATAGATATAACTGTGAGATATATCTAGAATCCAAACTCTTCTCATCACATTCACCACTAAGACCAAACCAGCTAGGATCAGTCCTCAACTGAAATGATCTCCTAAAGTTTCCCAACATCCATCTCAGCCTACTATGGTCAATTTTTCACACAGCAAACACATTACCTTGATACAAAAGTTTGACCAAGTTACTCTGCTCAAAATTATACAGTGACTATTGTGCATTTTCCTACTGAAGTATTTTCCAGAGTAAAAACATGCAATTCCCTGATAATTTTTTTCTGTAATACTATTAGCATGTTTTTAATTTTTTCCCTGGAAACACTTTATTTGAATTTTGATTATTTTTTTTTGTTTATTTTCCCCAACTTAAATGAGATATTATTGACATATAACGTATGTAAGGGTAAAGCATAATATGTAATGATTTAATACACATATATTTTTGCAAAATAATTACTACAATAAGGTTATTTAACACCTCACATAATTAGTGTTAATAAACTCTCTTAGGAGAATGTTTATTTTTCTTTCATTCCTGAAAAACAATTTTCTGGGTAAAGTGATCCTCATTGGCTTTCTTTTTTTTTTCTCCTTTCAGCACTTTGAATAGATCACTCCAGTTGTAACTGGCTTCTGCGAGCCTTTTAGAGACCTCGTTCCATGGGAGCTACCTAGGATCACTGGAGTAGGGAGGTGCCAAGGGGAGCTGATTTTTTATACATGGGACCCCAGAGTGAACTTGGTGTCACTGGAGCCTCCCGAGGCTGCTGGAACCAGTAGGCATAGGAGCGAAACAGGGATCTGGGTTCTCAGGAGCCTTCCAGGAGCTCTGCCATGGAATCCACTTGAGACCTTGAGAGCTGCCTGAGTCATGAAAATAGCAGGCGCTGTGTGAAAGAGGGTTCTGGTATTGTGGGAGCTCACTGGGCGATTGCCAAGGATTCCTTTTGGGGCCGTAGGAGGTGACTGTAGCCATATGTATAGTGGAAGTCAACCTGATGCTAGGGAGGACCAATTCTGGGGTTCACAGTGAAATCTGGTGTTCACTTTACTCTCCTTTTCCCACAGAAAAGGTGTGTCTCTCCTAGATGGGTAGCTTGAGGTTGGAGTAACGAGATAGCGTATATCTATCTTTCCTATTCTCCTCAATGAGCTCTTATCTCTGTGCTCCACCCAGATGCTATAGTTCCTCATCTGGAATCCTTGACTCTTGTGAAAGTATTTTCTAGTGCACAGTTGTTCAAATTGATGTTTCAGGTAGTGGAAACTATTGGTAGAAATTCCTATACCACTATTTTGCTGATGTCACTCTCTAGTACTAATTTTTATTTTACTAAAATTAGTTTAATCAATATTAATAATTTTTTCTAGTGTATTTCAAAGGAGATAGTTTATGTTGACTAATTATTTTAAAATACATTATGAAATATTTGATGCCTAAATGAATATTTTATATATATTTAAGCATAATAGTAAACACATGTATACCACCTTGAATTTTATGAATCTGACAAATTTTCATACCATTGCACTTATGTATTTCTCTCTGCTCTTGTTTCCTTAATTTCGTATGTTGTTCATCATTCTATTTACTTGTTTTGTTTATCTTGGTCACATATTTAGTTATCCCTTTCAATAAACTACTTACTTTTCTTTTTGTAGAGACTTATAAAAATGCTATCATACTGTACATGATCTTCTAGAACTAGCTGTTTTACTCTATACTGATTCTAAGATCTCTCTGCTTTAATGCATGTAAACCTAGCTCTTTTATTTTCACTTCTGTATAATACTCTATATACAATAATTTATCCATTTTTCTGTAAATGAACAGTTAATTCTTTTCAGATTTTTACCATTGTGAAACTGGTAAGAAACTGTGTGTACATGTATCCTGAAATACATATGCAAGAGTTTCTTCGGGTATATACTTAACAGAATTGGTGGGTTATACAGTATACAAATGTCCAACTTTAACGAACAGTATCACACTGCCTTCCAAGATTGAGCCCATTTACATTCTCAGCAACACTGAATGTGTGCCCTGTTAATCTACATTTTAATTGTTCATTAGAAATTTGACCACTTCATTCAAATTAAAAAAAAAAGAGAACAGCAAGAATCCCCTAGTGGCTTCCCATCTCATTCAGAATAATAGCCAATAACACACCTGTAAGGAGTACACTCTGCTTTATCTCCTATTCCTATGCCTGTCCTTCTTCCTTTCCAGCCACACAGGCCTTGTTGCTATGTTTGAATACATCAGGCACACTCCAAACTCAGGGAGGTGCACTCGAGGTAACTTTGCCTAAAATACCATTCTCCTCATATGCCCATATGACACTATATTCTTCTCACATGGCTCCAGATGGCTTCCCAGACAGCAAGACTTCTCTGACTTAGCCAAAAAATCAGTTATTAAATAAATGTAGTAATTTGACTACCTGCTAAGTGTCAGCAGAAGCTGTTTATAGTTTAGAGTCACTGTCCCTTTATGGATACAGTGAACAAATTTGTACTAATTGTACTTACTTCTTCCATTACTTGAATTATTCCAGGCTCATAGTTTAAAATTTCTTATGCTGATTTGAATTATTATGATCGAATGTTATCATGTCTCAGAAAGTAATGTAATACTATTATTTTTATTTGCAAGATTTCTTATTATAAGAATCTATGTGTGATTGTATAGCTAAAATAAAATTAAGAAATTAATTAATTAACACTTAATTTAAGCATTGTTAATATGTACAAAATTTCATTAAAATAAGAAAATCATAGAGGCAGTGATAGAAGAAAATGTACTACACAAAAAGCTTAACAACTTGCATTTTTTGTTTGAATTATTGCATATTTATTTTCAGATAATGGGAGTTTTTAAATGTCAATTTATTATTTCTTTTGAATTCTGGATGTTAGAGATTTTACTTAAATAATTTTCTTTCTGATTTTATTGTTACAGAAACATAGAACATAAAGAATTATATAATTTCTAGGAAAGTACAAAGCATAAAAAATGTGGACAGTCTATCCAATCCTAATAGAATTTTTGTAAGGGTTCATTTTTTTTTAGAATAACTTTTTACTGGATTAGCCTAAAATATAATATTTTTGATAACCATCAAGTTTTTTTCCAATATGAGAAAGAAGCTTAAAAAAAACTGTGAAAATAAATTAAATATTGAATTGTCTTAAATATAAGAAACACCAAAGAAAGAATTTTCAAAATATAATCATAACATTTTATAATAAATTACTTTAGTTGATAGCCCAAATTGAATTATTTTTTAAAACATTTTTATTAATAATATTGTTAATAACAAAACTTATTTTGTAAAATTTGAATGTGACACAAAGTAAAGAAAAAAAATTCTAAAGTTAATTTTAAAAAAGTGTCAACAATATTTTGTCAAATACAGAATGATAGCATATGTGGAAAACACAAAACTTTAAATAATTGAGAATCATCAAGAAATGTCATTGCATTGAAATCAATTGAAGTTAAGGAACAAGAGTAAGATACAAGGAAATCATAGTTATATTTTATTATATCTTTGTTTTTATTTTTATTGATATTAAATAAAATTTGCAAT
This sequence comes from Eidolon dupreanum, assembly GCA_028627145.1. Classification (NCBI taxonomy): domain Eukaryota; kingdom Metazoa; phylum Chordata; class Mammalia; order Chiroptera; family Pteropodidae; genus Eidolon; species Eidolon dupreanum. The sequence continues at coordinate 26,012,060 of CM053507.1, forward strand.
AAAATAGAAATGATTCTGACACATCATAAATTTGTTGCCTTTGCTGATGACTAAATTCTCCTGATACAGTCTTCACAGAATATGAAATGAAACACTAACAATTTATTTGAACACTGCATTCCAGTATTTACACAATAATATTTCATTAAACAGAACTATTATCTTTTGCTGCCCTTTCCCTGACTCTCAAGTTTATCTTAATTTGTTTTAGATTTTGAAATGAAAAGAATGCAAATAGAAAGATGTTGAAATATGGAGTTGAATATGGTGCATTCCTGTTTGCTTTCAATCTTTACATTAAAAAGCTTTCCTGTGCTAGTCCAGGCTGGAGATTTGTTATTCCTCTGAACACATAAAGCACCTGATGTCTTTTTGCATCACTCATTTGGTAATTTTTTATTTGCTTTATGATGTTTTAATAATAAAATTATATTAGTTTACACAAATGTTTCCCATGAATTCACCTGGGTATTCACAATAACTCATAGATATTATTATCCACACCGTGAGGATAAGAAAATAGTTCACATATTTACTCAAGACCAAATGCCTGGTTAAGTGGCTGAGATAGATTTAAAATACAGAATTATTTTCCATTATGTTACAAAACATTGTAATATTATTTAATTCGTAAATTTATATTGATCTTTGGAGTCTCCAATTTGAATTTTTAAGACCTACCACCTTCTTAATTTTTAACTACTTATTACGTTTTCTCATTTTGACTAATTAACACATAGGATCTAAAATTAGACTTTAGAACAGCCATTCTTGTTTTATAAATGCAGAAAATGTTGCTTAGAAAGATTACATGACTAGCCCAAGGTTATAGTGCCAAGGTGAAAAAGTCACTACTAAAATGTAGGTTTTCTTACTGTTTTCCTGGACTCTATATTGCCTTTCATTAGGGAATAAATACAGTCATTAGTAAATCCCTCTTTATACTTTAGAGAATATACATAGGGTATCTACATAGTACTATGAACAATTATAAACTATGAACAATTTTACTTTAATCTGAAAATACTTTTACTTACTTTATGTAATATATATATATGGAGAGAGAGAGAGAGAAACAGACTCTAGCTGTTTCACAAAATTCTTATTTATTTCAGTGACATTAAATAAATAAGTAAATAGGTACACTTAAGACATGAGTTAATTGTAAGAGAGAAAGAATACCCAGAAATGAGCATGTGGCATATCAAGAAATATTAACCGAATTTAATTAAGTTGAATTGAACTGAATTGCTGAATTTAAAGTTTAGGTTACCAAACTGTACAATGGTGCAAAAACAAGATTTTTTTCAGACAGAAAATAAAGAGGTAAATTTTGTTTATGTCAGATGTCAAAATACAGAAACAAAAATCATCATAGGTCAATTGATAATTTATTGACTGAAATTGACATCAACTATTAAGATGATATTCCCAGTAGATATCTCTGTAAGCCTTAGTATATATACTGAGAAATTAACCCTGGGTAATTTTACAAATATTTGTGAAGTGCTTTCCATATGCTGAGTATTTTATCATGCTGTACTTGCACTCCTCTGTCAGAAAAATATTAACACCGTTTGTGAATGATGAACTGACATTAACTCTCTAGATCTGAGCTGTCCAACAGGGTGGGCACTAGCTAAATATAACTGTATGAATTTGAAATTTAATTAACTAAATTAGAAACTATTAAAATTTCAGTTATTCATCACACTACCATATTTCAAGTGTGTAATAGCCATATGCAGCTAGTGGCTGCCATATTGGACTGCACAGATAAAGTACATTTCATTTATTACATTTTTATTGTATAGCACTGATGTAGATCTCATAGTTCTTCAAGTATTAGGGAGCCAAGAATATGTTTCTGATAATTTACTGGTTTTCTTATTCACATGAAATGATCTCAATAAACATTTCTTTAGCAATGAAATGTTTCTTCAGTACCTTATGGTGTGGGAAGGAAAGTTCATCTCAGGGATATGAGCATTCAAATTTTTGTCAAATATAACCCTATATTAAGTATGGACTCCTCAGGCTATCATAGCAGGAAGCACCAGTAATTGATATATAATCGAATAACTCCCCTTGCACTAATGACATAATCATTAAGCAACCAACTTTCCAGCAGAGAGAGAATTTTGCTCAGTCATCAGGATTATTCTGGTCTGCATAATAGTTATATAAACTATAATGTGGTAATCTAGGTTTTAAAAAAATCCTTGCAAGGCTAAGAAGTCTGTGATACACACAGACATAAAACAACACATATAGAAAATCTATGGCATCTGCTAATTATGACATATGGAGAACACACAGTCTCAGAGCCAATTTCATACCTGTTTTCTTTCTGTTCAACATAAAATGAAGCTTGTAGGTGGCTTCGTGTACCTGTAGCTATTTTTCCAATCAGGTTTCTTATTTAAACAAAAAGTTAGAAAGAAGCAGTATTTATACAATTGTAAAGGAAACAAGCTACTTACCCAGTCTCTTTTTTAAAAATAGTAATAATTGAGATCTTCAACATATGGGGGCAGTCAACTACTTGAAATAGAAAAAATAAAAAAAAAGATGAACTAAAAGAAAATGTGATGGCAAAGATATTGGAAATAGAATAAAAAATAACTAAAAAATTCTCTAATATAGTTGGATATAATCCTAAGAATATGATCTTTACAAAACAAGAAAGGAAGTCCTAAAAATGGAACCACAGAACAAATAAAGTTTTAAGACGCTAAATTGTTTATGTATTTATTGTGTATTATATGTATATTGTATATTTTGTATAAAGAAAAATATAAAAGCTATAAAATAAAGCAGAAGAAATTATTCAGAACATAGTGCTATAGTATAGAATTATAGGAAAAAATACAAGAAATAGAGAATATTTAATGTTTCAACATATCGTCAATAAGATCCTCAGCTCAGCAGAAAGATGAAGTAAAATAAATTACTGTTGATATAAGAAACATCCAAACCTGTAAAGAATTTTTATAAGAATTTATTTGAGCTGAAACTGATGACATGGAAAACAAGATCTCAAATACTTCAGAGAATGACAGTTTCTGGGTTTTTTTTTTATGTATTTGAAATTAAGAAGAGAAGATAAAGAAGATTACCTGAATGTGGAAGAAGCAAGGCCAGATTGGATTGCAGGCTGGTTAAATGAGATCACATGTATTTGTGAGAGTGGTTATGCTTATTTCAAAAGTGTGTTAGCTTAGATGCGCAGGGTTTGCTTAAGGCAAAGGTAAAACGTTTTTACTAAACAAGCCATATGACTGGGGCATGACTGCTCACTATAATATGCCCCTTTAGGAATTTTCAATTAGATCGCCCTGTGAGGTTACTTTCCATAGCACTCTTTTTGTTTGTATTACTAAAGGAACACAACAAATTTCCAAAAAATAAACGTGGAGAGAAGCGTTTCATTTTGAAAGATTCCTCTAAGTGCTGTTAATAATGAGAAAAGAAGACAGAGGAGAATCATAAATAGTCATGTTCTTTTGAAAGTTCATAATTTCAATGATAATAAAATGGATTTCATCAAAAAATAAAATAAAATAAAACAAAGAAAAATATCTCAACAAAGACATTATTAAGAAAATGAACAGGTAAGCCTAAGATTGGGAAATATTTGAAATGCATAATGAGCGTATAAGTCAAAGGAATAATATCTGGAAAATTCAAAACAACAAAACAAAATCAACCTATAAATCCATAAAAATAACAATCCAATAAAAAATTAACAAATAGTTGGGCATGGGGCGCATGGCAGAGGGAATGTAGTTAGCATTAATATGATGGTTAAGTGGAGGGCCAGGGGAGGGAGAGAGCAACTGGGGGGATCATTTTATGAACATTATAGATGTCTAAACAATATACTGTGTACCCAAAACTAATTTAAATAAATATATTTATTTTTTTTAAATAAATTACTTGAAAAGATAATTAATTCTTAAAAGAAAATACGGAGAGAAAATGATCACAGAAAATTATGGAAATCTCTTTTGAAATTCTTCCTTGTTAACATAGAATACCTGTTCCATCAGCTTTTTTTCCTTTCCTTTTATGTTTATCATTTATCTCACAGGCTGTGGAACATGTGGCTTGCATCAAGTTCTGATATGTTTTCTTGTGAGAATTTCAGATTGTGTGTGGTGGTGGTGGGCTTTTTGTTTGTTTTGTTTTGTGTTATTTTGTTTGTCTTTTCCATATATCATCCTTATTAATCTGTGATATTTGGGTATATCCTTTATATCCTATCTCTTCTATCACTATCTATATAAATACAAAACCAAAATAGCTCAAACAAATAGCAAAACAAATAACAGAACTCTCATGGTGAGTAGGGAGATTAAACAATATAAAGATAGAAAAATCAAAAATAAAAATAAACAAATAAATGAATAATTTAAAAATAGAGAATAATAATAAAAAAAGACCAACAAAAACACTTTTAGCAGATACATGAAGAAATAATGACGAAATATGTCGTGCTGACTAGTTTTGCTCAGTCATATGAATTAAATAAAAATATTTCTTTCCAAGTGGTGTGATTTACATCAGCAACTTTTCCTCACTTCAGGAGCAACCACTGAAACAGTAGAGAGTTTTAAGTTTATCCAGTTAGATTGTTAACCCTAATAATAGAAAGATAGTAATAGGAATTGGGGATATTTTACAAGGGAGTGGATTTTAGGGTAGACAACTAATATCAGAAAACATTAAGACTGAACATAAATAAATCAGAAATACAAGTGAAGAAGCAAGGAAAAAATATAAAGTATAGAAAAGGAAAAATAAATAAATAAAGATAAATGTAAAAATTCAATAATGAAACAACTATATCAGACCACATAAATCAAATTTAGAGCAAGATCTTCAAAAATAATTTTAAAAGAAATTTGAAATACATTTAAAATTTTTTGACCAAGATATAAAGAGAGAAAATACACAAAAATAACACTAGAAATTAAGAAAAAAATCTAGAAATAAATGAGAGGCCATGAAAATGTTACAGATAATTCCACATACAACTTTATCACTCTAAATTGTAAAATGTTACTAACAGAAAAAATTTGGCTCAAAAATTAGAAACCCAATCAGGCTAAAAAGCATAAAAGAAATTGAAAAGTCAATTTAATACTGACAAAACCATTATGCAATAATTTTATAGCAAATTCTATAAAATGTATTAAAAATTACATAGAATTATAAATGAATTGGAATGCTTCCAAATTAATTTATGAAATTAGTTTAATCCCATTGTCAAGATCACACAGAAAAAGCACAAAAAAAAACTTATCAAAGGTTAAATGTTATTTATGAATGTATATGCAAAAACTAAATAATATATTAACAAATCAAATATGGTAATATATCAAAACATTAATATATCTCGAGTGCATAGAATTTAACTATGTAAAATGAGTCAACATTTAGATATATAACACTGGTATGATGTATTATCTTAAAAATCAAAACATAAAAACCAAATTATAGATGATGTAAAATGTACTGTACAATTCACCATCTATTTCCAATTTAATAAAAGAAATTTTAGCAATCTAAGAATAGAATGACACTTTCCTAACTTGATCAAAGGTATCTATTAAAAACTAATATTATACATCATCCTTAACAAGGACACCCTAGACAGTTCAATTAAAGAAACCTAATTGCTGGCATCACTAGAAGTTTATTAAAGAACATTCTATCTAATATATGGTACTAAAGACTTGTGCTGTGAATTAGATATAGTAGTTTCTTCCCATTCACACTTAAATAATTTTGCATTTTGATGACTAAATGTATGATATTATACTAAATTTTATACACATGTGTAATAGACATAGATCAATAATAATAAGAGCAGAGCCAACAAGATCTTTATTTGATACTCTGAGAAAAGCAATTTTATAATGCTTCTCTCAACTGTGAATTATTTTTGTCCTCTGCAACTTGCTCTGCATTATGCTGGATTTGAATCCATTCAAATAAACTTCTAATGCTTCAGCAATCAACTTGTACTCCTTACCAGTCTCTGAACACACCAAGCTTATTCTACACAATTTAAGGACTGAATCATAAAACTAAATAATTATAATATATTTCCTTACATGTGGATTATTTTACTTTTTATTTTTTTACCTCAAATTAGAATCATTTATTATAAACATTTACAGAGCTCTACAATAAGACAGGCTTTGGTCTACTTGTTGATGCAAAGATTACAAATCTTCAAAATAATACATTTTAATGGTGAAAGAATCCAAGTAAACAGAAAAAAATGTACACAGTGAAAAAAATGACATGTAAGAGATACAAATATAATGCTATATAAGCACATGAGAAGTTTAAAATACATTCTTTCTATGCTTTACAATAAGTAGCACACTAATGAGTATAGTTATTTTAGCTCAGCAGCTACCAGCTATTTTTGCGTCCTCGTTAGATATTTAATAAGTTCTTTGAAATTAACCTAGAAATGTCAGAAAACCTGATCTTCTTCCTCAGTTTTCCCCAACTCGTTAAATGCCACCAAACCTGAGGAATCTTCAATGATTCTACCTATTCAGAAGAAATAATCAAATTAATATTATCTCTTATTGGTTCTACTTCTAAAATTTCTAAAACATCCACTTAAATTTATTTTCATCCTCTCTACCTGTCACTTAGTTCAAGCCATCATCATATACAGCCTTGATCCTCCCATGGCCAGCAACTTTATCTACCTGTCCCCTCTTTTAATCCCCAGTCATGCCACAAACATACACCCAAAGCAGTCAATAATATTGTAATAACTATGTGTAGTACCAGATGGGTACTAGACTAATCAGAGGGATTGCTTTGTAAATTATATAAATTTCTAACAACCATGCTGTATACCTGAAACTAATATAAAATAATATTAAATGTTAACTGTAATTAAAACATAAAAATAATAAATGAAAAAATACCTAGTTTTATTTTACAATACAAAATATAATTGAAATTTTAAATATGATTTAGATAGTTTCATAATTCTAATTTAAATAAATGTGCAATTAAATAGACCAGAAGTTTCCCTACTATTGATGGATACTTTGGTTATTAATAGTAGTCAGTACAATGAATGACACTTAAGTATGCATCTTTCTTCCTCTAACTTTTATAGTCTGTCTTATTTCCTAGTATTAAATTCTGAAATTGCTTTAATCAAGAAAGGTTAGAAAAACTTTCATGACTCTTAATATCATGACAACAGGTGTCTCAAACATAAAATTTGTTGCATTCCTGCAATAATACCTAGCATATGGTAAACATACAATGAATGTTTGATTAATTTATTGAAGAGTGAATGCTATCTTAATGTTTTCTACAGACACAAGCTAATGAATACTGCATATCAATATTTGACATTTTAAACATTTTTAATGCAAAAAAGTATCTGTTTGTTTGATTTGGTTATATTTGGCCAAATATTTTTCAATATTGAATATTTTATTCAGTATTTCCTTTACACATGAACAAGTGAGGTCCTGTCACAAACCTGCATTTCTGTGAGTATTGTGTTTTGCAGGGTCTTCAATTTTTTCTTGTTTACTTCCTGTGCCTGGAGCTGGAGGAAGCTAGCAATACTCCTCCACAAAGTACTTCAAGATTAGACTTGGTCCCGTATGGATTCTAGTCACCAAGAATTGCTTATTAGAATTTTCTAAATCGTTTCTTATGCCCAAGACTAGCTGTGGTATGTTATCATCTGGGCAGGTCACCCAGCACAATAAATGGAACTGGCATGTTCCTGCTTTTGCGAGTCACTTTTCAAACATGCGTTGAGTTCGGATTTCATGAGGCTATTCACTAATCATGACTATTGAATATTGGCCTCATGTCCTGGCCTAAGTTCCAGGAGAGTAGTAAGATAAGTGGAGCACTCCCACCAGGCAATTTGCTATTGCTTTTATAGGACTGTGTCAAATTAGACCACCAAAATGGTGCCAACAGTCTGATTTAGGGTATCTCTTATTCACATCACTCATAGGATGCGTTCAGAGCTCTGAGCTACCAATGGTTCAACACTCTGTCTTCCTTTTGAGCTAGTTGTCTGGAAACAATGGGTATCAACATTTACCCATTCATGTAGAAACAATGGTGCCACCTCAAATCTACAGCACACAAGAATGATAAAGATGTTAGCAAACATTTTTTATCTTGTGGGTCTTTGCAATTGTACCCAGAGCAATTAGTTCACTACTTCTGTTGCCTCCACACGTGTTAAGCAGTTCTACTGGAGTGGCCATGACTAGTTCCTCTGAGGGTTTTTAAGGCAGCTCTGCAAACAATGCACCCTTCTGATTGGTGCCCTCTCCTGATGGTGACATCAGGCTTTTCAAGGACTTGTCTAAAGTTATGCTGGAAAAGAGATAGATACTCCTTGTCCAAGTAGGGCCACTTTTTGCTTTCTGTCCTGTATACCTCATTATCTTCTCACTGGTATTATTGTGTGAAAACCAAGGGTGTGGTCAATACTGAAAGAAATTACAGTGCTTGTTTCAGTGGCACATATACTGAAAGAGATTATATTTAGGAATGCAGTGCTTAGGTCTTAAAATTTCAAAATAAAGTAGGGTTTACACTATAAAGTCCCAAATGGTACATGTAATGTGACCAGAAAATGAATTATTGTTCACTTTATCCTTAACATGCTGAGTAAGTTTGTATTTGTTGTCATTATCATGAACTACAGTTATATCTGTTAGGAGAGTAACTGGAGGCTAATATTCATAGGTGGTACAAAAAATAAATCAGTATCAAGATTAATGATTTATTAAATAAATGGTATGAGGAAAATTCAGAAGCAAGAAGTTCTGTATCGTTTCTATACAAACAGGGTTCAAAGAGCCATGACATTATGAGAATAACAACATTGCTATCCTCTTTCTTACAGTGGAAAATATGGAATTATGAATGGCACATTTGATGGTACCTGAACAAAGATCTGAAAAAAAAAGAAAAAAAGAAATTGTATTGGATTGAATGATAAACAGGTAAGTAGTTCTTCTCTACTCTTTATTCCATCTTTATAAAAAATTTACTTTACCCCCACCTATGACCATAAATTTAAAAAAAAATTTTAAATCAAATTGTTCATGTAGATGGAAAACAATATTTGCCTGAGGTCTTACATACTTAGAGAGGGCTTGCTTCTATTACTGCTAATGCTTTTCTAGTTATTTTAATTCACTGTTAACATTCTTCCAATGAGAATACATAAACTAATTAACATCCTTTGTCAGTTTGAGGAAAATTACAGGTAACCCCATGAATCCAAGGTAAAGTTAAATGTTATCCTTAATGGAATTTGACTTAATGTTATTATACCTATATTAATTACATTCTAAATAACTGCATGCTGTTATTGGTCTATTTTTCTATTCTTGCAGTAACACCACACTACCCCATCATTAGAATTTTATAATAAGCTTTGATAACTGGTTAAATAACCCTGTAAAATGAGTACCTTTTTCTTACAATTAATTTACAGATATTCACAAAATATTAGGAATTTGCTTTGGATTAACTTAGAGATCAACTGAGAATAATTTACATTTATACATATTAACCCTCTGCTATTTTCTCCATGAATATTTTTATGAAAGAAACAAGAATCATGTCTGATTTTTCAAGAAAAACTTTGAAAGAAGAAAACAAAGGAATGATACTTGAATGTATGAAAAGAAAACAAAAGTTCAACATAAGCTTCTATGCCCAGAGGATGATATATTTTAAAACATGAGGTACACAAGAAATGTTTTTAGAAAAATAGAAGCTGATATAATAAATCATCACCAGTCTAGAATATTTAGTCTTTAATATTTAGCACTTAGAGGTAATAAAGATTTTTTTTTTCTGACAGAAAGAAAAGGATCCCAAACAGAAGTAGAAATCCAGAAAAAAAAAATAAAGAATTCTAGCTAAATGTATGGTAAACAAATTAATATTTACAGATTAAAATAATAATAGGAATACTTTGAGAAGCTGAAAATATATGTAGAAAGGAAACATACCAAACATAGCACAAAATGCAGAAGAAGCAAATAGTGCAGAGTTATTGCATTGTTCAGAAGTGAAAAAGTTTAAAAGCATTTGGATTGAAATAAGATAAAGACATGACATGCGATATCAGGTATTCACTAGAAGAAAAAAGATGTTATTAATAGTTTAGTAGTGAATCAATGGAAAGATAGAAATCATTTAAATAACAATAATCAATTTATGTCATTAAAAGAATAATAAATTAAGCTGAAGTAAATAATTGAGTAAGAGCAGAAATCAAACTATATGGACAGCTGTTTCCAATACAGAAAAGGAACATATTTAAGTCACATCTTTGAAAAGATTAATCAAGTTGGTAAAGCCTTCATCACGGAAATAAGAGAAACCACAAAAAGATATGACAATAGATTTTCAGATATTAGAAAAATAATGATAGATATTACCAAAAACTTTATAACAATAATTTTACAATTTAAATAAAACTATCAAATTCAAAGAAAAATATATTTTACCAAAAATAGACACATTTAAATAGTCAACTGATCTTTGACAATGGAGCAAAGTTAACACAATCAAAAAAAGATGGTCTTTTCAACAAAGTGTTGGAAAAACTGGATATTCACATGCAGAACTGCCGGAGCCAGCCGGACGGAGTCGAACAGTCCTGAGTGGGGGAGCGAGGGTTAGGAAAAAAAGACAGAGAAGAGAGAAAGATCTCGGGAGGGCATACAGTCAGAGCTGCAGCCTCGAGTTTATTTAGCACTGTATACTTATACAGCTCGAGTACATGACAAACTGCTCGTAACAAAGTAACAAACTGCTCAAAACAAAACCACAAGTATCCAGAAACAATAGCTGCGATTAACATGGATTAACATAAAGCCAAGAGAAAAACTCCTCCCTTGGAATTTCAGGAACTGATGTTTATCCTCCCTTCGGGGTTCCAGGAACTGATAATTCCTTACAAAGGGCTCCCAACCCAGAACAAAAATAAATCTAGACAAAGATCTTCAACTCTTCACAAAAATTAACTTAAAATGTATCTTAGATATAAATGTAAAATGCAAAACTATAAAACTTCTAGAATAGAACATAGAGGAAAATCTACATGATCTTTCATGTGGCAATGACTTTTGTGCTATAATACCAAAGGCATCACCTATTTAAGAAATAATTAGTAAACTGAACTTTATTAAAATTAAAAACTTCTGTTCTATGAAAGACTGTCAAGAGAATAAAAAGACAAATCACAATCTGGGAGAAAGTATTTGCAAAAAACACATCTGATAAAAGAACTGTTTTTCAAAATACACAAAGAACTCTTAAAACTTAATAATAAAACAAATAATTAAAAAGTGGGCAAAAAACGTGACCAGATACCTCACTAAAAGATATATACAGATGGCAACTAATTATATAAAACGATATTGCTCATCACATGGCATTAGGGAAATGCAAATTAAAACAGCAATGAGATACTACAACACACTAATTAGAATGACCAAAATCCAGAACACTGATAACACCAAACATAGACAAGGATATAGAACAACAGGAACTCTTATTCATTGCTGGTGGAAATGCAAAATGGTACAGCCACTTTAGAAATAAGTTTTGTGGTTCCTGACAAAATTAAATGTACTCTTCCCACACAATATAACTCTCAGATTCTTTGGTATTCATTGAGTTGAAAAATTACGTTCACACAAACAACTGCACATGGATGTGTGTAGTAGCTTTATTCATAGTTGCCAAACTTGGGAGCAACCAAGATGTTCTTCTGTAAATGAATGGATGGAAAAACTGTGCTAAATCCAGACAATGGAAGATTATTCAACAATAAAAAGAAATGAGCTATCAAGCCATGAAAAGACATAGAAGAACCTTAAAATGCATATTACTAAGTCAAAAATTCCAGTCTGAAAAAGCTACATACTGTATGGTTTCAACTATCTGATATTCTGCAAAAGGAAAAACTACATAGGCAGTTAAAAGATCAGTAATTGCTAGGGTTTCTGAGACAGGAGAAATGATTAGGAGGATTATTTTAAGACAATGGAACTACTCTCAATAATGTTATAATTTTGGATATTTTCCAAATCCATAGAATGTACACACCAAATATGAGCCCTAATTAATTTGTGGACTTTGGTTAATAATGATGTATTTATGTAAGTTCATCAATTATAACAAATGTACCATTCTAGTGCAGGGTATTGATAATGAGAGGGGCTGTACGTGTGTGGGGTCAGAAGGTATATGGGAAGTCTCTATGCTTTCCTCTTTGTTTTGCTGTGAACCTTAAACTGCTCTAAAAAATGAAGTCAATTTAAAAGAATACATTTAACTGAAATTGACATACAAATAGAAAATCTGGTTTCTATTTATATTAAAAATTAATCATAATTAAAATTGTCCCATTTGACTTCATTTATAAATTCTTTCAATCATTTATAAAATAAATAATATAATATATTGATACTCAAATAGAAATGCTATAGGATAAATACAGCCAAAAATAATCCTGCAGAAAATAACAAAGCTGAAGAATCTATACTAAAAGTTATAAGGACATACTATAATTTTACAGTGAATAAAGTGGAATGTTGGTGAAAGGAAGGAAAAGTAGACCAAAAGGAAAAAATAGAGAATTTAGATAGGAATCCACACATAAATAGTCACCACTTACACCACAGATAAAAATGTCGCTGCAGCATATTGAAGAAAGGAATTGTCTTGTCAATAATTAAATTGGATGGTTATACATGGGAAAAAATCTAATCATTAAGTCAAACCCTATGTAAACTATATATAAGTAATCCCAGATGGATTGAAAAGTAAGCAATAAAAAATATATAAAAATATAGAAAATTATATCCATGATATTGAGTATGCAAAGATTTTTTTATACAGTGAACAAAACAGTAATCATAGAATAAATTAAAAATCTAATTTCTCTCAAAGTAAGATGATGTGTACATGAAAAGATGACACTAAGAAATTGAAAGATAAGCCATAGACTGGAGGAAAATATTTGTAGTATGTATATCTGACAGATTACTCAAAACCAGAATATAAAAAAAGAACTATCGCCAATAGGGAGAGAAAAAGACAAATAAAAAAAATGGGCAAAAACTTAAAATAAATACTTCACAGAAAAGGCTATCAATATAGCTATTCCACATATGAAAACATGTTCGACCTTGTTAGCAATGAAAGAAAAGCAAATTAAAATCACAATAAAATTCCAGTGCACACACTCAAGAAAGGTTCAAGTTAAAATAGTTAGCAAACTAAGTCTGGGTAAGAATGTGGTACAACTGGAGCTCCCCTCATACACTAGGTGTAAACTGTGTTATATATGTGTTATACAGGTGTAAGCTGATACAGACACTATCAAAATATTGGCCGTATCTAATAAACGAAAATGTTTTCACTATGACTCAACAATTGTTCTCTGCTGTATATGAACCAGGAGATATGACCACATATGACCACTAAAGGATGAATGCAGAAATAAGCATAGCAGCTTGAATACCATTAGTCAAAATGGAAATAACATGTTATTTTTACCAACAGTAGAATAAATAAATTGTGATATATTCTTATAATGGAATTCTATTCAGCAATAAAAACACCATAATTAAGCAACATGCAGTGTGTATCTGTCTCACAGATAGAAGCCAGGAATCAAGCGCGTAGACTAGATTACATTCTTATGATGTTCAACAAAAGACAAAACTAATGTATGGCAATAAAATTTAGAAAACTGGTTATACCACATATACTCTTCCAAGCTTTATACTTAATTTTTTATATCATGTAGTTTTCTTTAATTTAAAAAAATAAGTAAACAAAATAATCTTTTTTGATGACAATTCCAGTATAGATACCAGATTTACATTTACTATTTCTTAGATTTAAAATTTTTACTCAACAGTTTTCTGCTTTCCACTTTTGCTCTTTGAAACTCAACTGTTGGTCTAATTGTCAATTTTTGTCTTGTTTATTTTTGGTAAGTATACTGTCTTTTATTTTTTTTCTGACAGCTTTACATATCTTATGTGTATATGTGTGTGTGTGTACATATGTGTTATGTTGTGAAACAATTTCAACTTAATGTGTCTAAATGACAGCATTGCTTGCTATTTGCTGAGTTTCCTGTATCTGAGAATTTGATATTTTTCATAACTTTGATAATTTTTGATTTATTATTTGTTAGAATTTTGCCACTCATTTCTTATAACCTCTTTTTTGAGGATATAATTGGAACTCCCTAAAGTTCCAATTATATATGTTAAATTTTATCACCCTATCCACATTGTCTCAACCCATCCTACATATTTCTCACCTTTTTGTTTATTCGTGATGAATTTTAGGTAAATATTATATATCTGCCTTCTAATTCTCTAATTCACTTTTTGCTTGGTTTCACTTTTTCATCTTTTTTTTTTAACTTCTTTTAGATGCCTAACTTCAATTTTCTTAAATTTTTTTTTTATAGATATTCTGTTTGGTTCTTTTCCAATTCTATCTTTTCATTTTGATAGTGTCACTCTTCTTCATCATTCTTTTGTAATTTCTTGTTTTATACTTTAAAATATTTACATATATTTATTTTATATTTTAATTTGATAATTCCCATATCTGCTGCTTTTAGGGGTTGAAGTATTTGTTTTTCTTATTTCCTGATACTCTGATTCATTATGATTTATTGACTCATGTATTTGTAAATTTTGTTTATAAATCGTTATTTCTTGGAGCTGTTATTTAAGACTATTATTTGTCTCTTTTTTTTGAAATGTGCTTCCGCAAGGAGGGTAAAATTTCCATTTACTTCTAACATGTATCATCTGCATTTACTGCCAATACATGAATTTCATTCTGGGACTCTTAGAATCAGACTTTTAATTTGACTTCTAATCTCAATCTTACTTGAGAAAATGCTCACAGTATAAATTTTTCTGAAGAAATTATTCTATACTCAGAACAGAGGCTAAACCAGGTAAGTATATCTACCATTTCTTTTGGTCATGCAAATGGCATTCTGGTATGCCTTCTGTTTACTTCCTTAGATTTCTTGGCTTTAGGTAGAGGTCATCAATTTGATCTCCCTTAGTATAGAAAAATCGGGCTTTTCTTTCTGTTTATCATGGAAAATCTACTGAAATTTAAGGTAGCAGAATAAACCACTACTTTTCAGTATAATCCCTCAGAACAAACAATGGTCTAGCAGCCATTTCCGCTCTGAATTACCCATCTATTGTACAAAACCTGAGGTGTGTTTACTTCTTGCTGTTTCCTCTGCCTGAACTGGAGCTCTAGGACAGGGCTGCTGAAAAAGAGCTGTGGTTTTCGTTACAGGAACATCATCTCTGAAAACTTATGGTATGACGGAGAGTAAACAAGAAAAATTAATACCCCAACATTGTTCTCCACCAATTTGCTGATTTCCTGAAAATATTTCCTAATTTCTTCTCTTTTCCCTTAATATACTGGCATCATTTTTATTAATTTCTATTATTGTCAAACTCTATTGTATTTGTTCACAGCATTTTTCTCAGTTATGTAAGTTAGCCCTATTAATGGGTATAGACTAAATTCTTACAAGAATACCTACTCTCTATACATGGATATGAATTATATGTGGTCTCTTACCTCAGTTAGTTTATGATCCAGTCAGAAAATTACTATTTTTTTGATTGCCAAATGATCATTTCTTCTATTCTATTTTTTGTAACATTTCACTTTGAAAAGACCCTTTGAGTTGGAAAGAAATGGATATGGTGAAATAATGTAAACAACAACTACTACTGAAGTCAATTTTCTCTTTAACTACCCACTAAGCACTTCACAGGTATCTCTCATAATTTAACACTCATGATAACTTATGAGATAGATACTTTCATTCCTATTTTACAGATAAAAATACTGAGGACCTGAAAGAGTAAGTGCCTTGACTAATAGTGCTAAGAAACAGAACAGTTTACATTTGTATTTGTGATCCATCTGGAACCAAAGCCTAAACAGAAACACCAAGTTACACGAAGTAGAAATATCTTTTTAACTATCAAGATCAGAATTCTGGCTCATGTACAAATTCTTCCAAGAGTTCTATGAATGTATTATCTTTGTTTTGATTTCTGAAGTATTAATTTCTTAAGTGTACTTTAGTGGTGTAATGAATGCAATCTGCAAGGTTAATTATAGAGAGAAATCTCCAAAGTAATTACTCCATAATTTTCACTCTAAAAAAAGAAAATAACATATTTTTACTGTAGGTTGATGTTTAATTCCAAACATCTATAGAGTTAACTTATCAACACTTGTACTTTTAAGTTTAATTTTTTTAATAGGCTAAAGTATAAAGTGTTATTTCTTAAGCCTGGAAAAGATGATAAAACTATTTTTAAATTAATCACCTGCATAAATTCTATTTGACATTCTTTTACAGATCTTTATGAGCTTTTCCCAATTAAATTATAAATTTTATGTACACTGATTTTGAAGTTAGACTTCTTGTTTTCAGAGAGAAGTGTATCAACAATCTTTATGCATTTGTGATTTCTGAGTTTGCTCAAATTAAACAATAACAGGAATTTGCTACTTGTTTTGAGAATCTGTTAAGAGTTGAAGAACTGTTTCTTTTGGAGTATACAGAAGAAAAAAAAACTGAGAGAAGAGCAGAAATTAAGAGACAAATCTAAAGCTTAGTTTTGTTCTTCATATTCAACAAATAGAATATATTTTACTATATATGAGATTATGTTAGTTGTCTATGCAGGTGAATATTAATGGATCAAAAGTGGCAAAAATGACTTGGTGGGAAAAAAAGATTTTCCATGGAATGATGCCTAGACGTGATTATTTTATGTTTATTACAAAGTAAAAATTTCCCTTCTGTAATTTTTGTGAGAATAACTGTTGAATATTTCACTTATCCAAGCAGATTTTGGTTGTCTTTTCTCTCAATTCTCTGCAACCATGTGAAATAAAGTTGATTCCAACAAGAAATTTCATTGTGTACACAGAGAATGGCTAACATTCTTAGTCTTTATCACCTATTCTCTCTCTTGCATAGAGTTATAACTATTCAATGCAAGGAAGATTATAATCAGAATGAATCCTACATTGTTCTGAAACTGATTGTGCAGTTGCAGATGCAGCCTTGGTCACAGCAGGATCTAAATTAAACCAAGCTATTTAGAAGTTCAAGCCAAAAAGAACGGGTATACTTGGATACTTAGGTGAGTGACATTTCTACTACCCGTAAAGCTAATAAAACTGTCAAGGAAAACTACTAGTGGCCCCCAAACACTGTAATCCCAGAAATAGAGCATACCATTAGGCCAATACTAGAAGATACATCTTTCCCACTGTTATTGAATATCACTGGCTTTGACAATCATGACCACAGGCAATTTTCTACTCCGCAGTGCTCAGCAGCCTCTCATTAACCCTACCTCTGTACAAACATTACATCTGACTCAGTCTCAGTACCTATTATCTACATCCATTCTGATATTTCCTAGCTATTTCTACTGGTCCAGAAATAGGAATGATAGGAGATAATATTTCATACTGTCATGGTAATGCTCAAAATCAAGCTTACATAACTTGTAGTAGAGCCAGAAAGAACTTTAGAGTACATACTTTCATAATAATTTTTATATACCACATCAGTTCAGAAGTTTAAAAATAAAGAAAAAGAAAAACAGTTGAAGTAATAGAAGAGACTACTGAAAGATCCTCTGAACAATGAAAAATATATGAGGATTTGTGCACCCTGACTTGCCATACAGAATAATTATGAAAAAAAGATTTGCCAGAACCCTGGTTGACAGGTATCAGGGATGGAGGCAATCACTTATGATGCAAAAGTATGTCTTATTTACCTTTAGGTTGACTATACAGCAGGTCCTCAAATGACATTATTTAGTTCAACATCATTTCATTATAACATTGATGAGAAAAAAAAAATCAGTTCTCAGGCAGGGCCACTGTCAGTGTGGAGTCTATATGCTCCATCTACGTCTGGGAGGGTTTTCTCCAGGTACTCATTTCCTCCCACATCCCGTAGGTGTGCATATCAGGTAAATTGGTGTGTCTAACTTCCAATCTGAGTTAGTGTAGGTGTGAATGCATCCTTCAGTGGAAGGATATCCTGTCCAGGGTTGGGTTCTGTCCTGCACCCTAAGCTGCTGGGATAAGTACTGGCCACCCTTGACCCTGACTAGAATAAGTGAGTTGTAAAATCATGACCTTATTTATTCTTATTAATCTTTCTTGTATGTATAGCTCACATTTATTTTGATTTTAAATATTAGAGGTATTTTGAATCTTTATCTAGAAGTTTGGTGTTGTTTTTGTGACAATAAATGTGCTGTAAGAAAATAACTCTTATTTATATCAATTAGCCTATGGTAAAATTGGTTTTGTTATATATAGTTTTGCTTAAAAGTCACAGTTTCCAAGAAATTATTAACAACATTAAGTGAGAATTTTTTGTAATTATATACATATTTTTTTCTGCCTGTTTAGTTAAATTCTTCAGACAGAACCTGCATAAACTTGGAGAGAAAGTGTTCAAGACTCTAGATGAGACCGCAGTCTAGCTGACGTCTTTGTTGCTGCCTTGTCAGACTATGAGCAGAGGGCTAAACCATGCCCTGAATCCTGACCAAAGAACTGTGAGATAATAAATGTATGTCTTTTAAATCACTACAGTTGTGAAAATCCTTTATGCAGCAATGAATTCAAGGGCCATCTTAAAGAAAATAATATAGAATTTAAAACATGAAATTAAATAAAAGTTCATTACCATTTAGAATGAGAAAAAAATCACAACAAATTATTATTTAAAATGTTGACAACTACCAAAAATACCTTATTATCCAGAAAATAACATTTTTTATTAATTAATTACTGACATAGCTATTAAAACTCTTCCCTCTATATTTTTAGCCATAATCTTTTTGATAACTTCTGCATGTGAGGATGATTTGATATTATTGGTTTTCTATACACAAAATAGAAAGATAATTCAAACTTCTACTAAGGTTGATCAATTTTTTTATATCATTACTAATATGAAAAGTTCATGTCAGCTAAACAACTTATTGTGGGTGATGCTATGTAAAGTTTTCAGATCAAATTTGAAGTACAGTTATTAGTTTATTTCCTATATCTGCTGTTAGATTTTAGGTGTTTCAAGTTTACTGATACAGTGAGTAATCTGAAATACTCTGAGTTGACAACAACTATCAACCAGTTTGTTTTTGATGTCCTGACTGCCTTGGCTTATTATTATGTGTTTACATTATCTTTGTTAATGTCAGTATTTTGTATCAAATTAACAAGAAATATTTCTTCTATGGTCTTCCTATAATTTATTCCTTTTCATTAACAAGTTTTTAAAGTAATTATCTATTCAAAATGTACCTCTTTAATTAATTATAATTTTTCAAAATGTAACTTTTAAATGAATTACCTATTGCATAAATTAATGTTAATGAATTTTCTATTTAACATTTACTTCTTCATTTTTTAAATTTTTGTTTTTTTCTATTATAATCAGCTTTTCAATTACAAAATAACTTCTGTTGATTTCTCTTTACCAGATTGCTTTATATCAATTACATATCTAAATTTCTTTTATTTATCAAATATATTTAAATATAATAAAAATACAGGGCATTTACATGTATCCAAATAAGGATTTTATAATTTCTTACTTGTTTTATTGAAATATTCTAAATTTGTTTCTTGAAATCAGAATAATATATATTTTTTAATTTTACAAAAACATGTTTCCAAGTAAATACATCTTTAGGGGCCATAGATGAGATCTGGAAAAGTAAAAGGCCTTAAACCCTAAGTTCCATTGTCTCACTTTCTAATATCTCAGGAGTCACCCCTGGATCAACTGTCTTGGTTGATAATCACTCATGAGCCAAGCAAATGAGACTTAGATGTATGCTCAGTGATACCACTAAGCCAATAAAAAAAAAAAAAAAGAACAAAACAAACAAACAAAAAATCAGTACATTGAATAAATACTAGAGTAATAACAAAATGTGGTTATTTAAATGGAAAATGGAAAAAAAATCATCTGTAAAATAGTAATCATATAGGTGCAAATGAAGCAAAAACTGATTTTTTATGCTAAATAATTTGAAAAGCAAAAGAGCTGCTTCAAAAATCATTTGAAGAAATAGAGAACTAAATGTTTATTTGTCAACTGTGTGGAAAATAACAATGAATTACTTAAAAGATATAGCTTCAGAGGAAAACTCAATGGCTTGATTTTTTTCCTTTTTTTGCATTTTAACAAAGAGACTGGATTTCTAGCTTATGAACTAGGCAAAGAACAATAAGCAGAAAGAAACAATGCATTGTTTAATTTATATTAATGTTAGAAATAGTATGTTTCAAGGTTTTTCAAATGATTTTTAATGTTTCAAATTTCCTTAAATAAGTCGTTTATTTGAACCAATTTAGACAAAGAATTATTAGTATAGTTCATTAGTAAAAAAATTTTCATTTTTAAGATTTAGAAATATGAAAAGAAATATAAAAAACAAAACAAGTAATATCATTTTTAGAAAGTTTATTCTAAATCTTTGTTAAAATGTTAAAAATAATTCCATATTGGCAAAATAAGCTTTATCTTGGAATTAGGAGTTATACATTAATATTTTTTAATTTATTACACTGATAGATTCCAAATAAAAGTAATTTCAAACATTTTGAGTATGTTTTAATTTTCATGTTCCTCCTTTTTCTCAGCTGGAAAGCCTGTGTTTGTGGAAGTAGTTGAGACTGACCGTTTTTCCCCAGAAAGCCCTTGTAGTTTTTCTAACATGTTTTGACACCTAGCCCTCACTCAGATTCAAAATTGGAAAGGGAAGAAAGGCTATAGGTACAGGAAATTTCCAACATACTGGAGTCCTTGCAGTGGCATACTATTTTGGACTGGTGGATGTTGGGCACTTTTGTGAGATCTTCAGACAAGGTCAATGTGGATATCTTACTGACATTTTTTCTAAAATGATATTTTCCTCTGGTAGCTGCGAAAGCCTTCTTCATCAATGTGGGTAGGAAAGAACAGAGACACCCTAAGTTTCAAGCAGTATCATCTTGGGAAATTTACAGGGCCTGCTAGGATTTTTTTCTTCAAGATTTTTTTCTATAGCAGACACGCTGGAAATGACTATAAGTTGGGAAGTCAGTTTGGTCTTTTAGGGGTCTTGATTCCTTCTGGTGTGGATCATTCCATGGAGCCATTTAAGCTTTCTCAGAGGGCACAAACTGTGTTTCAGGAATAAGTTAACCAAAAGACAAGAAGTAGATTGCTGGCTGTCTCTTAGGTCTGGTTCTGATAACTGACACAATCACTTCCATCATATTCTGTTAGTCAAATCGGTCACAGAACCTTCTCAGATAAAAGGAAAGGGAAGATAAGCCCTCTTTTTCAATGGGAGAAGCTTCAAAGAAATGAAATGATTTCTAGTCTTTCCTAATTGAGGTTTATTTTTCTTCTACATGTGTGATATCCAGAAGGAAGCAATGCATGGTCATTAAAGCAAATCTACCATTATCAGTGACAAAGATTACTTTCATTTTATTACTCCCTCATACTCAACACATGATTTCTTTCTTGTGATCTAAGAAGGCCAGCAGGAGGGAAAAAGAAATAAAGAGGAGTGCTCATCCTCCTCTTCATTACAGTTACAAAAGTTTCTAATGAGACTTCAACTTATGTGCATATAGCCATTCTTAACTGCAAGGAAAACTGGGAAATTTTATTCTAGTATTTTGTTCTACAAAGACCGTTATTTAGTTAAAAACTGGGGCTTCAATTGCTCAAGAAAACAGAATGAATATTGGGAGAAAAATAGTAGTCTCTGCTATAAAATACTTATTTGCATTTTTTTGAAAAGAATCATATTTTATAAGATATTCTTCGTATCAGTTGGAATTTATTTGCAGATAGAATTAAGTTAAATGATTAAAATGGAAACAGATTTAGTTCAAGTATTAGTTGGCTAATATGATTTCTTGATATATAGTGAACCATGTAATCAATCAGAAGAGACATAGACAGGAGAAATGTCCAGTCACCTCATAAGACAGTTCTAGCAGAAATCTCTCTTAACGTCCCTACATCTAGACATAGAACCTCTGCCAACCTGCTTCAGAGAAAATCAAATGACTACATGCCTATCCTTGCCAGGGAGTCATTCAACCTCACTTATCCTTCATATCATCTTTCTTAATTGTGGGAAGGAATAATGGCTTGACGTTCTCTATATGACTCAGTTGCAAATATTCCTGGGAAATGTAGTTTTGAGCTTCAGCCTGCTAAAAACAGAATTCTAAATGAGGAAGAATATGATACCAAAATAGGCAAGCTATGTTCAATACAATTTGTGTAAAAAAGCAACATCTGTCATCTTAGAAAGTATTCATGGCCTACTAAAATTAAGAAAAAAAAGACTATATTATTTCTTTGAAGACATAAAAGTATGAAGAATTCACCAAAAAAAATCAAAATTTTGAAAGAAAAAAATTGTATTTATAATCATCCCAAATAGTATAAATGGGAAGTAAAAGAAGAGAAAACATTATTTGTAATAAATTAGATATTCAAAGAATTTATATTTTTAAATTGTGTATTTCATTGAACAATAAATAAAAACACTTCAAACTAACAAAAAAGTGAAAGTAATCGATATATTAATTATACATGTACAGATATAGATACTCAAATGCAAAAAAATTAAAAGTTAAAAAAGATCTCATGAAAACAAATTAAAAATGAATCAAAACTATGCTTGCTGTCTCTAGTAACATTATAAATTCAAATTAAAGAAAGACTATCAAGGAATTATTTTATTTTTAATTTTAAAATCTATACTTCTTACCATATTATGCATTTGTTTCATTAATAATATAAAAATTGCTGTATTACATTGAGGAAAACTTAATGGATTTTTGAATCAAAGTATCTGAGTTCAAATGTCCTTTCTATCAATTTCTTACTTTTGACTTTTGTGACACTCAGATACATGACTAAGAAAATGTGGGTAATAAATCTTCATAAGTTTATTAGTTTATTAGAAGGTTCAATTTAAATAACAAGTGAAACAGTTTATAAACATACACTGATACATATTAGGTGCTTAATTAATTTTATTCTTTTATTCTTTGCAGTACATGTTATTACTTTCTCATCACCTTCATTTCTCTGTCCATCTTCTTACAAAAATCCATTGACTCAAGATTTATTCATTCCTTCTTTCAGCTTATCATTTCATCATTCTAACTTAGACTATATTTGCCTTTTTTTTTTAAATTTTGGGTTGACATTGGTAAATAAAATTATATAGGTTTCAAGTGTACAACTCAATAATACATCATCAATATACTGCATTCTGTGTTCACTATCCAAAGTTAAATCTCCTTCCGTCACCATATATTTGACCCTCTTTGCTTTTATCTACTTCCCTGTTCCCCTTTGTCCCCCTGGTAATCAGTAAACTGTTGTCTGTATTTATGAGTTTTTTCATTTGTCTGATTCATTTGTTATTTTCAGTTTTGTATCCCACATCTGAGTGAAATCATAGGGTTCTGAGCTTTTTCGATCTGACTTATTTTTTTTAGCATGATAATCTTAAAACCCATCTATGTTGTCCCTAATGTCAGTATTTCATCTTTTCTTATGGCTGAGTAACATTCCATTGTGTATATGTACCACATCTTCTTTTTCCAATCATCTATCAAAGGCCACTTTGGTTGTTTCCACATCTTGGCTACTGTGAATAATACTGTGATGAACATCAGGGTACATATATCTTTACAGATAAACATTTTCAAATTTTGAGGTAGATACTCAGAAGAGGGATTGCTGGGTCATGTGGTAATTCTATTCTTAGTTTTTTGAGAAACCTCCATACTGTTTTTCATAGTTGGCTGTGCCAATTTATATTCCCACTGGTAATATTTGAGAGTCCCTTTTTCCTCACAATCTCTCCAACATTTGTTATTACTTGTCTTATTAATAATAGCCATTCTAACAGGGGTGAAGCGATATCTCATTGTGGTTTTGATTTGCATTTCCATAATAGCTAGTGAAGTTGAGCATCTTTTCATATGTCTGTTGGCCATTTGTATGTCATCCTGGGAGAAGTGTCTGTTCAGGTGCTCTGCCCATTTTTTGATTGGATTGTTTGTTTTTTTGTTGTTGAGTTGTGTGTTCTTTTAATATTTCAGTATTAGGCCCTTATCGAAGGTATCATTTGCAAACATCTTTTCCCATTCAGTTGGCTGCCTCTTTGTTTTGTTGATGGTTTCTCTTGCTGTGCAGAAGGTTTTGGTTTGATATAGTCCCATTTATTTATTTTTGCTTTTACGTCCCTTGCCTTTGAGGTGAAATTCATAAAATCCTCCCTAAAACCAAAGTTTATAAGTTTAGTACCTGTGTTTCTTTCATGAAATTTATTGTTTCAGGTCTTATATTTAGTCCTTTGATTCATTTTGAGTTAATTTTGGTGCACGATAACAGATATTAGTCTTGTTTCATTCTTTTGCATGTGGCTTTCCGATTTTCCCAGCACCATTTACTAAAGTCTTTCTTTTCTTCATTGTATGTTTTTGGCTCTTTTATCAAAAATTATTTGCCCATATGTATGTGTTTATTCCTGGACTCTCAATTCTATTCCATTGGTCTGTGTGTCCGTTTTTCTGCCAAAACTATGCTGTTTATATTATTGTCACTTTGTAGTATAATTTGAAGTCAAAGAGTGTGATATCTTTAGTCTTGTTCTTTTTTATTTATTTATTTATTTTCAGGAAAACTTTGGTTATTTGGGGTCTTTAGTGATTTTATATAAATCTGATGTTTTTTGTTTTATTTCTTTAAAAAAAAATGCCATTGGGATTTTGATGGGGATTGCATTAAATCTGTATGTTGCTTTGAGTTTTATGTTCATTTTAACTATGTTGATTCTCCCAGTCCATGAACACAGAATATCTTTTCATTTTTTTGTGTCTTCTTCAATTTATTTTAATGTCTTATAGTTTTCTGTGTATAGGTTCTCCACATCTTTTGTTAAGTTTATTCCTAGATATTATATTTTGTTACAATTACAAAAGAATTTTTTCCCAAAATTTTATCATTAGTAGATAAGAATACAATGGATTTTGTAAATTGATTTTGTATTCTGCAACTTTATTGAATTTATTGGTTCTAATAGTTTTGTTGTAGTCTTTAGAGTTTTCTACATAAAAAATCATGTTGTCCTTTACTTCCCATTTGTATTTTTTATTTTTCTCTTGCCTGATTGCTTTAGCTAGGACTTTCATAATTGTATTAAATAAGAGTAGTGAGAGCAAGCATACTTGTCTTGTTCCTGATCTTAGAGGAAAAGCTTTCGGTTTTTCATTAGTAAATATGATATTAGTTGAGGATTTGTCATATACGTCCTTTATTATGTTGAGGTACTTTCCTTCTATACTCATTTTATTGTTTTAATCATAAATGGATACTACATCTTCTCAACTGTTTTTTCTTTACCTCATTTTTGATCTTCTTTCCTAGAGGCTCTCTCTTTTCTAATATATGTTGCATTTCATCTCTAGATTAACTAGAAAAGATGATTATGACAACAATCTTTATTGCCTAGCAGATGACATTCAAAAAATGCCTTGGTCTGACATGTCAGATTCTACACTATCTGGCCCTAACTTAATAAATTACCTTCTCTCCCACTCAAGTTTAAGATAAAATTTTCTTGTACTCCAATGAAACTAGACCTTTCAATATCTTCCAACCCATTCGTACCTATACTTTGTTTTTGCCCTTTTAGAGTAAATAGTGTCTGTACTGTATAGGCCTTCAAAAAATGTCCTTTGCATTAAACATAGCAGCCAATGAATACTTTCCTAAGTTGGAATTCTTGGAGTACTAGGTATACGTGAGATTACAATATTTGTTTGAAGGAGGGGAGAACTGTTTAATGGGTGTAAAATTTTGTAATCTCCATATCAAAAACCTTCCAGACATGCAATTAAAAGTCAAAATAATATGTTACTAAATGCAAAATGGAACATTTTCAGAAGTCAAGGGATAGATAGCTGACAACTTTGTTGTGAGTCACAGTTGATATCTTTATTTGTGTTTCATTAACTTTATATAAATAAATGTATCTGTTATCCAAAGACTAGATAGATTCTATAAGATTAAAAAGCTGCTGTATACCTCCATTAACTATTTAATTCTTTTTAATGTCTTAAGAAATTGGTGGTGTTTTATTAGAGTTTTAGAAGGCAGAAGGCCTACTAACATAAATCTCTGACTTTGCCAGTTGACTATCAATTTCCCTAATGCTGATTTTGAGAGCAGGAAGACTTAGGAAAGTGGAAGTAGCACCTTACCAGACCAGCAGATGAAATGATGAAAATGGGCATATTTAGCCAAGTGTGAAGAGTGAAAAACTGTGACAAAGCAGAAAGAAAACAATGATTTATATCACTGACATATGAGCCCTGGTTTTCTAGTAAGCAAAAGCAAAATCTTCCAGGCATGAGAAATAAAGTCCCTTGAATCAAAGAAATAGTAAGTATTGATTTTAAAATTGATTATCTTCAATAGCTGCCTTTCCGAAAAGGAAAGGTTTGAATAGCATTAGATATAATGACAAAGTCAAACACACAAAAACAAAATTATGCTTTTTTTAATCTTTGAAGAACTGTCATATTGTTTCTCTTCGTTTCTTTGTTTCTTTTCTTTGATTTGAATTTTTGAGGATATTTAGGCAATTTTCTCTGTTCTCCATAGCATAACTGGCAAATAAACCCTTTTTTTTTCCTCATCCTCCAATAACAACTATAATAATCTTATTTGTATTGACAATAGCTAGGAGAAAATATCTATGACAAAAAATAAATAAGCAATAAGATATCATCATGAATTTGCCCATAACAAGAAAAGGAAAAAAGGACTAGTCCTAAAAATGTGCAGTCTTGGGAAAATACATAGCTTCACTGACATTCTTAATCACCCTACACTGAGGTAACATAAGTACCACAAAGTGAATCACTCAAAAAACAAAATTATTCTCTCATAATTCCAGAGGCTACAAGTCCAAAATCATGCTGTCATCAAGACCATTCTTACTCTAAGACTCTGGGTAGAATCTTTCCTTTCTACTTCCTAGGTATTATTGGTGACCATTGATCTTTAGCTTAGCATTCTTTGGCTTGCAATTGCATCAGTCTAATCTCTGACTGTCGTCACATGGCATTCTCCCTATGTACATCTGTTTTTTTCTTTATAAGAATATCAGTCGTATTAAATTAGGGCTTACCTTAATGCCCTCATGAGAATCAATAATTTGATTACATCCGCAAAAACCCTACTTCCATGTAAGATCACATTCTGAGGTGCTGGGGGTAAGACTTTAATATATCTGCTGGAGGGGCACAATTCAACCCATCTATCACAAAAGATATTTTCATTTCTCAGAGTATTTGATAAACTAATATATATGTTGTCTTTTAAAAATGTTTCTTCTCATTTAATTTTTTTTTTAGTTAATTCCAGGTGATAAAATGGATCATTTATAAAATACCCATGTTATTGGTAATTAAAGTGAAAGTGAACATTACAGGACTCAGAAGATCCATGTTCCAATCACAGCTTCCTCATACGAAAAATGTCTAATGGGATAATGTGAAGATATCTGTACAGCAATTAAAAATATATAATTACTTTTTAGAAACAATTATTGCCCTAAAGCAGGAGTCTCCAACCCCCAGGTCGCGGACTGGTACTGGTTTGTAGCCTGTTAGGAACTGGGCCACACAGCAGGAGATGAGCAATGGAACCAGAGAGCAAGCTTCATCAGTATTTGCAGCTGCTCCCCAGCACTAGCATCACCACCTCAGCTCCACCTCAGATCATCAGGCATTAGATTTTCAAAGGAGCACTTGTGCCTGATACCAAAAATATCGGAGATCACTGCTCTAAATGATAAAGGAAGATTGATGGCAAGGATTTCTTATTTGTTTTATACAAAAGAAAAGAAAACTGAGATAATGAGAAACCTAAGAGATAAAGATACTTTAGCAAGATATTTGTGCAGGCAATAATAAGTGTAAATTTATAAGTCACACATTAAGAAAAGGGAAAAAGAGGGTATTAGATGTTCAGATAAGGTTTTGACAAACAACATAAAGAAGTATAATGGGTAAGATCTATAATTAGAAGTCATACAAGTTTGATAAATATTGTGGCTGAGAGTTGTACCATAATTAAGATAATGATATTATTTTAGAGAAAAGGTATTGTTTAACATAATAAAGATAAAATATAACTTAGTTCACTACGTACCTTTAGAATGGCTGAAATCCAGTACACTGACAATGCTAAATGCAGGAAATGATTTGGAACTACCGAAGTTCTCATTTGTTGCTGGTGAGAATGCACAATGATAAATTCACTTTGGAAGACAGTTTGGCAGTTTCTTACAAAGCTTACCATATGCTTCCATAAGCTTACCATATGATCCAGGAATCGTGTTCTTAAATATTTCCCAGAATGAGGTGAAAACTTATGTCCTGTTATAAATACTGTCATATGAATGTTTATTGCAGTTTTAATTATAATCACTAAAACCTGGAAGCAAACAATATGACCTTAAATAAATGAATGGATAAACGAACTGTGGTACATCCATACATGAAGTATTATTCTACAACAAATGAATTATCAAGCCTCCCTCCCCCCATCCACTCACCCCCCCCCCAAAAAAAAATGCACAGAGGAACATTAAATGCATATTGGTAAGTGAAAGAGGCCAGTCTGGAAAGGCTACAAATTGTATATTTTAAACTATATTATATTCTGGAGCAAACAAAACTATAGAAACAGTAAAAAAAAAAATCAGTGGTTGCCAAGGATTCAGGGGGATTGTAGGGGGAGGGATGGATAGGTGAAACACAGCATTTTTAGGACTGTGAAACTATTGTAATTGTGTATTATTGTAATGATGAATACATGACAATATACATTTGTCAAAGCCTGTAGAACTGTACAACATAGTGAACTCTAATATAAACATTAACTTTAGTTAGTTATAATATTGGTTCATCGATTGTAACAAATGTACTACACTAATGCAAATGTTAATAATAGGGAAAACTGTGATTATAGAGAGGGGTGATGTATAGGAATTCTGTTTTCTGTAAACCTAAAAGTGCTCTAAAAAGTTAGTCTCTTTAAAAAATATGTAACATGGAAACAAACCCATATTCCCAAGTTTGTATATTAGCATGAGAAGATTAGAAAGTAGTAAATTCATCAAAATTTATTTTAACACATTACTTATCCCACATAACTTTGTCTGGATCTAGGAGGGAAGATGAGATGCTGTCTATCCTTAGAAAACAAAATGTCTTCTAACAGCCCTGCTAAGACTTATAAACGGAAACTTGCATTTTGGTAATGTGGACCTATTAGCATGCACTATTTTCTTTGGAGAAACAAATGTGAACAATATCAATACATATCAACAGCATTACATCAACACAGGCACACTGACTGGGAGAAAAATAAAGTGAATTATAGGTAAGGAATTTTATTTTAATAAAACTTGAGTCACAATTCTCTCACTCCATATTTCAGAGACACTTCTGGGTAAGATACTCTCACTAGAGGGCTGAGTTTGAAGGCTAGTAAAAATGGGCACTGTGACATACAAATCTTATACAAGTTACAGTTTTATTTTAAAAGAATATGGTTTCAACAACATTTACCAAAAAACATTATGCAACATTTACTTGAGATGTTCAAGGGAGGCTATTGAACACAGCTTCTGAGATCTACTTGGTCCTCACAGGAAGCCTTAAATATAGTGATGGTAATGGTAATCTGTCAATGCTGGCTGCTGTCTTGTCAGACTGCAGAAAGAACGTAGCAAATCTTACCATACCTATTTAATTTCCATTCACATCACCCTGAAATTCTAATATAATTGTTTTATTAGGTTATAAGATCAGCCTTTAACAAGCCCTGTACCTGGACCTAACATCTGAATTATTGTTTTCCTCATCATCATTGTTATAACCACCACACACACTCTCTCTATTAATCCACTTATGACTTCAGCCTTGGATCATTACTGCAATCTCTCTCCTGAGTGACTGGGCCCAGCTGGAAAATGTATCACACAACCAAGCTTGTTGGTGCCATTTCATGTGATCTGAGAGCTACACTAAACTATCAGAAACACATTCAGTCCTCTCTCCATGCTTAAAAGTATCGTTTTCAAACCTCTACCATACTAAGCTCAGCAGAAGACGTGAAATCACTAACTCTTACAAATTATGCCTGAAAAAGCAATTTATTTCTGGGTTATTCACACAGCTCATACATGTATGAATAAGACAAATAGATTTCATCATGATAATTTGCTTCAGTCTATCTCCTCAGCTTTGTAAATGGCAAGGGGATCCAGGCACTTGTATACTGCCATGACCGCAAGTATTTTTGACTGAGGACATCTTTGGCCACGTGAAAACTGCCATGACCCTCAGGCATAGCACATGAATCCCATGAACTCATTCTCTATCCTCTGCTTTCGCATGGGTTCTGTCCTATCTTTTACAAATGTTATGTCTTTTGTTGTTGTAGTAGTATTTTTGTGTTACTAAAAAACACAATTCTCTAAGTATAAACTTGGAAATTCACTACAATATATATAATATTAAATCATCAAAATTCAGCAACCTAAGAAATACATAGTATTAATATTTTGGAGTATGTTTTTCATAATGTTTCTGTTTATACTATTAACTTTTTTTTCACAGAATATATAAGAATTTTTCAGTGTCACTCTTTTTTCTGAAAGCACAAGTTTCAATTCCTAATTTCTTTAATTATATAACTATAACATAATTTACTGGTGCTATCTTCTAATATTGGATATTTTTCCCTCAGCTCTTTCTGAGTATCATTTCTTTAAATAAGGTAGCTCCAAATTCAAAGTATCATCTTGTTAAGGTAACCTAAACTATTATATTTAATTCTAATTCAGAATATTATGAGTCTGTTATGGTTTCTGGCTTTGAGCCATTTGCATATATAGATAGCATAGCTGATATATTTTTAAATTTACTCTGAGAAAAGTATGTAGAAGAATCCAGGAGTCTTAGTCATTGCAATCGACACAAATTTAACATCCTTAATCATATTCCCAGTGATTAAAGAGAAAAATATCAATAACAACAAACAAAACTTTGACATTTTCAGAGCTGCTGTTGTATAATATTTTAAAAGTAAAGAAATCAGGTAACATCCTGGTAGTATGAAAACGCTGGCTTTCCATTTGCCATGAGAACATATATACATACACTTCTGTCTTTATTGCTCTCTCTGTCTTTATCATTTTTGATGGAAGAAAATACTCACATTATGCATTTTAAATTGTTGAAAGATAAAGAAGATCATAAATTTAAGAAATCAGTCATAGCATTTTCCACTTCAACTTTCAGCAATAGTTTTAAAAAGGTCCATTACTCTTGTCATTATAAAAAGCTCCCCTCCCTTTCTGTCATGTGGCAGTTATCTAGTACCTAGGAAAATGTTCTGGCTCATCTATCATACTAATCTCGTTATGATGTTATAATGATCTAACTGTCTCTATGCATGAGGCTAATAACAACATTTTTGGAGGCAAATGAATATGTATTTTTGATTTTATGTCCCTAAAATTAATAACATGATTTAGTAATTATCCCCTCTGGGCACAAGGTAAGTTTTTAAGCCCTGCAAGCCTTATAGAGTCTTTAGAACTGAGCAATTAAATCTTTCATGAAGATTAATACAGAGTTTAAATAGTGCATTCACAAATCCACTGATTGGATTCATAAAAGTTACAGTAGTATACTGAACACAGGTTTGAGATTTATTGTGCTATTAGTTGGCTCTGCTTCAAAACTGAGTAAATAGGTCAGTGAAAGGAAAAGTTAGTACAAAGTTTTGATTACCTTATTGTCTAATAACAATAGTCAAATATTTTTCTTGGGGCTAAGATTATAGCAGTGAACAAAGCAACAGAAAGGATTCTGCTTTCACAGAACATATATTCTTGTGTGAGAAAGTAAACAAGAGAAAGTAAAATGCATAATAGAAAAGTCCATGGTAAGCGCTAAAGAGAAAAGAACACTATGTAAGGAGAATAGAAAATAATGCCAGGAGGTAAAATGGGGCAAGTCTTGAAGTGTCCTAAGTAACGTCCTAAGAATTTTGTCCTAAAGAATGGATTACAAGCCCTAACTATTCTGCCTAAACTTTAGCTGTAAATGATTGAATATGTGACTGAATATTAATAAAAAATAGGCAAAATGATATTAATTGTGTTGAATAAAACAAAATTTTCAACTAGATAAAATTAATGCTTTCTCACAGGACTCCTGCTTATTCAAGTTAATGAAGCCCAACTTTAATTATTTTGAATGTTATATTATACTAATAAATACATTAAATTATTTTTGGAAAAATGTCTCAAACATTTATATTATATATGTATATAAGTATACATATAGAACACATAGTATGTATTATATATAAATTGTACTCAAAAAGTATATATAGAAAGCAATTAACATTTTGTCACCTCTTTCAGCATTTGAAACTGAAGACCAATCTTTTGTTTACAGCAAGTCACTATTGAAAATGATATATATTGCTAAAAATTTCAATCTTCTCACATTTTCTTTTAATTTTCAGCTTGTCAAATTAGTGCCAGTAAAAACCACCAATTGTGAGAACAGATTCTTATGCAGAGTTTCTATTATCGAAGGCTTATTTAACTCCCATATGACCCTTTAATAAAATTCCTAACACTGAGATCTTCGATGAGAAAATATAATCTAGAGTGAAAAGAATGGATAAAATGGTGAGAAATGACATTGGAAGCATTTTCAAATGATACAATATCTGTTGTAAAATCATTTTTCCTGACAAGTTTGATTTCCTGAGGAAATATAGAGTTTTCATGACGAGTCCAAAGCTCATCTATAATTCTTATTTATTTCAACTTGGAAACGCTAACAATATATTTAATTGAAATTTTAGATTTTTACTCGAGTTTTATCACTGCATTTCAAAAAACTGACATAAAATAAATATTTAAAGTGTTGCAACTTTAATTCATCTCATACTAAAAGCATGTTAGGTACCATGTATCAGATCAGCCAAGAAAAGAGTGCCTATTCATTAAATAGTTGTTATTTTGGGGTAGATTAAGCAGTAATATTTACAGAGGTATTTCAGGAAAGATGCCATTCGTCATAGTAATAAAGGCACTACATAAATCCATACAGACTGTTAGCTCAGTATTGAACAGGTAGGCAGGTCCAAATTATGTTATCATTAATGTTTCATAAAAAGATGTATTCATAGTTAAAATTTCCATAATCAATATTTAGTGCATGTTATACTATTATATAAATATGTATATAAGCATATTATAATTCATTCTATCACTTTGATAATGTTCAGCTTATTTCTAAGTCTCACTGTAATAAATCACACCATAGTTTTACATTTATATATGTACACACATATGTATGTACACACACATAAATTTTAGAGTTTTTATGCATATATATATATACATCATTGCTTATAATATTACTTAAAATGTTTTGCCTCCATTGTACATTATTTTTTCTGAACAAAATTCCTAGAAATGTAATTTTTAAAGTTCTGACCATATTAATTCATGAACATATTGTCAAATGTCTATGGATAGGGTTAGGCTGTATACAAATGCAATATTACTAGTAGGACAAGAATAACTCCATGCATTAAACCTTTTATATCAATTATTAACATTAATTTTGGCTAACTTGTGGTAGATTCACAAATGTGCTCATTGCTTTCTTATAGATTTATATGTGTTCTTTTAAAATAAGAGTTATAACATTTAAATATGTTTAACTGCTTAATTTCTCTAAGTATCGACTTATTTTTCAGGAATTCAATTTTTTTCTTATTTTGATTTTTTTTCTATTTACTTCATAATTCACATCTTTATTATTTTAATCTCGATCATTTTTATGTATTTAAATAAGATAACTCAAATCAGTCCATTACATCAATTAAATATTCTTTAGCATCAACACATGCCTATCTCCCCCTAAAGTACTTATTAGTTTATTTGTTTGGGTTTTATTTCATTCATTTATTTATCCATGCGTCTGTTTACCTGTTTCAAAATTTAAAACATTTGAGAAGGTATATGTTTTTGAAATAAATTGTCCTTCCAAAATTTAGCAAGTCAAAAGCTCTCACCTTCATTGTTACTGTATTTGGGTTTTTAAGCTGATAACTAAGATTAAATGAGATTGTATGGGGAAGACTTAATATAATAGAGATATTATAAGAAGAAAGGATACTAGAGATCTCTATATTTCTCTGCACACAAGTGTAGAGGGAAAGCCATGTGAGAACACAGTGAGAAGGCAGCCATCAGTAGCCTAAGGAGAGAGGTTTCATCAGATCCCAACCCTGCTGTCATGTTAATCTTGGGCTTTGACCATCAAAACTGTAAGAAAATAAGTATCTGTTATTTAAGACACCCAGTCTGTATTTTTTTTTTTTTATCGCAGCCTGAGTGACTAATATACTATACAATGAAAAGTATTCTTTATACCCTATCTTCCAGGCCTCTAATTCATTTACATAGAGGCAGAAACTTATAATTTTTTAATATTTCCAGGAATATTTGTTGCATGAACAAGTAAATAAACACTTGTATACACTCATTTCTATCTTTTCATCTACTTTTCTCATAAATGACAATTTTCTTTTCTCGAAGTATTCAGTTATGCCTCCCAGTGAATACCTATATGATATTCAGGGCATTCTTTTTTTCTTTGCATCCTTGACAATTTGCTTTAATTTCTGTGATTTAATTTATTAAACATTTTTTCTTTGTTCTCATACCTTAGATTTCAGTATCTTCTATAGTAGATTCTCTTTCTTGACTTTGTGCAAAACTACATTATGGTATTGATTCCTAGCTTCAGTAATCTCATTAACTTTTTTTCTAATTTA
This sequence comes from Eidolon dupreanum, assembly GCA_028627145.1. Classification (NCBI taxonomy): domain Eukaryota; kingdom Metazoa; phylum Chordata; class Mammalia; order Chiroptera; family Pteropodidae; genus Eidolon; species Eidolon dupreanum. The sequence continues at coordinate 26,047,227 of CM053507.1, forward strand.
TGGAAACATATTTGGTCTTGGTTTTTATTTTCTCCTTGGCAAAACTTTTCTAGTGAATGTTCTTTGTTTATGATTTGCTTTTTCTTTGCTCTGATACATTTGTAGATCCAGCAATATTTCCAGAAGAAAGTAGGTTTTTCTGCTTGTTAAAACTGTGGCTCCCTTTAAAAGCAGTGCCATTATAGTGGAGAATTGGCTATTTTTTAAGTGGCTGTGTTCTATTTCTATGGTATGGGTGACAGTGAAATGGATAGAAGTTATGCTTGCTGGTTGTACTTTTTATAACAGCTTCATAAAATTTCTAAATTTTTGCAATGTCTTTAAATCAATTGCAGACTTTTTTTCTGTCCTCAGAAGGATAGACTAGAGCACATCAAACATAGCTTATCTGGTACCATATTAAATGAGATTTTGGTGATTATTTCATAGACTATATATTGGGAGCATTGTGTGCTGGGCACATAAATACTTATTGAGTACTTCCTGTGTACATAGGTAGAGATATGGAGCAGTATACAATAGGCACAGAAAAAGTCTCAGCATACAAGAATTTTATATGCTAAGGTGAAGAGATAAATAAGTAGGTAACTAAGTTGTACTTCAGAGGACAATAAGACACTTGGAGAAAAATAAAGCATGTTAGCATAATAGGGAAATTCTGAAAGTAGAGAAATTATTGCTCTTTCATATAGTGTTGGCAGGAATAACCTCAATAGTAGATTGGCATTTAAGCAGAGACCGAGAAGAAACAAGGGAGTGAACCATATAAATAACTGGTGAGTGCCTATAGGCTGGCAGTGTAAATGCATATAAAACTCAATATCTTTATGCTCTTCTTCTTTTGAAGTATATTTTTGAGAATCCTGACCATAAATTTTATAATCTTGGTGTTCCTAGCCTTTTCTGACTTTCTGATTTAATTGACTTTTTCTTAATAGCTTTCACGTTTTTTTACCTTTATATTATTTTAAATTAATACTGTTTTTAAACTTCATTTTTCAGTTACAAAAACTTACTATACAATTGATTGTGGAAACTATGATAAATTATAAGTGAGTTTCTAAAATGCCACTAAAACAAATCTTGATAATTATTTATGTCCTGTGTTATGGGTTGAATTGTGTCTCTCAAAAAGATTAGTTGAAGTCCTAACCCTCAAATTATATTTGGAAATATAATTAACTAATATGATGTCACTAGAGTGGGTTTTATTCAATATGACTGTTTTCTTTATTCAAAGGGTAAATTCAGATACTGAGACACACACACAGAGAGAACACACTGTGAAGACATACAGGGAGAAGACAACCATGTGACTGAATTGATGAATATATAAGCCAAGTAATGCCAAGTAATACTGGTAATCACCAGAAACTAGAAGAATCAAGGGAAGGTCCTCCTCTACAGCTGTCAGAGAGAGCATGGCCCTGATGACACCTTGATTTTGAACTTTTAGTTTCCAGAAATGTGAGAGAATTTCTGTTGTTTTAAGCCATACTATTTTTGGTACTTTGTTACAGCAGCCTCAGGAATCTAATATGAATTTTTATATGTTCTGTATTTTTCCTCCTCTTCACTGAGTCGTGCCACAATAAATATGGACAAATGCAGATTTCTAATCTTCTTCTTCCATCTTATCCCCATCTTCTGCTTCCTCCTCTTACCTTACCTGTTTCACAGCTTTGGAAATGTGCCTTCTCACCCAGAATCCTCTTTCTACAGATGTAGCAAGAAGCTATTATATGAAGTGGCACATAATCTTCATCTATAATTGGGGAACTTTCCAACCAATGGCATGGAGAAATATTCCCTAATAATCAAACTCTGAGGATTCATTTGCTCTTGGTACTCTAAAGCAGTGCTTTCTAAACTTTGCTGAGCATATGAATCATTTGATGATTTTATTAAAATGCAAATGTTCATTAAGTATTCAGATTGAATATTCTACATTTCTAATAAGCTCTCTGACACTGTTGAAACCTTTGTTCTGAAATCTACACTTTGAGAAGCAAAGCTCAAAACTTGACCCAACGTCATGATAAATCCACGTATTATCCTCAACCTTTCCACCCAATGCTGCTTCCAGTCTAAGCGGCATTTTTTGCATTTTAGAAAAAGAAATTCTCTCTGGATTTTGGAACTTGAAAAAAGCAGCCCATGGGTGGATGAATTAGAATAGAAGGCCCACTTGGACAGATATTTTAGGAGGTAACACAGCCTTTGTGGGAATACATAGTTCTAATAAGATTCTAGTATTCATTCTTGAACACAAACTGCATTTCTACTTCCACTCTCCCTGTTGCCAGGTATCTTTAAACTGCTCACAAAGTGATGACGGAAGCAATGTCATGTTATCTGTGTGGTAGCTTTTAGTGACTTTGCAACCTCTGCTTTCATCTTCTTGAAATACTACTCTGACAAGTCCATGTTTTGAAAAAGCCTGGAATGAAAGACTACCTGATGATAGAGTCCAGCTGACCTGGCTGAGCCCAGCTCCCAAAGGCTCCCTCAAAGTGCAGCCACATGAGTAAGCCAAAATAAGACCAACTGAAGAGCCCTTCTCTCAAACCATAGAATTGTGAGAAAAAATGTTGTTTCAGAACATGGAGTTTGAGGATGATTTTTTTGCACAGAAAGAAATAACAGATACGGAAATTCATATTCACAAAAGTGATTATATCACTTCTGGCCTGACACATAAAACCATCCCATATTCATTACTCTATGTTCATTTCCTTTTCTCAGTCCCTAGAGTGGAGATGATCCCTAACAAAATTTTAAAATCTATTTACTGAAGATAACAAAACCTCTCTGAGCCTGGTTCCTGAATGATTAGACATTGACTTATTTGAACAGAAAACAAACTTCAAGTGTACTTTAGTCATTACACATTTATTAGAGAAGCTAGTCTATACTAATTAAAATGCCAATAATAGCCTTTGTTCAGCTAATGTCAAGTTTCAGAAGAATTTTATTTATGAACACAGACTTTTTGGTAAAAAATTAAATTGGCCTTTAGTTATATATATTTGAAATATGTATTAATTTTTTACTCAAAAAACATATCAGATAAATAGAGAAAAATTCAGGGGACTAAAATATTTATCTGCAATTTCGACACTAGAACTTTGGCACATTTCATTTCTGGCATATGTGCATTTTTAATCTAAATTTATACAACTTTTTCTCACCTAATATTATATTATAAACAATTTGTATATGTATCCATAACTACTGTTTAAAATGACTGCATCATACTCCATCTAGTGGACATAGTATAACTTATTTTTTATGCATTTTTATTGCTAATATAAACTGTTTCAAATATTTAGTGTTATAACTCTACAATGAGCATTAGTATTATCAATATAGCTTATTCCTTTTTATAGAATTTCCTATTTGTCACTATCATTTACTTAAACTCAATAATTTATATCTGTGCTGTTATTCAAATTATTTAATTTTATTATTGTTATTAATATTTTAAATTATTAAGTCTATTAAGCTATATTAAGTTATTTGTTTATTTAAAAGATAATAACATTAATGTAACATTAGATTCTTCTTCATCAAATCCTACAGTCTTCCCTCAATTTTCATGTTTAATTACTAAGGAAGTAGTATATAATATCATAATAATCATTAATACTCCCAAAAATGTTTATGATTTTTTTCTCATGATTCATCACTTTTCTCTTGTATCTTCTATTTTCTGTGTCATAAATTATAGTAACCTCCCAAGAACCAAGAACCAAGAACAATTTCAGTCTACAGAACCATCTTCCCCTACAGTATATCCTCAGTACTCAAAAAACAATTATTTAATGTAACACAAGCAAAAGACACCCACACCTCCCACCTGAACATTGACTTTCCACGTTCTCTTTCCACGTTGTCTAAATATCTCCACTTAAATAAGTTGCTGACACCTGAAATGTAAAATTTAAAAACCACATAAATTATTTTCTTTGTCAGCATATATTTTCCCAAACTTTCTATTACTTTTTATATGACCTTTTCAAAAGTCTTCTAATTTCTCAAGCTTATACAGAATTTTTTTTTTTTTTTTTTTGGTTATTCCTTGCTAGACCTCTGTATTTTTCCTTAAGAAATTGTCTCACGAGCTCCTTAAAATTATATATTTTCAATATTAAACAAGCCACCCTTTCCTTTAAATCTGCTTCAGTTTATAATTTTTCCATCTCATGAATGGTGGTATCAGTCACCCATTCAACCAGAAACCTTAGAGTCATTCATGGCTTCTCACTCATGCTATCAACACCCTACAATCTGTCACCAAGTTCTTTATCGCTTTATTTCTTTGGTTTTGTTTTACTTTTCTTGTTTTGTTCTACTTTTCTTGTTTGTCAAAAATTTTACTAAAGCATAATATATACACAGAAGAGTACACAAAATTTAAATTAACAGCAATAAATTTTCACCACCGAAAAACATACATGTATGTGAGCAGGTCCCTTTTTAAGAAGTAGACTATTATTAGTGTCAGAAAAAGCTTTGCTATGGCCCTTTTCAGTCACTAAACCCTATTTAAGTTTAACCATTATATTAATTTCAAACATCACAAATTGGTTTCTTCTGTTTCAGAACTTTATGTAAGTCAAAAGATATATACCCTTTTATGTATGGCTTCTTTCACTGAACAGTATGTTTGGGTCACCCTATTGACTTCAGTCACAGTTCTTTCATTCTCATTGTCATATAGCATTCTAGTCAAAATATACTACAAATTATATGTATGTAACTATGAATGATAGAACTTTGGTTTGTGTCATATTGGGGAGTTATTCTGAATAATGTTGGTATAAATGTTTCTATACATGACTTATTGTGCACATATGTAGTCATATGATGGATATATATTTAGAAGTAGAATTACAATGTCACGGATATAAATACATGCAGCTTTATTAGATACTGACAAATAATTTACTAAAGTGTTGATATCAACTTGCATTCCTACCACTACTGCATAAGAGTTCCAGTTATTCTATATCCTTACCAATGTACAATATGTTTGCTTTATAAAAATTTTTGCCATTCTTGTGGGTATAGTGGTCTTGGATTCTGGATTTGATTTAAATTTCCTAATGACTAATGAAACTAAGTAACTTTTCATATATTCATTGGCCATTTGGATATTCTGTTTAATGAAGCACCGATATTTCTGTGGAGCTGTATTTCTGATATTTATTAATAGGATTTCATTATATATTCAGGGTATGAGTCATTAATTAACATATGTATTGCAAATATCTTCTTTCACATCATAACTTGTTTTTCACTCTCAATGGTGTATGCTCTGTATAAAATAATATATGTTTTTTCTCTTTTATGATTAAGTTTAAGAAATCTCTGCCTAGCCTATAATATTAACATGATCTCTTTTATTTTCTGTAAAAACTTATTATTTTACTTTTCATATTATCTCAAAATAATCTGGAAATAGTTCTTATTCATTGTGTTACATAGGAGTCAAGAGTCTCTTTTTTTTTTTAACACATTGACATAAGATGGAAACTACACTATGTATTGAGACCATCTTTTCCTTACTGTTCATCTTTTGAATAAGTTGCATGAATTTATGTGTTGATCTGTTTTGAGCCCTCAGTTCTATCTCACTGGTCAGTTTAATTATCCTGATAATACACCATCTTCATTATCATATATTTATGATAGGTTTTTGTAAATAGCTAGTTGTGAAAGTCCTAGAACTTTGTTGTTCTGCAAGATCAGCTTAGTTATTATTGGCTCTCTGTATCTTCATTAAAAAATATCTAAATAAATTTGCCAATTTCTGTATGAAAACTCGTTGATGTTTTGTTTGAGATTGCATTGAATATGTAGAATAATTTGGAGGCAAATCGATATCTTTACTATCTTGTATGTTCCAATTCATAAATTTTTTATAACCTTTATTTATTTATTTTAATTTCTTTTATTTTTGCTTTTTTTAGCATAAAGCTCATACAGCTTATAGGTAGACTTATTCATAGGCATTTGATATTTTTTCATGATATTGAGCATGGTACATTTTTAAAATTTTATTTTCTATTTACTAAGTGCTGATATAAAAAATTATAGCCACTTTTGGTGTATATACCTTGTATTCAGCACCTTTATTAAATTCACACATTCTATATTCTCAGTCTCAGGAGAAAACTTTACATTTAATCATTAAATATAACTTAAGCAAATTTTCTGTTATTCCAGCTTAATAGATTGAAGAAGTTCTTTTCTCAGTTTGCTAAAAGCTATTATTATGAATATTTGTTGAATTTTATCCAAAGCTTTTTTCTGCATAATATAATTTTTGAATTTTAAACAGCCTTTTGATTTCTGGAATACACACCATTTATTCATGATATAACTTCCCATATATTACAAAATTAGATTCATTATTATTTTATCCATTAATTACCGTGGGTGTATAATTTTCCTATATTGTAATGCTGTTGTATTATGACTTTGTGAATGAATTGGAGTTTATTTTGTCTTTTACTTTTTTTCTGCAAGATACTTTTCTCTAAATTTGTGATATATGTTCATTAACTATTCCAATAGTTACTCTTGTAACCAGTCATTTCTCATTTTGTTTTTAATTTTTTATTGTTTGTTTTCACTCTGTTTTTAAAGAGCATATTCAATTGCTTAACCAGATTTAAGACAGTTTTATGTTCTATTTCTTCTTATCGATTTTATAAGTTAATCTTTTCAAGGTATTTGTTTATTTTTTCTACAGTTTCAAAAATTTTGACATAAAGGTGGTCATGACACCCTTTTGTGTTTTTGTCTATAAAATATGTAGCAATATCTACCTTTATTTCTGTTAGTAATTTAATGTTTTTTCTCTTGTTTATTTTTCAGTCTTCCTACTTGTTTGTCAATTTAATCAACTAGAAGAAACATTTTTGGGTGTTTTGACTTTCTTTAGAATGACTTTTTTTCTACATTAATGATTTCTTTCATATTTAGAATTTAATGTTTCTCCTATTGTTGGTTTTCATGTGCTGACTTTTCCCTATTATCCTCTATAAAAACTTAGGCCATTGATATTTTAGACTTTATTTTTTCCTAATATTTTAAATTTATATTAGGATTTTTTTTTTTTTTGCTCTGGCTACATATTACTTTAGCTGCTTCTCTAAATTTAGGTATATTTTCTTTTTATAATTTAGTTCAAAATATTTTTCTAATGTTTCCCTGATTTATTCTTAACTCATGGGTTATTTAGAAAAGGAATGTATAATTTATTGGCAGCTGAAAATTTTCTAATTATCATATAACAGTGAAACTGGGTTTCAGTTAAAAAGCAACCTATTTGTTGACACTAAATTCTCTTTAAATAAATAAAAAGTATCTAAATTATGACTAATAAATGTAAAGACTATGTTTTTTTTTTCCAAAATTATTTTAATTTGAAAACACTTTGTGGGTACGTTCATGGCAGTATGACCAGATACAACCACCATCTTTTTTCAAAAAATAATTTTTAAGGTAAAATACACATAACATAAAAACCATTTTAAGATGAACAATTCAGTGTTATTTAGTAAATTCACAGTGTTATGCAACCATACCTCTATCTAGTTCCAAAATATTGTCATCACTCAGCAAAATTAAGTTGTTTCTCCTGCTCCCCCACCTTCCCAGCCCTTGGTAATCACAAATCAGTGTTTTGTCTCTATAAATTTATGTAGTCTGGATATTTCATACAAATGGAATCATACAGTATTAAATCTTTTGTGCCTGACTTCTATCACTTAACATAATGTTTTGAAGGTTCAATCACATTGTGGCATGTGTGAAGTGCTTTCTGTTAAAAAAATAATAATAATTAAAGAAGGTTATTTAGGTGATACAAACAAATCTTTTTTTTTTTAACTCTTCATGAAGTGGATAGTCTCCTTTTGAGAACTGCAGAATGGGGCAGAAAGTAAGAAGCTTTTAATGGATAAAGACTAAAGAGTAAGGGAGAGACAAATAGAAAATATGATTGGCTGAAGGCAAAGCTCATTTGAGTTAAGAAGGCCTGGGGTTGTCTTCAGGTTTGGAGACTGGCTGACTTAGTGCATTTCTGCTCAAGCAGAGCATTTTCAAGGATAAGAAAGCTATCTAAGTTTTAGTTTGGTGACATGGCACCTGAGCTGGAGTGGCTCTATCTTGGGCCTGAAAATTTATTTCAACACTTCCAACACACAAAAAAATCAGTACTTCAATTCTATAACACCAACAATGTGTCCAAACAATAGAATTCAATTCTCCCAGCACCTCAATGTTCTCCTCAACCCAGAAGCTCTCCCAATCTTTTTATCTAAAAGTTTTTAGTATAGCTCAATCTCTATTCTCACTTCCCCTCCCTGTAGGTCGATGGATGGAGTTTAAAGTTCCTACCCTCTAAACACTTGATCTTTTGGTAACTAACCTCATCCTGAGGCAATATAGGGGCCCCATCCTAAGTGGCCTCATTAGCAGCAACCCACTTGTGATTAAAAGGGACTACTTATGAATAACAAAAGACTCCCATCCGTTGCTCAGGAAATTGCAAGCTTTTTAGCTCTATGTCTAGCACCTGGGACAAATATCATATATTTCTTATCCTAGAACAGCATATATCAGAACGTTATTGCTCCATATGGATGAATTATATTCCTTTTAAGGATGAATAATATTCAGTGCTATGTATATACCACAATGTATTTATCCATTTATCTTTTGATGGACATTGGGCTGTGTCCACCTTTTGACTATTGTGAATTGTGTTACTATAAATATTCCTATACTTGTACTTGTTTTATCTGCTTACGATTCTTTAGAAAATATACATAGCCAAAAATTGCAGTGTCATTTGTTAATTCTGTTTAACTTTGTGAGGAAGCACCAAACTCTTTTGCATAGCCACTAAGCCATTTTACATTTCCATTTGCAATGTATAAGGGTTCCAATTTCTCTACATCCTCACCAACACTTGTATTTTCTTTTTTTTTTATTCTTATTATAGCCATCTTAATGGGGATGAAATAGTATTTCTTTATGGTTTAAATTTGCATTCCTCTAACGATTGATGATGTTGAGAATCTTTTCATGTGCTTGTTGGCCATCTGCATATCCTCTTAGGAAAATGTCTTCTAATTTTATTTTATTATATATGTTTTATTAAGTTTTGAATAGCAAAACTCTAAGCATTCCAGTCTGTATGGCAATACATTCAGAAAGATCAGCTTTGCATTTTATCTTACTGTTTAGCCACATTTACTTCTAATAATTTTTCATAATAATTTTACTAATACAAATATAACCAAACAATTTTGTGCAAGGTTGTGGAGAATGTAGAATAACCTCGTCAAAGTTTATAGTACTTATTTTACTTTTAATTAAAGAACTCTAACTTTGGTTTTTCTTCTTGCATAAGAGAAAAGTAACTATTTCAACAGTTAAGAAAAAATATTACTTCTCATTCAAAAGTTCCTCAAGTCCACTCCAAGAAATTTGCCAAATATTGAAGGTAAGAGGTTGATATCACATCTGCTTATTTGAAGATCATATAATTTAAATGGTCACCTTCTACCACAAATGATAATTCCAATGACTTGGAAAAAATCATGTTCTTTACTGTATAATAAAGTAGATCTACTTGTTATTTCCTACTAGAAATCTTTGGTCATATACCTAGACTTTATCTTAATGACATTGAATTTTTTGATATTTATAAAGTCACATAGCACAAATTTCCAATTATATAGTGAATGTGATTATCAAGACTGCATGTAATATATATTTGTCCCTTGGAACATGAATTTTGTACTTTGCAAATATTTACATTTTTTTCTTAGTACCATATACTAGTGTGTGTTGTAGTATGAGAACACATTAAGTTATTCAATATTGCTCTTAGAATTAACCCTTCTCTTCTAATATAACTCTTTACTATGGATAATATATGATTTCATTATAATATATGTGATATAATTTTAATATATATGATTTAATTATAATATATAATTAATTTAATTACTTAAGTCAATCTCTTTATTAAATGTACAAAGATGGCATAAGATTTCAAATATATAATATCTTGTTTTATTCATAAAATCAAGGATCTGTCCCACAAGTGCCTCCCCTAGCTGTCTCCTTAACACACTTCATCTTGATATATACTCATCCTCACTGTTCTAGGAACTTTTGAGTACCATTTTTGTTTCTTTTTTTTTTAATTTAAGTATAGCTGTTTAACAATATAATATTAGTTTTTGATGTACAATATAGTAATTCAACATTTATATACCTTACAATATGATCACCACACTAAGTTAGTAATCTTCTATCACCGTGCAAATTTATCACAATATTACTGACTATATTCCCCTTCACTTTTCTCAACCATCCCTCCACTCCTCTTCTCTATGACAAGCATCAGTTTAATCTCTGTTCTATGAATTAGTTTTTGTTTGGTTTGGTTTGTTCATTTTGTTTTTTTAGGGTCCACATGAAAGTGAAATCATGTAATCACATGGTGTTTATCTTTCTGTCTGATATTTCATTTAGCATAATACTCTCCAGGTTCATTCATGTTATCAAAAATGGCAAGATTTCATTCTTTTTTATTGCATTGCATGTATGTCTCTGTGTGTATCACATCTTTTATTCATTTAGCTATTGACAAACATGTAGATTGCTTTATATCCTGGATATTGTAAATAATGCTACAATGAATATAGGGTACATATATCTTTTTGAATTCGTATTTTTGTTTTTTTTTGGTTTTTTTTTTTGAATAAATACCCAGAACTGGAATTGTTGGGTCATATAATAGATTTATTTTTAGTTTTTGAAGAATCTCCATACTGTTTTCCATAATGGCTGCACCAATGTCTAGTCCCAGCCAATATATATTACTTGTTGACTTTTTGATAATAGTCATTCAGACTGGTATGAGGTGATATCTCATTGTGGTTTTGATTCACATGTCCTTGATGCTTAGTGATGGTGATCATATTTTCATATATCTGTTGGCCATCTGTATGTCTTTGGAGAAATGTCTCTTTGTGTCATCTGTCCATTTTGTGATGATATTGCTAATGTTTTGTAATTGAATTTTATGAGTTCTTTATACATATTGGATATCAGCCACTTATCAGATATACCATTTGCAAATATATTCTCCATTCAGTAGGTTATCTTTTTGTTTTGTAGAAGATTTTCTCTTGCACCATATATAAAAATAAACTCAAAATGGATTAAAGTCAAATGGAAAGCCTAAAACCATAAAACTTAAAAAAAAGCATGTTATTAACTATTTGATATCAGTTTATCAGTAATATCTTTTTGGATAAGTTTCCTTGAGCAAGGGAAACAAAAGCAAAGAATGAACAAATGGTACTTTATCAAACTAAAAGTTTCAATCCAATAGAGTATATATCATTTTCAAACTTCAACATATTCTTTCACTTTCAATGACTTTTCCCATGCTCTTTACAAAGTCTGAAACTGTCTCCGCAAAATTCGTCTTTTATGTAAGTCTACATGAGAAAGAATTACCAATATTTCAATATCTTGCTGAAGTATCACTTCTATTCTGACATAGCCCCCACTATTATCATCACTGCCTGCACAGTTATTTCTTTCTTCCCCTAAGTTTTAGAAGGACTTTAAATTGTCTTGCTCTATTTAATTTGATATAGCAGACAAGTGCATCTATGAACTTAAGTTTGCAACAGTGCTAGATAATTTCTGCATATAGTTTTTAAAAGCTTTTCATCTTCATTAGGGAAAGAAGTACATAATACAAGAGTAGTTAAGGCTTACCAAACAGACTTCCCATGTGGCCAAAGACATTTAATCACAACACAACTCCAGCAGAGAAAAAATCATTGTATTTCATCTTCTTTATCGGGGAATATTTTTATTAGTTATTATTATCAACTAATCTTTATTCTCTACTGCTAAAAAATGCCTATGGCAGTCATCATCAATATGCAGAGCTTTCTAAAATGAATAACTGATAGATGTAATTGCTTGATAAACTCCCACAGCTGTGACCAATTGTAAACTGTGCAGTATACCACTTTTCATTAATAATAAATAAAATAAAAATAAAAAAATTGTCAGTAGCTCCTACAGGTTGATCACACAATACCTTTTGTGAACAAAGGCAAGGAGAACACAATGTTAATAGTTAAAATACAAATAAATGCTAAGTCAAAATGAAAGTTTTGTTTTAAACCCTCATTTATGTGCCTATTTAAAAATTTTTGAACAGATTGATTAGTAACAGTATGTTAGAATGAAAAGAATACGGCATAAGTAACCAGAATAAAGTTTGAATTTTGTTTTCCATAGTTACATACCCAAATGTGAAAATTATACATACATTCGGAGTTTGTTATTTCACTTATAAGAAGGAAATACCAATGTTTATATGACAGGTACCAAACGAGATAACTGATTAGTAGATCTCATACATTTTTTCAAAAAATTTTTGCATGACATTATATGCTGCAAAGAGTGTCATATTTTTCACTCTTACATAGAAATATCTTTGTCTAAAAATTACATGGAAGAGCTATTGCACTCATTCTATACATTTAGGTATAACTATACTTTTCTATCACCTATGAAAAATATGTGGATGTCTCCCAGTTGTTTTTTTAATGCCAATGGTTAGTCAATTAAAACTGTACAGAAGTTAACATTTAAGAGTGTGAAAGTAAATTTTTGACATTTAACTTATCTATTATTGAGAAAAATTATACATGAAGATATACTGTTCTTTTTTTTCCTTAGTATTGTCATTAGTCCAATGATTGAAACTACTTAACAGTTATGCTATTTTAAATACTATGCTTTTATTTCTGTCTTCTTGTTACTTGTTGCTTTAGTTAGTCCTTTAGTTACTTGTTGCTGCATATCTGAGTACCTCAAAATTTAGTAGCATAAAACAATGATTTCTTATTTCTCATGATCTTGTGGGTTGCTTCCGCAATTCCTCTTATGGTTTCAGCTGGACTCACTAGTGCCACCTCATTTAACAGAAGACAGTGTTGTGTTGAATTTGGTTCCTAACAGCTTATGAGAGCTGATGGTTATGGGAATTCTGTGAACCAGGTGGCATCACACTGATGGCTTTAAATTGACTGTGGTGGTTATCTTTACATAGATAGTGCCATATGCTACAAATAAGACTTTTTTCTTCATTTATAGCTGATCGTTAAACATTTATCAGCATATCACCTATTGGAGCATTGGCTGCTGGAAGGTTCAAAATGGCTTCACTCAATCTCAGACAGTTGGTGCTGGCTGTTGGCTGAAGTATCTTGACTTTGGTCTACATGACCTCTCATGCTCCACAGGCTAATCTGACTTTTATATCTGGCACTCCAAGAGGATGGAAGAAGAGTCACATTCTGTTTTAAGAAGTTATAGAACATCATTTCCATCACATTCTATTGATTACTTATGTAACCTCTCAGTGTTCAGTTCCCCTTACCTATAAAATAAATGCAGCATGCTAATACCTTTCACAGTTGGAATCAAGTAATAAAATCCATGCGAAACACTTGTGACAGTAACTGGTATATTAAAAATACTCAGTAAATGTCAGTTACTATTATTACAGTATATTTTATGTCCTTGAAATCTCTCATGTCAGTCATCTTTTATCCTCATTGCCAATACCTTGATGTAAGAGGCCTGACTTATTTGCCAGATTCCCATGTTTAGACCATAAAACTTTAGGGGTTTAACACTACCGTTTTTTTAGAATACACACAAAAGTGGACTTTTATCATGAACTTTTAGCATTGAGTGTAAAATATGGTAAAGATTCAATGTAAATTTATATTTCTTCTAATAGCAAAAAGAATACTTAACCTGTTAGCTATTAACTATTGAACTGAAGTAAATATAGTTATGCACTACTAATGACTTCTGTCAATGGCAGACCATATATATGATGACGATCCAATGGAGCTAAGAAATTGTTTTAATTAAATTTATTGAGGTGACATTGATTAAGAAAATTATGTCTCACGTGTACAAGTCGATAACAAATCATTTGTATATTGCATTGTATGTTCACCACCCAAAGTCAAATCTCCTTTCCTCACCATATATTTGATCCCCTTTACCCTTATCTACCTCACTTCCTCCCGCCTTTGCCTCTAGTAACCACTAAACTACTGTCTGTGTCTATGAGTTTTTGTTTGTCTTGTTCATTTGTTGTTTTATTCACATATGAGTGACATCTTATGGTTCTCAATTTTTTCTGTCTAACTTATTTCACTTAGCATGATAATCTCAAGATTTATCCATGTTGTCACAAATGTCAGTATGTCATATTTTCATATGGCTGAGTAACATTCGATTGTATATATAACACATTGTCTTTAGTCAATAATTTATTGAGGACACTTTGGTTGTTTCCATGTCTTGGATACCATGAATAATGCTGCTATGAAAAATGGAGTATATATATATCTTTATGAATAAATGTTTTCAAGTTTTTTGGGTGGATACTCAGAAGAGGGATTGCTGGGTCATATGGTAGTTCAATTTTTAGTTTTTTTGAGGATTCTCCATACTGTTTTCACCAGTGGTTGTACCAGTTTACATTCCTACCAGCAGTGTATGAGGGTTCTTTTTTCCTCACAGCCTCTCCAACCCTTGTTGTTACTTGTCTTGTTAATAATAGCCATTCTAACAGGTGCAAGTTGGTGTCTCATTGTGGTTTTGATTTGCATTTTTCTAATAGCTAGTAAAGTTGGGCATTTTTTCATATATCTGTTGGCCATTTGTATGTCTTCTTGGGAGAAATGTCTGTTCAGACCCTGTATGTATTTTTTAATTGAATTGTTTTTTTGTTTGTTTGTTTGTTTGTTTGTTTTTTTCTGAGTTGCATGAGTTCTTTACATATATTAGATATTACCCCCTTATTGGAGGCGTTGTTTGCAAATATCTTCTCTCATTCATTTAAGTGGCTCTACTAGTCTCTAAGTGCCCACTTCTGTGTGTCCCCATGTGTAGGATTTCTGTTAAACTAGACTTCAAATGATTCCCATTGGTGGCTATTCTGTAGTTTAGTTATAATTTTGATGTGGTTGTGAGAGGAGGCAAGCACAACATTTACCTACTCTGCCATCGTGACCAGAAGCTCTACCTCTTTGTTTTGTTGATAGTTTCTTTTGCAGTGCAGAAACTTTTTAGTTTGATATAATTCCATTTATTTTTTTTTTACTTTCCTTTGTGCTCAAATTCATAAAATCTTCTCTAAAACCAAGGTCCATGGGTTTAGTACCTATGTTTTCTTCTATGCAACTATTTATTTTATGTCATATTTATGTCTTTGATCTGTTTGAGTTAATTTTGGTGTATGGTGATAGTTAGAAGTCTAGTTTCATCTTTTTGCATGTGGCTTTCTAATTTTCTCAGCATCATTTATTGGAGAGACTTTCTTTTCTCCATTGTATGTTTTTGGCTCCTTTGTTGAAAATTATTTGCCAATATATATGTGGGTTTATTTCTGGGCTCTCAATTTTGTTCCATTGGTTTGTGTGTCTGTTTTTCTGCCAAAACTACATTGCTTTGATTGCTGTTGCTTTATAGAATAATTTGAAGTCAGACAGTGTGATCTCTCTGGCCTTGTTCTTTTTTCTCAGGATTGCTTTGGCTATTCGGGGTCTTTTGTGCTTCCATAAAATCTGATTATTTTTTTGTTCCATTTCTTTAAAAAATGCCATTGAGATTTTGATGGGGCGTTTTTTTAAAAAACATTTTACCACCTACTAAAATTTTATTCATTCTAACATTATAGCACAATGCATTACTCACATATTTGTGGTGATACTGGTATAAACAAGCCTACTGTGCTGACAGGCATTTTAAAGTATAGCTTATATAATTATGTACAGTACATAATACTTGCTGTAAAACAGTATGCCTTGTTATGTCAGCAGTAGCCTTATACAGCTCATGTTTACCACATCTTTTTATTGCATCATTTTTCTTGTGTTTAATTTAACTTTTTGTTGTTTTGCTCATCATGGCCTTAAACGCACAAAATCTACTGCAAGCAATGTCAGAAGAGACTATGTCCAGGGATTGACCTACAATCCACATTAAAAGTGATTAAGGACAATGAATGTGGAAAATCGGTGATGATAATTACATGAGTCGGGCTCCTTAAAAGTTTGAAAACATAGATTCCTACACACTGTAAGATTTTCATTAATAGAAAGGAATGTATATGGTACATTATCTACTTTTAAGCAAATCTATGATGATAAGAAAAAAACAAACCCAACAAACCACCATATCCATATTTCTGAAAAGAGTGAAATCTTCTCAGAAAGAGCCTAAGGAAGGTCCTTCAGGTAGTACTCCGGGAAAAGGCATTGTTACCAAGGGAGATGATAGTTCATGCATGTTATTGCCCCCAAAGACCTTACAGTGGGACAAGATGTGGAGATAGGTGGAAGACAATGATATCGATGATCTTGACTCTGTGTAGGCCTAAGCTAATATATATGTTTGTGCCTTATATTTTAACAAAAAATGTTGAAATGTAAACAAAACAATTAAAAATAGAAATAAGCTTATAAAATGAAGATATAAAGAATTTTTGTACAGCTATACAATGTATCTGTGTTTTAAGCTAAGTGTTATCGCAAAAGAGTTGAAAAGTTAAACAAATTTAAAAGTTTATAAAGTAAGTTACAGTAAACTAAGATAAAGTTGTTATTGAAAAAAGAATTTTTTTTAAATTCAGTACAGCCTAAGTGTATGGTATTTGTAAAGTCTACAGCAGTGTACAGTATTATCCGAGGCTCTCACATTCACTTATCACTCACACACTTACTCACCCAGAACAATTTCCAGTCCTGCAAGCTCCATTCATGATAAGTGCCTTATACAGGTGTTCCATTTTTAAACAGCTTTTATATCATATTTTTACTGTACCTTTTCTATGTTTAAATATGTTTAGATATACAAATGCTTACCATTGTATTAAAATTGTCTATTATGTTCAGTACAGTAGCATTCTGTACAGGCTTGTAGCCCTGGAACAATAAGCTATACCACATAGCCCAGGTATGCAATAAGTTATACCACCTAGATTTGTTTAAGTATGGTCTACAGTGTTCACACAAAAAAGAAATTGCCTAACTATGCATTTCTCAGGACATATCCTTTTCATTAAGTGGTTCATGACTGCAGCTACATTATGAAATAAATGAAATATCTTTAGTGATAAATCTACAGTATAGATAACTTAAAAAATTATAGCCAGTTACAAGGGTCAAAATATTAAGTGCACTCTTGCATAGAAGTTAGGTACATAGACTCTTGATATATGTTGTCCATAATTAAATGCCAGCTTAACAGATTTTGCTGTGTCTTTGGTAAAGACTTACTTAGCCTTTCTGTGTTTTAGTTTCCTCCTCTGCAAAAGCATAGTCTCTTATCTTGGAGTATTAACATAAGCATTTAATAACGAATACATGTAAAATATAGAAGACAAATTCATGCATAATGAGTTCTATTTAAATTTCCTCTACTACTAGTTATCATTTTTCTGTCACTTTGTCTTTAGAAATATATTTATCCAAAAAAAAAGCCCCATAAATATTATAGATTCAAATAAATTTATGGTTTTATGCCATGCTTTAGGAAAGACTAGTGTATGAAATTATAAAATTTTTTTTAGAAATATAAAAAACTATGTAAAATTTACCATAATTCATTTTAATGACATTTCGCTTTAAATATAGGATACCTGTACCTATAATGTCATTTTCATCTTTATTATTACCTAGAAAATTTTAAATATATGTTTTTGCCTTATGTAAACATATAAGGAAGACAGATGAAAAGTCATCTTATCTCTTGACCTTTTTCAATTGTTGAGTGTTCATTAAGAACTATTTTACATAGTAGTTTTTACATAACTTCATATTACTACTTTTATTTAATCCTGCTATTTCAACTATGTATCATTCACCTGTTTTTCTTTAATAATTTTGATCTGTGCTTTTCCTGTTCTCTGTTATTTTCTCAAACCTGTCCATCAGCACATAAACAGCATTCAACGAGATAGCTCCTATTATTCACAGCTATTAAAAGATTAAAAAAATTACCGTATCATTTATGTTGTATCAAAACAATTCTTAATATTCCCTGAAGCTCCACTTTTATTTTAGACTGCCTTATAGTCATGTTTCTTGACTTTTTGAAATTTACTATTTGAAATTTACTCTTTTTCTTTGACTTTTATAGATACTCTTTGGAATTTACTTCTGTTTTCAATAATATATGTTGTTTAGACACATAATATTTTTCATGTCTAATGTGGATGGTTTTTTTCCCATGCCACAAATAATTTCTTGGTACTTTTGTTTGTTTGTTTGTTTGTTTGTTTGTTTGTTTAAATTCTATATTTTGCTCTTTATCCTCTTTGGGTCTGATATTTCACTCAGAAAGAAGAAAATTGTTTTGTTTTGTTTTTAGAATTTCCTCATTTTGAACTAGAATGACTTTATAGACCATATTTAGAACCAACTATAGGACACATTAACAATTTTGTCTCTGAGCTGGTTATTTGTTTATTGGCTCTTGCTCTCAAGCTTCTGTGATATCCACTGCATTGCAGGGAGTTGGAAGCTTGCAGACTTAATTTCCATTAATCTTTTGCTGCCTTGATTATTTAGGCTTTGCCAGAGGGAAACAATAATGAGGGGTTGGGAGGTGAGATTAAGGAAGAAGCCTTTTTCTCACTACATGTGGAGACTCTGGACAGGTCAGCAGGAAATTGAAATATCTCAGATGGTTTTATTTTTCCTGACTGTTCACTGATGGTGCTCTCTAGCATAATCAGAATAGACCATCTATCCCACAATCCATCTAATAATCATTACCGACAAAATAATCAAGCAAAACAGCCATTTTCTTCTCATATACTTGCCTTTAATTTCATCCAATTTATGTACAATTTTTTCTTTTTCTTTCTTTTTTCTTTTCTTTGGGGGGGAGGGGAGACATGGAAAAGAAGTAGCCTATTATTCACTGGCAGAGAGGTTACAACTTTGAGATGAAAATTAAATTAACATGCCAAGTTAACAATCCTTGGAAGCCTATTTCTGAGTCCATTTCTTTTACAAATACCAAATGAGTCAAAGCTTAGTTGAGAAATAGAAACCACTCTAGTGATATCAAGCAGACAGGACTATGAAGCAAGGGGTTGGAAGAACTTTGGAAAGACCAGAGATCAAAAGGGGACAATGCTGCAGAAAGAAAGTGAAGATAAAGAAGGGGTGGTAAAGCAGTCTGAGGCTTTATGGTTGCATGAAGGAGGCTGTAAGTTCACAGGCACTTCAGGCTCCCAAGGGTGCTGCCTCTGCCTCTTCTATTAATGTTCATGGGAACTCAGGCGCCTTCTCTCTCACTGAGTTGAGACTGTAGATACCACCACTGCCACTGCTGAAGCCACTGTTACAGTCACCATGTCAACAACGCAAGAAGCAGAGAAAAGGTCTTTCTTTCTTTTTGCCAGTGCTCCATGACAGCCGTCTCCTAGGACATTGACCTGAAAGTCTGTTCCTGGGAATTTACAAAAATGTTAGCAATACAGAGAAAATTATTGAATAGCAGTATAGACAAAAAAACAATTAATCAAAAAATAACTGACATAAGAGAGTTTGTATGATCTATTTCCATGGGCATTCCAGGTATGAGAAATACATCTTTGCATAGATTATGCTATTTGGGACAAAGGTACTGAGTGAGACAAAGTGTTACCGTATCTCTTTCAGAGTAGGAAGAGACTTGATTCTTAAGACCATTTTGTCTACCTAAATAATCACTGAGACAAAAAAGAACTTAAGAACTGCTATTTCTCTCTGGCTACTACAACCTCTACCAAAAACTGCCCATGTTAAGTATAACTTGACAGTCATCTGAGTTTTCAGGTCTAAATCTAATAATTAAATACATCCTGCATCAGACAGAATCTTAAAAACGATTCCCTGCAAGACATAGGTGTCAGTACTTCAGGCTTTCTGTTGGAGCCCTTGGGCCATGGCACTACCATTGCCATGGCATCTGCTGACAACAAAAGCCACTCTAATTTAAATAGTTCTTGGGAACTTCACAGCTTATGCTCTTCTTAGCCATTTTCCTGTCAAACCTTGTGGAATTCATGGGATTCATAATCTCTTCTGGTTTATTTAGAGGAAAAGATGTATTCTTCTATTAAGGATATTTGACATCTAGACTTGTGGGTTCTTTAACTTCAATCCATTTATGTTATATGTAGTAGAAACCTTAGAATTCTGAATCAAGTGGCACTTTTGTCTAGCTTTCAATTCGAATGTAGTTTTCTGTTTTATATTTCCTGTGCCATTCATGTAGAAAAAAGGTGCGTTTTTCATTGTGGACTCTTCCAGGGATGGAGGCCCAGGGACCATTCTGGCCACTAATCATACGTTGATGTTTCTTTCATCTGTAAACATATGAACTTGGTTACTCTCATTATCAAAAGCAAAATGGCATCATCTCATTCCTACAACATAATTTATTACAATAAAAAAACAAAAACAATACATTTTTTAGTCTTTATGCCTTGCACTATATCAGAAGAATTACTTTTGTTCATTGTTTTGTAATATGCATTTTAGTGAATAAAAGAAGTTCTGCTTTTCAGTGCTCCAGATGGAAAGGGAAAGTTATGATTTCTTCACTAACAATCATTTGTGTACAAAAAATGGGAGGTAGCTCAACCTAAGAGCAAGAAACTTTGACAATTTTTTGTTCATGAAACTATATCAGTGGACAATCCTTTCTGCCACTTTTAAGAGGAGTCTCAGGATTTGGTGAGACCTTTGAAATAGTTCAAAGGCAGGACCTTTGCCACCAAAGAATTAAAAAAACAATGTAGGTAAGATTTTTTGAAAAATATTATCTTCAGAAAATTTTTAAAATTCTTTGTAGACTATTCTCTTTAGCTGATGCTCATCCAATAAAAGTCCGTATATTTGATTTATTGACCTAAAATTAACTTTTTAAGTACTTTGTGGCCTGGAAAGGAGATGGACATTTCCCTTGATTTTGGTAAAAGTTTTCCTAAGGCATGAAACCGACAAAGATGATAAAAATATTAATTAAAAAATACTTTAAAATACTTAAATATTCCACAATTTCTGTTATGCATGAGCAAAATTATTAAAACTCCTATAAGTTGCCCTTAAAGATTTTGTATATACAATTCTGAGTTTTAATGAATGAAATATATGCATAAATTAGTTTAATGTATTACATTTTATATTCACAATAGCCTTAAGAATCCATTGTTATTAAGTCTATTGTTACCAACAAGGCTAAGATAGGATAAGTAACCGGACCAAGTTCATCAAGTGGTTAAGTTGCAGAACTAGCATTTATCTGTGTCTTTGTACAACTCTAAAATCCACATTCTTTAATATATCAATATTTCAATTATAACCAATATACCAAACAAATGTAAGATAATAATAAGAGAAACTGTTGGGGGAGGGAAATGGAGTATATGAAAACATCATATTTTCTGTAAAACTACAACTTCTCTAAAAAATAAATCCATTAATTTTTTAAAGCCTAAAAATAATCCACATTGTTTATATTATAGTTGGTAAAGCAAGTGCAGCTGATTTGATTCAAAACATCTAAGTGAGTATTCCAACAGTGAATGAAACATGTCACACTCTCTCTCTTCCCAAAAAAGACAAAAAAACTGAACAAATTATATTTACCTCAAAAGAAATAAGCCCCTTACTTCCAAGGACAAAAGAAAAAAAAAAAAGATGGAAACCTCATTGAATAATAAGAGTGTGAAGGAGAATACAACTATCATACACCCAGAAATTAGAGTGCTTCCTCTGTATAAAAAAAGAATATCTAGAAACTCTGGCTCTACTATTGATTGGGCATCCCTAAAAGTCTCAGTTCAGAGGTTACCAAAGTGTGATCCCAAGACCAGTACATCAGCATCTCTTGGCAGATTGTGAGAAATGCCAATCCTCAGGCCCCTTCACAAACATATGGAATCAAAACCTCTGGGGCGATGGGGCTAGCAATCTGTTTTAACAAGCCCTGCAGGTGACTCCAATGCACCAAGTTTGAGAATCTTTGGCTTAGTAAACTCTGTGTTTGATTTTATCCCTTTAGATGTGAATGAATCCACACTTCACAGGCTCTGCTATTTAGGGCCAGTTTCTCCCTAAACAACAACGTTGTAAACTCTTGGATCAAGATCTGATCTGTAGATCTTGGAACTCAACATAAGAGAAAAATTAATATTAAAATACTTAACAGAGGTATTGCAGTTTAATTTAGATCTTATGGAATAAAGTAAATGAAAGCACATTGTAATGGTGGCCAGTACATGAAGGCAACTAAAGTATCCTACGATAGATGATTGGATAAAGAAGCTGTGATACATATATACCATGGAATATTACTCAGACATAATAAAAGATGAAATATTGTCATTTGCAACAACGTGGTTGGATCTTTGAGATAATCAAGCTAAGTGAAATAAGTCAAACAGAAGATTTTGAAAACCATATGATTTCACTCATATGTGAGATATAAAACTGAGAACAACAAACAAACATGACAAACAAACAGGCTCATGGGCACAGTGGATTAGTGGTTACCAGAGGGAAGGGGTAATGGGGGGAGGTAGATAGGGGTAGAAGGGCTCAAATGGAAATGAAAGGAAATCTATCTTTAGGTGGTGAACACACAATGCAATACATATATGACAAAATGTTGAATGAAACATGTCACACTCTCTCTCTTCCCAAAAAAGACAAAAAAACTGAACAAATTATATTTACCTCAAAAGAAATATGCCCCTTACTTCCAAGGACAAAAAAAAAAAAAAAAAAGATGGAAACCTCATTGAATAATAAGAGTGTGAAGGAGAATACACTTAAAACTTATTTGATTTTATTAATCAATGTCACCCCAATAATTTTTTTTAAAAAAATTTAAAGAAACTCTGGACTCCAAAAGTGATACCACTCTGCATTTTAAAACAACTCGTATTGGAAACTTTCTAACATAACTACTGTCCAGCATTAACTGATCCTATCTGGTCTCACTTTGATTTTTATTCTTATTACTATAACTGGCAATTGGAATAGACCAATTTCTTTTCTTATTTTTCAGGGACATCTCAGATTCCAAAATATTTTCCAATAAGATCTTTGTATATATAGTTAGGGGAAAAGGAGACTAGAAGGAGAAGATAAGAATAAGAACAAATTAGTTTTTGTTAGCATGAATTATATATTTACATGTGCTGCTTCTGGATTCCTAAAAACTGTACAGTATAGCTTAACTCTAAAGTTATAAGCTTTATTAGGATTCCTGATTTTGACAGATACTACTTATCTTTTCTCCCCACTTAAGATATGAATGACAAGAATGCTGTCATGTTTTCTACATTTGCCAAAGATAAACTAAAGTATCCATCAACTCTCTTTAAATATAACAATTTTAAAATTAAATTGTTTAAACTACTTATTTCCTCAGTGGTTACTTCTGGGTGATACATAAATGCATGTGCTTATTACATTAAGAGGTCACTAAGAAATTCCACAGCACAGATAATGAATATCATTTAAAAAGCAAAATTACACTATATTTTAAAACAAAAGCCAAATATTTAACACAATAAATTAAATATCCTTTCACACTTGCTATCATTTGGGAGGATATTAAATTATTAGGATAAAAGTAATATTGTTCTTTTTTACTTTTCTAAAAATGAATAAAAAATAGTACTACACATACTAAATAATGGTAGTGAGGAAAATAAAAGACAAAAAAAAAGTAAGAGATCACTTCCTCAGCGTTCTACAGTAGTACCAATGATCCCAGTGTCAATTTTGAAAATCAAAATGG
Source organism: Eidolon dupreanum (assembly GCA_028627145.1). Lineage (NCBI taxonomy): Eukaryota > Metazoa > Chordata > Mammalia > Chiroptera > Pteropodidae > Eidolon > Eidolon dupreanum. The sequence continues at coordinate 26,071,182 of CM053507.1, forward strand.
ACGAACTGAGAATAGACTTAAATTAGATACTTGAAAATTCATTAAACCCCTGGTTAGTAAAGAGAAAGTTGAGCCAAGGACAAGCTAAGGTCAAAAGCTATAAAGATATCATACTCTGGTAGAGATATTTTTATGCTTCATAGCTTTTCCTTATAATTGCACCCTCATTGGTTTTCAAGGTAAAACTATTTTGTATTCATAAGAGCTACCTCCCAAGCAGAGATTCTCATAAATCAGGTGTAGGACATTGAAGAAAGAGTCAAACTTCTGTGGACCTCAGCTTCTATGTCTATGAAATAAAAAGGGATTATGTTAGAGAATATGAAAATTCCTTTATAACATTAACTAATGATTCAAAGCCATTTCGTGTATTGTGTTAAAACGACAGCATGAGAGAGCAAATGCTATGATATCAATGTCTAGGTTAAAATTCTGCCTTTTCCTCATACCAGCTGCGTAAATATGGGCAAATATTTATTCTCTATTCACTTTTCTGGAGTTTCCTCACTTGTAAGTGAAATACCACCTTCAAAGCAAGTTGTTGGGAGAAATAGAGATGTTATACAGAGGGAGTACTTAACAACATGGCTGGTACATAGTAGGCACCCAGTGTAAGAAACTATGATGATGTTGATAACGATGGCAGTGGTGGTGATTTCTTAGAAGTAAACAGGATAGAAAAAAATATATAAAAGGATTTGAATAATATTTGTTTGCATTATACTAAACTTCAGCATGATTTACCTCTTCGCTGTCTATCTAAGGCCTCTTAGTTTGTTTTTGTTTCTGATTTTTTGTTGGTGTCAATCTTATTTTTCAGTAACAATTTGAAGTGGTGATCTGAAGTACTTTGATCATGTTCCAGTTTTCCATTACAAACAAATTCAAAAATGAAAGGTTATGAAAGAAATAGCCCACTAGCCTTTAAGGCTGCCATATAACAGAATGCCCAGGCCTACCTAGGCTTGGGTTTTGTGTAAATTTTGTTAAGTGCCAAGTCATCAATTTCTCATAGTGTGCTTCATTCTCCAAAGGACTGTAGCAGGTACATAAATTAGAAGGCTCTTCGAATTCTGATTTCAATTTTGAAAGAAAGCCTTCCTTGTAATATAATTTTTAAATTAATATGATTTATTTCATTATCCTAAACTAGTATTTGTGTATTAGAGCTTTAAAATAAACAGAAAGACCATTATTATATGAACTATGATATGATATACCTAGCTTTAGAGATATGGGTACAGGTAATTAGTTCTAACTCAGAGCACTGTTCTCATAAATAGAGAACAAATATTAGCAAATTCATTAATTAGTCATGCTTACACTTTTGTCATTTGGAATAATGTGTTTGTTTGAACTAAGGTCTCCCATTTATTAGAGTCATTAATGACTGTCGGTAAGAGTTGGTACTCTAGCATTCCACCAATATTTGAGAAATGCACAGGTATTACATTTTTTAGCAAGGAACTTGTCTCATTGTTTAATTTTATAGAATGAAAACCAAATATATTATGAAATTGCCTAGGGCAGTTTCAGTCACTTTATCTTGTTTTAGTCATCACACTGTGCTTCTTCTGTCTTTTTAAAAATTCTTATAGTACTTATTTCATTGTCTTATGATACTTGTTTACATTTCTGCCTTTTACAATGATTCTCATAAGTAACATTTTTTATTGCCAAATAAATATGAAAACTCACTTATACACAAATATTTTAATAAAATTTTAAAATAAATTATTTTCACAAATTAAAATATTTG
>CM053507.1:26073440-26103955 GCA_028627145.1 Eidolon dupreanum
CTAATATTCTAATGCCCCCAGATAAATTAATCTAATAAAAAATGAAAAAGAATTCTGAGACTTCACACTTAATGCCAAATTAATGAAATTCTTTATGTTACCTTAAAGTAGTCAACAGGCAAAATGTTTGGAATCTATTCCAATATACATGAATTTCTTGATGGAGTCGTGTCAATGTGAGTTGAAGTATTTATGATGTCCAAATGTACCAACATCTTTATTTGAATGTTCCCTTTTTTTTTTAAGTTTGTAATTATACTGACATTGGAACATAATTTCTACAAATATGATACACATGCATAGTAATTTTATTTTTTCCCACTAATGGTCTATTTCCACTAGAACCATGTTTTGCATTTCATTTTGTTTTCTTCCAGGAAAATCTGTTTCAGTACACTTACGCTTTCAGAAATATTTTCAAAGTCCAATTACTTTATAAGTACTTTAATTTTGGTGATTTTATGATATATAATTTTATGATTATTTAATAATTATAAAGCATTTTATGTATTCTTAGGTTTTAAATAATTTCAACTGCATCACAGATTTTGTTAATTTTAAAATTGAATTTGCCAGTGTTCTCAGAGAATAACCATCAAGAAAAAAATTGTGTAACTCTTTTACATACTTCCAGTAATTTATAACCTAATTAAAAATATTTAAAATGATTTACAAGTTAGAAATAATGCCAGATAGAATAATTAGGGTAAATATACAGAAGAAAATCATACTAAAAATGTCCGAAAGACTATACTTAGTGTTTTCCATTTCTTTTCTCCTTCAATTCTCATGACTATATTGTGCATTGAGCATTTGTTTCCCATTTTACAGAACAGAAACTGGGGCTTAAGGAGTGTAAGTGATGACTCAGAATCAAACAGCCAGAACATTCTAGGAAAAAGGCCCACATATAGTTTTCGTTAGTTCTAATCCCTGCTCCTTGAAACACTGCATTATGGCACCTCAGAAACTATCTAAAAAAGTGTTTCTAATCTATTTACATCCAATATAGCATTTGTGTTTTCTTTTAGTGCCATTTGAAATTTTAAAATACATCTATATTCCTGACTAATATAAAATGAAAATTAGCATTTCCCAAACCATAGTCCATGGGCCTTCTCCAACAGAATGATCTGAGTGTAGTATTTAAAGTGCAGGTATTGGAGTTCCACTCCAGAGGTACTAAATCTATTTCTCTACTTCTCAAGTTGGGGTGGATTTGGGATGGAAAGGAGGAAAGGAGGAGTGTATTCACTTCTAGAAATGTTTCTCCAGATGACTTTTATGAGTGCCAGACAGAGCTTGTAAATGATAATCTAACAGAGAGCATCAAAGAAATGTCATTGCCATCTGTCTTTTGCACAAAATTCGGCAGGATTTGTGTGCTATAAGAAATCTAGTTTTGTCAGGCTCTATACCTCTATGTTAATGTATTCCAATTTCATATTATCAGAATTTATCAGCTTACCAACATTTTCGCTTTGACTTTATGGTGATTTGTTTATTTGTTTCTTGCTATTATAAGAACAATGTCTATTCCTCTTTTTACTTTCTGTACACTTTCCTTCCCCTTCTTTTCTCATTTTTAATGTTTGTGGACAAGTAGTTCAGCTGAAATTCTTCTTCGAGTATATTTATGCTGATTTCTGAAAATGTTCACTATAAAATTTATTCTCTGAAAAATTTATTCCTTCTCTCTTTTCCTCAAAAATGAGTGCCAGTCACAAGTGATTTTTTTCTTAATTAGTCACTGACTTAGTTTAAAATGGATTTTACATCACAAACCTATATGAATCATCATTATTGTTGTGATTATTGATCTTACTTTAAAAATAAACATTAATCAGTCATACTATCATTAACAAAATAATATTTCATTGTTATTGCCATTAGCATTAGTATTAATAACTAAATATCACAGGGTAAAAGAAGATAATATTTTTAATGACATGTTTTCAAGGACACACACATACACACACACACGTACACACACACATACACACAACTGACATTTTCGATATTCTTTATAGAATTCGGGTCAGATTTTTGTTGCATTCCTGAGTATACAAAAAATTTTACCAAGAATCCAACCTCAACACTTTCTGTCTATGAGAACAAGCCTCATATCCCACCTGCTATTTTAATATCTGTGGGAGAGAAAAATCTAATCAGGCTCAGGCAGCTCCAGCCCAGTTATCCAAGCTAAGGGCATAACATTACATCATAATTCAGAGAAGACACATCTTTCGGGGACAGAGATAACACAGTCCATTTACTTCACTTTGTGATGATCCAACTTGATATGGTGATAGAATTTGAATCTAGGAAAATGAAAAGGCATTATGTTCTTTTCCCTAATCTTTGAAATATCAGGCCTTATAAGTAATCCATTGATAAATGTTAGATCACCTCAAACTCTGACTTAATTTTGCAAGTCTTTATACTGCAGTATTTATGTTTTTTGAAACAATGCAATAAAATACATTGCAATACAAAACAATAGTGTAGATTCTAACTATAAGGAGATAACTCAGTAGTCATTCTGCTTGAGAGTATATACGCAGAAAATGGCATCATAAAGTCAATTAAATTTGGTAAGATTAATGACAATGTAATCATAGAATCAAACTCACAAGTTCCAAAAATAAAATTTGTTAGTAAGTATTTCTGGATCTTTACTCTTGATTTTTTTCCTGATATATTCTCATGCGTTTACTCTGTCCTGAGACCAAGAATACCCTCAGCACTCAAGAAAATACTCTGATTTATCACTTTGGACTTTCGATTTTGTAATTACATGTAATTAATTCATGGAAATTCTTCTTCCTAGGGATATTTTGCCCCCTCCTCAGGAAGAAATTTCTGAATATCAAGGGATTTTGAAATAAGAACTCAGTACACTGGAGTTGAAAGCCTTTATTATGATTTCTCAGATAACATAGAATTCATACCAACTATACCTGGGACTCAGGAACATACTTTGATTCTATCCCTCCTCCTTGACATCTTCCTTCCCTTAGCATGGCTACATCCTCTCTTCATGTGACAATTGCCTCCGTCTCTCAAATCCTGCATTGGGATGTCTCTGATCATCTCAGCTGTGATCTAATATAGTTCCTGTGCTCTAGTCTGTTGGATTCCCTCTTCTTTTCAATTCCCTTGTCCTATCCCTTCAACTGCCGTCTTTCTTCTCTGAAACAGATCTCATGGCCTTTTTTTGTTGAACATAACTGATAGCTTTTATAAAGCCTAAAGTTCATGCTAATCAACAAATAAACCATAGACTAGGGGGTAAATGCAGGGCACTCCAAAATATGAAGGCTTATGGTTCCTGTAGTGCACACTACAAGACCATCAGATTTAAAACCAAACATCTCCACACACACACACACACACACACACACACACACACACACACACACATTGAACAAATTATAGAGGTCTTCATTTTTGACTAACAAACTATTAACATGTTTTTTTTTAATTAAGTTTATTAGGATAACATTGGTTGATACAATTATATAATTTTATGGTGTACATTATAATTTGACATCTGTATATTCTATTGTGTGTTTACCACTCAAAGTCTAGTTTCCTTCAGTTACCATATATTTGATCCCCTTTATCCACATCATCTTCTCCCTACCCCTCTACATTTGACCCCCTTTACCCTGTCTACCTCCCCCCTCCTCCCCAACCACTAATCAATAGTCCATGTCCATGAGTCTCTGTTTGTTTGTCTTGTTCCTTTGTTGCTTTTAGATTTACATCCCACATATGATATAAGTGATATCATATGATTTTCAACTTTTTCCATCTGGCTTATTTCACTTAGCATGATTATTTTGAGGTCCATCCATTTAATATTTTAATAACTTAAATAATATAAGCAAGATCTTGGTAAAGGAAGAAAAAGAAAAGATCTAGGTCATGTATGCTAGTTATTTGCTTAAAAACCTCAGCATATTCATGAAGTCATTTTAATGTTCAGAAAAGTGAAAGGGGTATCAGAAAATTTTCTTCAACTAGACATTAGCATATTAAGAAACTTTTTCACAAAACAGTGAAGACAAGCTTCATTAGTCTTTGATATTTCACTTCCAGTTTTTGTGTGATTAAAAGACACCCACTTTGTTTTGTGTATGCCACAATAGATTGCATCTTTTCAACTGAAAAGTGGAATAACCCTCCAGGCACAGTAACTCCTGTCCTAAAATTTATCTTGAAATAAGGTAGATATCAACCCAACTTATGGTATAAAAGCAAATTTGCAGAACCGGTCGGTTTGGTTCCTCCCACTGGTAAAGTGCTCTCATGTGCTCCCAAGCCAAAAAAATTAAATATATAAAATCAAATAAATTATAGCAAGTTCTATCTCTTTGCTTGTGAAAAAAAAAGAATGATAGTAATTTGTTTTAATTTTATGTGAGGCACAATATCTGTACATAATCAAGGACTCAGTAAATTACTTTTGAAACTGGATATATAATCAGTTGAGACATCCATACAGATCCCTGATTTGATTTTAAGTGGAATATTATAAAAATGATTTCAAAATTTTTTTTTAATTACCATTTTGAGTAAGCTTCTAGAGAGATTTCAGAACCACTGTTGATGATATTTGATAAGAAATTAAATTTTGAGTCATACTGTGATTCTGTGGTGGTAGTTTTGAATTTATAGAGATTATGCAAATTAAACAGTAATGTCTTTGTTTTTTAAAAATAATTCCAATGAGATTACATAGATCTGAATATAAGGATATTATCTCAGTTGTGACTATTGTCATGAGTTTAATTAGTATTATTATTTTTGCCTTTCTAAATTAAAGAAATCCCAAATATAGCACTCAAAAGTGCAGATGCTGGAGACAGATGGCTATGTGTAAACCCTGGACCTGCTGCATATTTGCTGTGAGACACTATGTCATTTATTAACATCTCTATTTCTCCATCTCTTATTTGTAACATGGATAATAATAGTACATTTCTCAAAAGATTGGTGGATGATTCAACTTTACTAATATTTATAAAATGCTCAAAATCATGCCTGGCAAATTGCCACAGAAGTATTAGTTATGTAAATTCAAAATTATTGCTGCATTTTACAGTTAATGCTTATTTTGATTAACCATTTTTTAAAATATCTTTCACACACTCTTGCATCTCTGACCTTCAATCTGGGAGAATTTACTTTAAGAATTTTAGATCTTTAGGCAAATACATTTTGTTTGCTAAAAATGTAATTTCACCTTCTTCCTTATATGCCATGCTTCTGCATACAGAATTATAGTTTATATTTTCTGAAAACATAATTGATGTCATTCAAAGGTCTCAGAGCTTCCCTTTTTACTATTAAAAAGTTTGTTAACGTAATTGCTCTTCTTTGGAGATCTCTCTCAGTGTCCCTCTCTCACACACATTTTTTTTCCTATATATTTTGAGGTTGTAGTATCCTATATCTAAATGTGGATTATGTTTATTTACTCTACTTGGAATCTACTGAGTTCTCAAGGTCTAGGGATTGATGATTTTCTCCAATTCTGAAAAATTAATGGCCATTATCTCTTCATGTCTTAAATCATTCCAAGTCTTTTTATTTTCTTTTGCTAGAAAGTTTGGTAAATCCTCACTTAACTTATTTTTCACACTTTCTCCTTTTTCTTAGTTCTGTGCTTTATTCGGAATATTTGAATTATTTTTCAATCATTGTTTAATAATCTTTAATAATATTCTTTAATAATTTGAATATTCTTTACATACATATAGATATTTCAGAACACTATTTTTCTGTTCCACTGTATAAAATCTGCTACTTAATCTTTTAATTTTAGTTTTAAATTTTAATTATTATGTTTTTATTCCTAGAATTGCTATTACATTATTTCTTAAATCTACTTCATATTCATGTATGGTCTCTTGTTTTTTCATTACATTTTAAGCTTCTCTTTTTATTTCTTTAAACTTTATATTATATTTTTAAATTATATTTTGTCCTTAATAAAGCTAGAATTTTTGTCCATTTTTTATTGTTTCTTATGGCTTTCATTTTATTCCCCTTTGGTGTGATCTGAATTTTTGACTTCTGTTCTTTAGCCTTTTACCTATGGAAATTATAGGAGACCTATGTTAAAGTAAATTCCACCAGAAAAGATTTTTGCAGATCACCTGGAGGTACTTTCAACTCTATTTGCTTCCAAAGCGAATAAAGAAATTCATTCTAAAATAAAATCTCTAGATGGAACAAGTTGTGTTTAAATTATCGTGGGTAATGTTATCATTTATTCAACACCTTTGCCTTACATCAAGTACATAAATGATAAGGGCCACAGCTTTATGCAGGGACCTTATTCTATACTTCCCCTTGGATAGATCCCAGGTTTTATCACCTGTTCTATAGCAGCCATTAAAGTGAATGTCAAGAACAGAGACTTTCCCGAAAGAACCAGCCCTACCAACACCTTGATTTTAGCCCAGTGGGACCCATGTAGGACTTCTGACATCCATAACTATAATATAATAAATTTATGTAACCACTAAAAACAAACACTAGAACAAACAAAACATCTCCAATTATAGAGATACAAAGTAAATATCAGCAAAAGAAATAAGCTTTCAAGACAGAGGCAGGTTTTGGAGCTTACTGTCCTCATTTTCATTCTCTTACCTACTTTCCCATCCAATGAGTTTGCAGAATCCTTACTACTTATTAGATCAGCAATGTTTTTTGATGTTTTACACAATATTTATTTCCTTTTATTAGTAGGATCATTCATGATATCTACACCACATCAAAAAAGATGTTAGCTAATATTTCTTTATAAAAAAAATGTGACTTAAACTCTTCTTTATCTTTACAATTTCTGGCTGAAAACTTTTTCTGTTGTACTTTAAAATGTAATCCTGCAACTTGAGCGTTGTTTAATTCTGGAGTAGCTATTTAAATTGGAATGGCCAAGAAGGTCTCTGAAGAATTAAGAAAAAATGTAGCTCTTTAATTTAGTGGAGGTATGTCTAAGCTATTTTCCAAGTTTCTGTCTATATTTCCATCTCCTTAGCTGCATAAAATAAAATCATAAAATTAAATATAAAACTAAAATTTAATAGAAATAATTTAATGAGCTACAATTTATCACCACAGACTGAGGTAAAAAGGCTAAAGGATGTCAGAATAAAGAAAATAAACAAACAAAACTCATATTTTGGCATTATTTGTGATGAGAGTTGGTGATTTCATAAAAAATCAAAGCTGAGAAAACTTCCCAGGCTGCCTCAGACAGCCATATCTCTAACTTAGGTGTGAAATAAATAAATAAGAATTTATAAAAATTGACATAAAGTATAAGTTGTCACTATAGCTTTTTATTTTTATTTTAAATTTTAGATTTTGCTAAGAGGAATAATATAATTATGATGCAAAGAATCTGAAAAATAGGGGGGAAAGGGAAAACAAACATGGAGTTAAACAATGTTAGATCTATGACAGAATGCTGGTTATTTCCTTCAAAGCTTTTTTTTTTTTTTATCATAATGTTTAAATTGTATCCACACAGGTTTATAGGCACTGTATAAAGTATTACACACAAACACACAGACATACACAAACACATACTCACACATTCAAAATTAGGAACCGTTTTTAATTTTTAATATAATGACTTTTTCATGTTATTTCACCAGCTTCAAAACAATTATTTCAATGTCTACATTGTATTTTATTGAGTAGATAGATAATATTTTAGTTAAATATATTTATATCAGTCAAGATTTAGTTTTTCCTCATCTTTACGTTGTTAATAATACTGATATATATCATTATGCAGAATATTGTTTTTTATTTTGGGAAAATTTCCTTAAATTAGATGCCAAGAAATGAACTACATCAAAATATCTGAACACTAGCTTTTCAAAAGGGACTCATTTGCAATAGTTTGTATTATTATTTCTACTAGAATAATAGTAGACACTAATATTTTTAAAGAATAATTAAGTGGTTGAGAAATGGCTGAGTAGTTTCCCTCAGACTAATCATTTTGCTAGTAAAATTTCTTTGAGAGGAGGTGGAAAGGGGGTGACCTGCTTCAGTTGCTGTAAAGTTACCAAAAGAAGGCAGAAATTAAAGGGAATTTGTCTTTTAAAATAAAGAAATTGTAGTAGGTGAAATCAATATTTATATAGATTTTTCCCTGATAATGTTACCTAAAACTATGTGAAGCAGGATATCGTAAACTTGCTAGCTTGAGGCGTCAGAGTCTAGAACTGACAACCGCCAGAACAGCTAGAAATGAAGGGTACAAATCCAAGTAAGGAGGAAGTCACAGAGAAAAGTGCACAGTGTGGATATTAACATGCCTTCATTTCAACAAAGAGATGTACATTTGTTGGGCAATCTCCAAGAAGCTTTGAAGGAAAACAAGAGCCAGAAGATTGAAAGAGTTTAGTAGAGATTTCGGTAGCTGACCACTGTAAGGAAGACAAGGTTTATACTTTGATTCTAGCCAGTTATATGAAAAACTAGAAAGATTAATACCAAGTCTAATAAGAAAGGGGTATACCCTGAGGCAATACTAACCAAACTTAACATTAAGCATTCACGAGATAAAAGTGAATCATTCATACATTAATTTTCTGTTAAAACAAAATTCATCACTTTCCAGAGGAAAGTAACACAATCCAGAATCTTAACAATACTATGATACAGTAAAAAGACTACCACACATTGAAAGAAACTAGAAAATATGACACAATCACAATAAAGAAATTAATAAATATAAATAAATTCTGAGATACACAAATGTTGGCTTGGAAATAAGAACTGCAAAATAACTCTGAAAATATATTTTTTAAAAAATCCACTGAGAAACATTTACATAATGAGAAAAATATTGGAAATTTCATAAGAGATATGGTAGCTATAAGATTGTAATAATCCTAGAACTAAAAAAATCAATTACTGGAATCAAAATTCATTAGGTATTACTGAGTAGATTATATACAATAAAACAAAGTATCAGTAAACTCAAATGTTAGTTAATCAATATCATTCAAATAGAAGTAAAGAGAAAAAATATTGAATAACAATAAGCAGATCCTAAATGACTTATAGGACTATACCAAGCAGTCTGATTTCCATATAATGGGAGTTTTAGAAGGAAATTAGAGCAAAAAAAGTGCAAACAAAAGATGGGAAGTAAATTAGTCAGTGTTTTTCCAAACTGTAAACAAATAATATTCACAGATCTATCTCTCAAGTAAGATTAAGTACAGAGAAAACTAAGTCTAGAAGAATAGCAAAATCAAACTGCTAAAACATAAAGACACAATATTAAAGGTGGCCAGAGTGGGGGAAAAAAGACATATAACATACAGGAAAACAATCACATAAAGTAGAACTGGAAAATATAGAACATCTTTAAAGTAGAAAAAGAAAAAAAATAAAAGATTAGAATTCTATATCTATAGAAAACATCTTTTCTAAAGTGAAGTGATCACAAAGTTATTTTCTCAGATGAAAATGGAGAAAAGATGTTGCTCACACACATACACAAAATGTTAGGGGATGTTGTTTAGACTGAAATAAAAAGATACTTCACAGAAATTCAAATATAAAGAAGGAAAGATCCCATGGAAATATCTAGTCTAAGAAAGCTGATGTGACTATATTAATTAATATCAGAAAGATAGAGGTTAAGATAACTTTTATTACCAGAGTTAAAAAAGATCACTTTATAATGACAAAAGGGCAATTCATCAATAAGACCTAAATACCATTAATTCTGATACATCTAATAATAGAGCTTAAGAATGTAAAAGAAATAAAATGGCAGAAATAGAGAAACACATAATTATATTTAAAAATTTTAGCACCTCATTCTCAGTAATTGATAGAACAAGTACCCTGAATTCAGTAAGTATTTAAAAGATTTGAATAACATTATGGATCAAGTCTACCTAATTAATAGTAATAAAACACACCACCCAACAACTGCAGAAAACACATTCTCTTCAAGTTCATTTGAAATGTTCACAGAGATAGACCACATGCTGGGGCATAACGCATAAATGTCATGGGATTGAAATCATATACAGCATATTTTCTAACCATAAAAATATTATGTTAGAAAATACACACACACACACACACACACACACATATATATTTATTTATATATATATATATTATATATATATATATATATATATAAACCCAAATACTTAAATATTTATTATGTTGGTAATACTATATTTTAAAAAAATAATACTCATAAATCAAGAAGATAATCATAAGGGAAATTTTTTTAATTGTTTAAATGAAAATAATATGTAGCATGATTTGTGAAATGCTGCTATAACAGCACTAAAGGAAAATTAATACCTTTAAATGCTTGTATTAGAAAAAGAAAGGGTTAAAACAAATTAATTATCTAATCAGGGAAGAAAATACCCCTCGGCTGATTTTTTGAAGCCATCAAATATTGATTCCAAGAAAATTATTACAAGAAATGAAGATTAAAAATTAATATAATTCATAGGCATATGTGGAAAAAGTAAAAATCTTAAAAATATTAGAAAATCAAATATGAAAATATATTTTACAAAATAAGAAGATTAAGACATTAAGTACCAGTAAATTTGATTTCAGAAATTACAGTTTGGTCAATATTCAAAATTCAGTGTAAGTCCGGCATCATGAGATAAAAAGAGATACATTATATATATGTTTCATCATCATAAAGAGAAACCTCAATAGTTACAAAAAGACGTCTGCCAAAATTTTACACTCATTTAGGAAAAATATTAAAAAACTCAGTGAGAATTTCCTTAACTTACTGAAAAGTATCTCTTTATTGGAAATATATTAAATCTTGAAATGATAAATGACTGCCCCTTAATATTAAAGGTGAAGACACCCATTCTTAACGCATCTCCCCAGGGTAGTGATATAGATCCTAGAAAGTGGAAGATACCCTCCCTCCTAAAAAAATATATTAAAGGCAGCATAAAAAAAGAAGAAATTTAGAAGTAAATTTAAAGAATGATATGCAAGTTTTCTATATTTTACATTATAAAGCACTAATGAAAGAAATTTTGAAAAAACAAATTAATGAAAAGATATGGATATCCTTGAGTAGAAGACTTAACATAGGTGAGATGTCGGTTCTCTAAATTCATTACAGTTGACGTCACGGTATTACAGTGTTGTTGTTGGTTGTTTTTTTTTAATTTGGTAGACATTTTCAACTTTATCCTTACATTTATATAAAAGCAAAAAAGGCCTAGAATATCAGCTCTAAAGGAGATGGAGTAAAACTCTCCAACTCTTAAATTTGAGCCGCACTTTGTAACTTCCTTCCAAAAAACTTCTTATTGAAAGGGGAAAAAAAATAGTAACTTTAAAGTGGAAAAATTTGATAACACTACTTCACCCAGGTGATCAAAGTTAGCTACAACAATCATAAGTCGTGTTGATAAATGTGCCCTTGACATAGTATGATGAAAATAGTACTTAATGTCTCTGTTGTGCCTAAAAACAAACAAATAAACAAAAAACCACTGTAACCTTATTCTAATCATGAGATAAGCATCACACAATTCAACTGAGGAATATTTGACAAAATGTTTCTCCTAATCATCTGCAACAAGAATAAGGGAGGCCAGTCACAAAAATTGTCACAGTCTATGGGATCCTAAGGAGATATAACAATTAAATGAAATGGGGCAGACTGGATGTTATCCTGGAACATATAAAAGGATGTAAGTTAAATCTAAGAAAATTTCAATGAAGTATAAACTTTAGTTAATAATAATGTAGTAATATTACTTTATTAGTTGTGACAAATGTACCATACTAATGTAAGGTATTAACAATTAGAAAATTTGTAAATGGAGTACATGGGAAATCTCTCTTTTACTCTTTTTGACTTTTCTGTAAATCTGAAGTAATAATAAATTTTAAAAGGTTTAACTTTTAAGATTAGAAGGCCATAATTAGCAAAGAGAAGAACACTATTTGGGACTTCAGTGTTTATAATAAAGCTACATTTATCACATCAGGTGGTATTGGTATAAGAATAGATAAATATATTAATAGAACAAATAAGGTACAACAATACATCCATACAAATATTATCAATTGATTTTTGACAATAATGCCAAGGTAATTGAATGGGTTAAATACAGTCATTTCCAATAAAAGGACTGAAACTTATTATCAACACAGAAAAAAAATTATCTCGACCCCTACTTCATAACAGAACAATTAATTCTATATTAACTGTAGACCTAAATGTATAAACTAAAACTATAAAATTATAGAAGAAAACATAGGAGAACATCTTTGCTAACTTTGGGCATCCAATGTTTCCTGGAAATCAAAATGCATAACGTATAAAAGGAGCATTTGATAAATTTGAATTTTTAAATCTAAGTCATCTTTCCTTCAAAAAGTACTTAGATAAAAGAAAAAGTAATTTACAAATCACAATATCTGTCTGACAAAAAGTTTGCATCTAGATTATACAAGAACTCCTACAAATTAATAACAAAGTGTCAGACATCAACAAATCCAGACAAAATTATTTACTAGATGTGTTACAAATGATGATACAGAAATGATACAGAAAAGTCAAACTACTAAAGCGTAAAGAGACAACATTAAGAGTAATGAATTCATGAAAATATGGTCCACATTTTTAACCATCAAGAAAATGCAAATTGAATCTACCATGAGATACCATCAAAACCCACAAAAATAGTCAAAATTTAAAAGATAAAAAGAGCAAGTGCTGTTAAAGGCGTGAAACACCAAAAACTCTGGATGTGTTGCCTGGCAATATTCTACAGAGTCAAACACATACCAACGAGCAACCCAGAAAGTCTACTTCTAGGTATTTATATATGAATGTAATAGAGCAAGTTTATTCATGATAGTAAACAAAATAACAGAATGACTACCAACAGGTGAATGGATAAAAAAAGAAATAGAGGTATATCCATTAAATTGGAATAATATTCAGTAATTAAAAAAATAAACTACTGATACATTGTTTGGATAAGAGAACCTGGGGTTAAGGGGAGGTATATATACAGTATTATTTATTCTATTTGTGTGGATTCCAACTAAGCTATGGCGGTGATAGAGAGGAAAATAGTGTTGCTTTTTATAAAAGGAAAGAATTGACTAGGAAAAGACATGTAGGTACTTTTTGGGATAATGTTAATATTCTGTCTTGGTTGATACTGTGATTATATATAAATATGTATACATTTGTCTGATTCTGAGCTGAAGGCAGAGAAATACTTTCTAACAAATTAGAGCAATTTTCCTGGAAATCTTTGAATTTGATAAACTGAGAAGAGAGATGATTGAGTGCCTGCCTGCCTGAAATGAAATGTGGCATGTGATGGGATCCACTCAGAGACAAACACGTATATGAAAGGAAAAAACTAGGAAAGGCAGACAAAAACAACAAAGTCACTTATGTTAATCAAGCTGATTATCATTATAAATAGTAAATAGAAGGGAAATAAAAACTTGAGAGTATTGTGCTAAGCAAAATATGTCAGGTGGAATCAAACTCATGCATGGGACATGAAACAGACAGCAACAAACAAACAGACAAAATATGCAAACTCATAGACACAATAGTATGAAGGTTACCATAGGGAAAAGTGGGTAGGAGGAGGATGCAGGGGGTAAAAAGGGTCAAATACTTGGTTACAGAGGGAGACTAGACTATGGATAATGAGCACACAATGCAACATACAGATGATGTAGTATAGAATTGTGTACTTGAAACTTATATAATGTTATTAACCGATGTCACTCCAATAAATTTAGTTAAAAAGAAAACTTTCAAATAAGAATCAATGTGAAACTGAAGGAAATAAAATATCCTCGGAAAAAGAAGTACTTAGTTATAATTAGTGCCTTCAAAGAGTTTTTTTTTTTAAAGACATTGTATCTATAAAATAAAAATTAGCTGGTTTTAAAAAAGAAAAGAAAAATCCAAAGGAAAAAAAAATGCTTGGCAATCAAAAATATGATGGCCAAAATTTTTAAAATGGAATAGAAGAGCTGTCATAAAACTGAGGAACTCTCTTAGAACCTAACGAAAATATACAAAAGAGAAGAAATAAGAAAAAATAACTAAGAGACTGAGGATCAAGTCAAAATGACTGATATCAAGCAAAAATTACTTTTAGAATCAGAAAACATGGCAAATAAATGAAAAAATCAACATGTATTAAAAGATAATTTTCCAAGTTAGAGAGAAAAGGCAAATCTTTACTCTAAAAAGACTTATTCGATGATAAAAAAGAGACACACAGCTAGAAATATCCCATTGTATTTCAAACTATCAAGACTAAAAAATAAAATACTAAAAATATTCAGAGAAAAAAATATCACCACCTACAAAGTCTGCCAATAATGGTGAATACTAGAAGTCCTCAAGAAAATTGATTAATTTGTCCCTAAACATTCATATCTTACCGGATTCAAATGAGAGAAAGAAATAAAAGATTTGAGTCATTACAGAATGCAGAAAGTTTTCCTCCCTGTATCTTTTTTGGAAAAAAAATTATTTGTGGATATATTTTGGAAAAACAGAATAAACCCCAGAGGAGGCTATTGGATATCAGAGACAAGCTAATTAATCCAAAAATACAAAACTAAAAAAGCAATAATTCTGAGAGGTATCATTGCACATCTGGCCTAAAACTATCATAAATATAAAGTTGAATTAGCTTCATAAAATAATTTTTTTCACAAAGAATAAAGTTAATTAAAAACTCCAGAAAATTAAAAATAAAAACAGAAGTCATAGATGAAATATAAAGCAACCTAATATGGTAGGATTTTGAATATTTGAAGGAGAGTTACTGATAATGAGATTTTGAATATATGCATGTTAGAAATACAAGCTTATATATACACATCTTTATATGAACTCTATCGAAGAATATTTCTAAGCTTAATAATATTTGTACTTCCAATATATTGTTTAAGCTTTATTTACTGGTATTAAATTTGCAGAAGTAAATAAAGGAGGGAAAATGTAATTAGGTTTACCAACAAAATATGGTATGAGGACGTATGCAAGTTTCCATGTCCTAAAACACCCTCCCATTCAAAATACATACATATATTGGATTTAAAAAATCCTGAGACATACAGAGCTGAACTCAAAAAAAACAAAAAGGGAAGAAACCTACTTAAACCAATGCATAAGAAGGAACTGCTAGCCAGAGTCATAAGATGACTTTGAAACTGTAAGTGCCATCAGAAAAACCTGCAGAAAACTCTGATCTAAATATAATAATTTTAACAAGAAAATTTGACAAGAGAAAAGGCTTTAGTCCTGCACAGCATAGGGAGATAGAATTGTGGTTCTGCAAAATTTAGAGGCTCAAAGAGTTATAGAGTTATAAGCATAGTAAAAGCATAGGCCAGATGGCATCAACAAATGTATACAGAAAGAAAATTGTTGTTTGTGACCTGGGACCTATGTTGTTATAATAGTCTCCCTTTAGTATCTGTAGCCAAAGGACTGGCATTAATTCTCGAATATAGAGCCCTGGAGAGCACTGTATTATATCCACAAATTAAAAAAAACAAAAGGAAGAAAGTCACAGAAACAAAGATGAATCATAAATAACAAACTACAAGGATTTCAGATCTTGAAAATACCAGACATAGCATAAAAAATAAATTATTCAAAAAATTTAATAAAATAATTTTTTAATACAATAAAAGTATGAGACTACCAAAAATGCATTGTTGTTTTGAAAAAAAAAAATAGCACTAAGGTATTGCTGCTGAAGTGTAAGATAAAGCCCATGTAAATTCTTATACAACAGTTTTGGAAAACTGGCATTATCTGCTAGTGTTAAAAATCTAAAATACAAACCTTAGAAAACCCTTTCATATGATGTTCATCAGAAAAAAATATAAAGGAATTTTCAGAGCCACATTTTTTCAAATTAGCCCAAACATGAAAACAACAAATAATAATAATTGAAAAGATAAGTAAATGGTAGCCAAAGGTAAGTTGATACTTAATTTTACCAGTCATATGACTTTGATAATATAATATAACTCAAATATTCTAAGTTTTCTTATCTGTAAAATGGGAGCAATAATAATATCATCATCATATAAGCATATCTTATTTAAGCATCTGATCAAACATTCATTCAATAAATACTGAAATTGTTTTAGGCACTAAAAATACATTAATAAACAAGTGATACAAACATCTTGTCTCATGGAGCTAACTTTTCTTGATAATGTTTTATTTTGGAAATAGATATCAACAAAGGAATGTTATGACTTGGGAGATAAAGACTGTCTAGGAGAGAAGCCTTTTCAATAGAGTGATCAGGAAGACTTCCCATAGCAGATGGTAAATGATTAGAGAGCTGGATGATGAGAATTCAATCCTGTAAAGATTTGGGGAGAGAGATTTCTGGGAAGAAGGGGCAAGTATAAAATTCCTAAAGTAGAAAGAGCTCAGGACTGTGAGCCTGCAGTCTTAGTGAGTAAGAAAGTGTTAGAAGTTGAGGTCAGAGCTTTAGGCACAGGTCAGGCATGTAAGGCCTTATAACTGTGATAGTAGCTTTGATTAAAAGCTAAACTCAATGGAAAGCCATTAGAAGGTTTCAAGTAGGAGTAATGAGTTTTGTTGTTTTTTTTTTTTTTTAAAGATTATTCGGTGACTGAGTAAAGGAGATAATGCATAATTGCTTAACTTAGATTTTGGCATAGAATAAGCACTGAGTTAATCAATGACTACTATTATTGTTCATTATATGTAACTGGTTTTGAATCAGAAGCTGATATATAAAAAATCAATTTACGTCTTAATTGTCTTATTTTCACTTGTCATGTCCTCTCTGACAATTGTTTCATGGATTTTATTCCCTCTTCGCTTCTACAAATTTATTATGTATCAAAGCTGAAAGCAATTGATCTGAAAGTTTTCAGTGGACAATAGTGGAGAATTTTGGCCATACAATACTAGAGCATTAGCTTGTCTCCAGAAGGTCTGAGGAAAAAAGAGGTTACCATATTGCCCAAGCAGAAAAATTAGTGATTCGAGGGATAAATTGCTCCATTATCTTAAAGACGACATCCATTAAAGCTACTGTGCCCATAAAACTCAGATTAATGACATGAGGCTAGCAGAAAGGAGGGGAGACAACAAGAGAACTAGGCCTATTGATTTTTTTGCAAGATTATAAATTGAATAAAATACTAGAGATGAATGGTTCTAAATCGCCCATGTTTACTTAGGCAGCATCTCTTCACTTTCAATAAAATATGACTTTGCTTACCTTCACCAATGCAAAAATAAATGTCAAGTGCTAGGCATTTTTAATTTCCTCCTTCATATCTCATAGAATTTATCTTGTTTAAGGGCAAATCTGATTACCTATGGTGGGGTCCAATCCCTAAGGCTTCCTTCTTAAGCTTTGTTCCAAAAAAATGAAGTACATTTTTTGTTTGTATGTTTGTTTTATTTTTGTTTACTACTCACCCTCTTTGTCTCACCTGAAATTATGCTATATTTAAAGATGTTTCTTTTGAGACTTTGCTAAAATATATAAAGTTTTATTAATTGTTTTTCTTGAAATCTGCTATTGCCAGATTGGTTTCATGAGTAAGTCATCACATTAAGAACATATCTTGAATACTTGAAACTAATAAAAAATAAAAAATAAAATAAAGATGAAAAAAATATATACCTTAAAATCAATATAACATTAAATATATCGTTTCCATTTCCACTTTGACAAATGAATTATTGGTTATGATACTGAAATAATTACTATTATTTGAGCATATTTAGTGAGGACATGCTAGGCGCATAATGTAGCATAAACCCACTGGCCCCTATGTAAGGTTTATTTTGTGTTAGGTTTGCAACTGGAATCCTAGGCTGTGATTTTTATACAGGGATCTTGAGGTACTATGAAACACACCTAGGTATGGCCCCATGAATAAGGAAACAAAATTACATTTCATTGCCTATGTCTGTGCTTAAGACAATGCAGATTTCCTTTAATTTGCTTGAAATACTGGGATTCAGTTAAGATTCTTCATGAACAAATAATTCAACAGTATATAAAAGAACATAATTTGAATACTATTATTACTTATTATTTAGCAGAAGCTAATTAGGATCATTAACAAGATATGATAGATATTTGATAATACACAAATCTAATGAAGCTCTTTATGTCATAAAACTATTATGGACCCCACAACCACCTCATTAATTTTAGCTTTGCTTGGAGCTAGGTCAGATTTTAACTATTACTTTTAGCTCCTTTCCTTTTTCCTAGACACACACCAAACACACACATACACACACACACATAATTTCATTTAAGGGATCTATTAAATTTATTAATATGGCTTAATAGTAAAGAAATCTGTTATCATATAATACCATGCCTGGATTATTAACCCTAGAATTGCTTAATCCAGTGACTCAACACCATCAATAACCTAGGTTCTTTATACTCTTCACTAGATTACTATCACACAAATGAGGACCTCAGACTAACAGTTCCCATGATTATAGATGGTTATTGCACTTCTAGACACCATATCATATTGGAAGAAAAAGAGAACATCTTCTTGCACGCTTCTTTTTTAGAGTAAGAGAAGCATATTCTCAAGTGCTCCCACAGACTTTCCTTCACACCTCCTTGATCCAAATGGTATTACATACTCATTCCTAGACTTGGCATTGGCATGAGAAATTGAATTGCCGTGTCCTAGAGAAGTGTGTGATCATGTGAAAGTGATAGATTATTGGAGCAAAATTCGTGTTCTATTAAAAATAAAGTTAGGTTGGAGGAAGTTAACTGTAAATATTAGGTAGAAAAAGTCATAGTCTTTTACACAAAGATAAAAGTAAAACTTGTCTTAGAACCTTCTTCTAAGAAAGCAGTAATAGTCTATTAATAGAAAATTGGAATATAGAATCATAGGTCTCTAACCTAATGCTTAATCTGGCCAAATCCATTTTAAGAAGCCCTAGAATGTATACCTCTGTACATAAACTTAAAGACATTTTCATGATTAATATTCATTTTTAATATTACTTATATTTTTTGAAATAGCAGTCACTTAGAATAATAAATTTTATATACACATAAACACACCATTAATTCTGGTTTCTAAAGAAATATCTTAATATTTGTTCCAAAGATTTTATTTCCACATGACAGTATCAATGCTGCTCCTCCCTCAGTAAAATAGTATATTTGATACTATACAAAACTTATTGGCAAATAAATTTTTAAAATCAAGAATGAGATAAAAATAAAAATAAATAAGCATTGTTGTGTTAATTGTTTGGGCTGTATTTGGTTTCTTAAAATAAATCCTCCATTGAAATCCTCCAAATCACCTTCATCATTTTTCTACGGTATTGTCAAAAATTGTGAAAACTCTTGCTTTTACCATACTTGTAACCTAACAAGATAACCTGCCAATGTTTCATAGAAGAAACTGACAGAAGAAAAAGGAGTCCAGAGACAGAAATAAAGGACTTTATTTCTTATGGCACAACAAACATCATGAGCTGCAATGTATTTCTACCCTTCCCCATAAGTTCTCAGGAATAACACAGATAGATGCAGATAGACGCCTATACACTCAAGGGATTGCATTAAAGGAGAGAAATCCTGAGCATAGAAGACACCAAATTTTTACGGTACACAGTAATATGCCTGTCTTTTGCTCCAGAGGGAGACAATTTTATTATACTAGACTATAAGCATTCATGACATTTGCTTTAGAGAATATACTATCTTTTTTTTCCCAAACTGCAAGCAAACCTGTCATTTACTCCAGAAAGTAATACAATCTTTATCTTCCAAGACTGATTACTATACAAATATCCTTGGAAAAAATAGTCCAAAACAAGTGGAAGGCATACAGAAATGTGAGAGGCCTACAGATAATTGTCCAACATTATTTATTTCAAATTTGCTGGCAAGCATTCAACAATATCCATTTGAGAAATTGCATATCAGTGCTATTTCATGGATCAAAAACCATGGAAATTAAAATAATTGAAATAATTAAGTCAATATCTATACATAAGAATAAAGCTTTAGTTAAAGTTTCAATGATTTTGAGCCAAAACTTTAGCAGATACACAGTTTCCTTTATTTGCTTAGAAATGTAAAGGTTCCCTGCTTTTCTAGTAAAGTTCTTATCTTCATAAAGGGTCTTGTGAGCAAGCCAAGATATGCTGGTCTTGCATTCTTGTAGTGACGATAATGTACAATAGAAAATAAGACTCCAGTGCTCATTTATCATTTATGATGACAGATTGAGAGCAGCTGCAAGCACGAAGCTGACAATTCTGCCTAGGATGATGTACAGCACAAACCAGAATGATCCTAAGATGCATTAACTTTATAATAATATACAGTGACCATTACTGATCTGGTATACAAGATGCTTGTGATAATATATTGGGGAAAGGAATAGTTCAAAAACAAGTATATATCATGTATTAGTGTAGTAACTTAGGACCACAGATATTACACCCATAGAATAGGAGATTACTGGCTAGTCTACTCATAGAATAGTAGACTTCTATTGGTAAATTTCTTGGAGAAACATATAATTTTAATTTCTTATAAGTATATGCAAACATGTCTGTTACTTGATGAACATGTTATGTAATAATGATAGCCAAAGATCAAAAGTAGGATATAATATAGGGGAACTAAAAGACTGTTTTCCAGGCAACCAACATTTTTTATTTCCTTTTCATTAACTCGCAGATACTTAGATCCTGCAGAAACAGGACACATAGAGCATAAAGAGTCATGGCTAACCAAGATACTAGTATAAACCTCTACGAAGCGATTAGCAAGAAACTCGCCTGCTTACAGAGTGGGATGGCTTCAAATTGTTCCTTTCATTGTTTTTCTTTTAAACATATTTTTAAATTAAAATCATAGACTAATTCACTTTTAGATCTTAGATATTATCTAATTTAGCTTCTTCATTTCCATAGTGAGACTTAGAGAATGGGGAGACTAAGGAAACTTCATTGAGTGTTATTACATGCTAAAGATTGTATTGGGGACTTCATACACATTATCATATTTAGTCATCCCATCATCATAGAGACAAAAACAGTCTTATCACATTATCACAGGAGGAAATAAAGTGCATGTCATTTCATAACATTTTAATGTGAAAGCTAAGTAAGATTTCAACAATGTTAACATCAGTATTAATCGCTCATTTATGAGTATAAGTAATCCTTAAATTGAGATCTTACCATGATATGAAATAACTTCTAAAAATTGATAGAATATATATATTTAGTTCAAATATAGAAGATATTTTCTTTTTCTCTTTCATTGTTTGAATCAATGATCCCATATTATTCTTTAATGGTACCTTTCTAGCTTTCACTTTTTCTCCTTACTTCAAAAGCTTTAATTCTTGAAAGAATCACTGTGCCCACTTCTTCTCATGCTTTCTTGTTAATTCTTTAACCTAATACACCCTGATTTCAGCTTCTTTCTCCAAAGGCAGTACATTAAATACAGTTATTAAATACATTGTTGACTATTTATTTACTGTTCTTAAATACTCAATCTTTGAAAGTTTATACATTGCCTGCTTTCTGTGCTGTATGCCTCATAAATATTTCACCTACACATCCATTACATAGAAACTCTTTGGATGAGAAACTGACCATAGCTCCAGCAATAGGCTCTATTATATCTGAGCCAACCAAGGAATCATCCCACCTCAACTTTTACCCAGAAGTAACCACAAAGCATTCACTTGTCTCCTTATGGCTCAGGAACTGGCACGTAGTCTAAATTAGTTCAAATAAATTGGAAGTTAGGTCTTTTTATGATAGTTGAGTTATTTTATCTCTCTCTAGTCAATAAAAAAAGGAAGAGTATAGTCTTGATTGCTATTGACAGTGACCAGCCTTAAGATAAAGCTAATAAATCATACAGCAGAGTGGAAAGAATGCCAGTGGTGATTTAATCACAGAGTCACTGGACCAAGTAAGCCTCATTCACTCATTATTTTGGACATTTATTATAAGGAAGCCAATCAGTTTCTTTATTATTTAAATGCATTTTTGAGGTCGAGTGTTCTGTTACCTGAAGTCCAAATCAAACCTAATTAATAACTTTTGTGATATGTTTACCACTGTTTTTCTTCTTTACCTCTAGCAGGTAAAAATTTTCACTTGTAATGCCAAATACCATAAAGGTATCATGTCTTATTTTTTTTTTTCTGAACTCTTTCTTGTAATTCTTATCTTGATGAATGTTACTGTAAGCATGAGGTCATCATTGATGCCTTTCTCTTCCTCATACCACAAACCTGTTTACTAGTCAAATTATATTCTTTCTCCATTTTTGACATTCTTTTTATTATATGCCTTCAGTTCCCCTAGAAAAATTAATTAAGGTAATACTCTTCCCTTGCTTTACATTTATTTCCTACTTCTAGTAAAAATGTGTGTATATACATATATATATATATATACACACACACACATATATATACTTTAAGATATATATATACATATATGTATATATATACATACTTGATTATATATATGCATATGTGTGTGTGTGTGTCTGTGTGTGTGTGTGTGTGTATATATATATATACCCCAAAGAAAACTAATCATACTAGTTGTATCTAGATGATGGAATTAAGCATTGAAAGGCAGGCCTTGGAGGTTATATATTATATATTCCTATAAAATTTTATTTTTTATTATAAACATATATTTATTTTATAATTTATAAAATATAAAATTTAAGTAAAGAAAAAAAATCAACCCATTCCAAAAGAGAATGGTCACTATGTACTCAGTGATTACTTTTGCCATACTTTATCTGGGTCCCATGAACGCCAGCTCAAAGATAAATTTTTTCCCCAGCATTTTGCACTCTTAACTATTATTATATACTTTAAAAGAGAACTTTAACTAGTTCTGGAATTTCACCTTTGTTCTAAATCCAATGAAAATTTATTAAAGAAGCAAAGATTTATACTTCTCATAAGTTAAATAAAACTTTCTGAAGAGATTTGAAAAGGTGGAGAGTAATGCAAAAAGAAAATATAATTTTATATTTACATGAATAACAATTGTAAGAATAAAGCTTCAATACTTTAAATTCTTCAGTGAATTAAGTGACATAATGATGAGGGTCTATCTTTTTCAATTAACTTTTTAAATTAATGTAAAATATTTTCAAATGAAAGTTTATTTTTGTAAAAATATCTCAGATGAAAGAGTCCATGTGGAATTTTATTTAAATAACTATTGTTTTAGATTAAAACAATATATGGGATAAATCACAACATTTCAATTTTATGAAAATTCATATTTAGAATTCTAATACTGTTACTATGACAAGTGAAATTACCACATAGCCACATACAATAAGCACAAATGATTATTTTAATTACTTTAAAACAAAAAATATAAATTTGCATTAGCTTATTTTTAGCATGAGAATAATTAAATGAATTAAATTATTGATCCTGAGGTTTGAGGACACATGGACCAGGGTTCAAATGCTAATTCTATCAACTAGAAACTATAGGATCCTAGGTTCTCTGAGGCCAGTTTTCTTCATGAGAAAATACTTCATGGTTTTGCATGTTGTTTAAGACCTAAACATAATAGATATCTAAAATACAATTGATATACTTAGTACAAATTCAGCAAATGGTAGTCATAGCAGAAATAGTGCTAAAAATAATAGACATAAAAAATGGGACAAAATAAAAGCTTGGCTTACAGCTTCAAGAAAGATGAACCAGTAGTGAAATCTTGCAACATAAATTTCAATTCTGCTGTTCATTCTGCCATTTTAGCATGATGCTTAAATCCCTTTGATAGAGAAACTCCTGTTGTTTTTACTAAGGGTGTTGCCATTATACTTAATTGGTTTTGCAACCAATAGGCTAAACAATGCCTATTGGAACATCATTTTGTTGATGAGATAACTTGCCATCTTAATGTGGCCTTAATCACTTTCTTCTTAGAAAAGCATTCGTATCTTTTAGCTTTATTGCTGTGACATTAGATAATTAGTTGAAAAGGATATGGAGAGATGTATGTCTATACCAATTAACCCTGGCTCTTGGTGAACTTAGTAGTTCTGTAGAAATTCTAGAAAAAAATTCTCATTTAAGCAACACATGTTTCCAAATTCCAGAACATTTTTATATTGAATTATCAATTCAATATAGTTTAAGTCTTTGGTTTTGTTACATGAACCATATATCTATATACACATATATATATATATATGTATATATAAATGTAACTTTATATATATAACTATATAACCATAGTTATATATATAGATATATATACATATAAACAGTATATACAAACAGTATATTATATATAATAAAATAAAACAAAAATAATATGTGGTTATATATAATAAACATATTTATATATTTATTTATGTAAAATATAAATATATACACATATACTTGATTTCATGGAGCTTCAGTTAATTGGGAAAGAGAAATGTTAAATAAATAAACAAATATATAATTACAAATTGTTATAAGTGCTAGAAAATAAATTGCACAATTCTGTATTAGTAAAACAGGAGAATGCATATTTAGAGAGAGAGTTCAGGAAAATGATTTTTAGTAGAATTGCTGTTCAAACTGATATCTGAAGGAAAAAGAATGGAAAAATTTCAGAAAAAGAATGAAGCACAGGCATAGGAAAGATTTTGTTTCTTTAGTTGGATAAGCTTTGAGAAGACTATCAAGTCAGGAGTGTGTCAAAGAAAGAGATTGGAGATAGAGGCCTAGTAAAGGGCATGCAAGGGTATTAAATAGGACATTATGAGTAATGAGAAGCCATGCAGGATTTTAAGTAGAAAAAGTGATATTATCGAAATATTTAAATTTAAAAAATAACACTGGCCATCTTGTGTGAGGAAAATGATTATAAAATGGCAAGAGTGCAGGCAAGTAACCATTTTTGGAAGCTACTGAAGTAATTTAAGCAAGAGATCAAGGGTTTTCCTTTCTTCAGGGGTTTATTCATCATTATATGAATAGATATTTCTTCTAGCCCATAGCACCACAGAGTAAATGAAAAACTAATTAGACCCCAGAAAAGGTTCTGAAAATCTCTTACCTGCTCCTCCAATTGTGCCTTGAGTGATGAGGAATTTAAGGATGTTCTTCTGTATTCATGTCCTTCATTGGGAGAACTTTATTCTTTCCAGTGGTAAAAAGGCAAAGCAATGTGGATCTTGAGCCACATTCACAGGCAGGGATATAGATCTCTGGGAATATACTCTTATGGAAAGTCATTAACTTCTTTATTATGTAGCCTCAAATTATCTGTCTACATTACATTCAAAAGCAGATATTCTACTCTGTTCTCTCTTCCTCCTACTCACTTTTTTTTTCAGGAGACCTAGGTTCTAGTTTTAGTTCTGTCCCTGAATCTGTATCCTAAGCCAAATCACAAAATGTTTTAAGGTTTTCCTTGTAGTTAGTAATATGAAATATAGAATTTAGTTTTGAGATATGAACCTGATTCAAATCTCAGCATTAGTGCTTACTAGTATGTGATACTGGATGCTAGAATTGTGATTTAACTACTCTAAGCATTCATTTCTCATCTGTTATGTAAAGATAATAACATCTATGTTTCCGGATTAATATATAATATGTAATGAGTGGAGATATATATATATATATATATATACATATTTATTACATATTACATGTTAAGTGCTCAAAAATGAGTAATAGCTCTTATTTTAAATAAAAATAATAGACTCGCTCCATTCTTGAAAGAATGTATTTGAAAGCAGTTAAAGTGTAAATATTTTAGATTTTAGATTAACATTTTATTCATTCCTTCACTCATCAGACATGTAATCAGTCATCAGTAAGGGTAGAGTACGTCTGAATCATTCACCAGGAGGAAGGCATTGTGTTGGATTCTGGGGGAAAGAATGGACCTGACACAGTTCCTGGTCTCCAAGATGGCAAAATCTAGCAAAGTTCCAGAAATGAGGATGTTAGGAGTTCAGAGAAAAAGTGAGTTTTTCCTTTCTGGAGCAATCAGAAGTGACAACTTAGAAGAAATGGAGAAGAAAAAAAGAGAGTAGGGGACAGATATTCCAACTAAAGAAAAAGTCTGAAGAAAAATGAAGGGACTGTCACCAGAAGATTATATTTAGAAAGACAATAAATGAGTAAAAGCAAGAAATGTACATACCCATTTGTTTAGATTAAATTTGAGTTTTCCTAATTCCATCTTCATGTCAGCCCTGGAAAGTATGGATTTTTACACAAAATTTAAAGATGAAAAAATAAGGCTTGGAAGTTCCCAAAATCATCCAGCAATAAATGGTAAATTATAATTCAAATCCCAGTATGTCTAGATCTAAAGAGTATTTTCTAAATTATTTTCATTACACTATTTCTCATTTAACAACCTACTTTACATCTAATATATAATAGGAGAGAAGTTCTTTCTAGGAAACAAGTCCTTATTAATCATGTTCACAAATAATCCTTTATCTAGAAAGCATTAAACTAATTAAAAGATTAATCTCGTTGTATGTTGATGTTCCTTAAAACCAACTGGGATAGATATCTCATAAAGGTGTCACTATTTAGATCACACAATACAAATGAGAGAGACTGCCTAAATAACATTTGTCCATGCTCTCTTGGTGTTATGAAGAAATTAACTATCATATCCTCAAGTCTAGTCTTTTTAAAGATGTTCTTTACCCAGTATACTGGCTTCTTAACACTTCCTAGGTTAAACTTCCTAGGGATGGCGTGGTTTTCCCCAGGGCTCCTTTGTCTCATCACTCACCCTAAATGGAGTGTAATGGATTGATTCTATCTTGCTAATAAAGCATGTAAATTCTCATGGCTTTGTGCCATAGTTTAGGGGAAGAACTTTGATAATCTAAGCTCTCAAATTTAAGTTGGCTCTTTGTATTTTGTTGAGCTGTTACTCTACTTCAGAAAGATAGTTTAAGACATGATTATGAGTTAAATTATTATCACCATTGCCACTCTGTCTATTATTTCTTTCATAGACATGAAAGTAAGTCATCCCCTCTATGAGAAGGCAAAGGAGCACTAGGGTAAATGCAGCTCTCTGGAGCCATTTGAACAATGACTGTAAAAATAACAGCTGTTCCTTGTTTTCATGCTGAATGTATTTTTTAATTCACTGCAGGAGACACCACTGGCTGCACTCAGTGTAATTTATCTAAATCTTTAATACTCTGTTTTATTCAGGAAGAGAAAGAAATATATTTGCTTTCTAAAGAGCATCAAGAGTAAATGTTAAGGGATTCTTTTTAATATTGTAGGATTATGAGCAGGTATTGAAGCAATCGATTGTGAATGCGTAACTATCAATCACTGCAATCATTAAATGAAATTGCCTTCTGACACATAAAAATGGGCTTATGTATATATGGGTGCGTGAGTGTTTGTGTGTTAATGGGCCTTAGTTATATATGTATACATGGATATCAGTTGATTGCAGTATATAAGAAACATTAAAGACATGGCCAGGTATAAAAAGTATCATTAAAAATCCTGAAATTTAACAAAATAAACATATAGAATATGAAGTTTCAATGTGAGGAAGTGGTTCATTTTCTATTGAGCTCCTTGAAAGCAAAACTGTTCACATTTTTCTTAGCTCAATGATGTTGAATGAAACTGAAGGGTTTTTTTTTTTTAGATATGTTAAAATTTCTGTAGAATATTAAACTTTTTATAGGTCTTTTCATCATCTCTTCCAACTATGTTTTCTTAAAATTTTTAAGCACAAAATCTTCTATAGAGATATCCTTCTCTCTACTGTACTTAAATAGAGCGTTAATCCTGATTGACCCAAGTTTTCTCTTATTCTGAAATGTCCTTCCCACTTCTCTATATCAATCCAATTCTACCCATCATTCTATATTCAGTGCATGAACAGAATGATATTCCACTATATTGAACATTGAGAAGACTTGAAGGATAGGTGTTTTCTTGGCAGTTAAGCAAGATAAGGGAGAAACACTAGTAAATGCCAAACCCTGAAAGCATGAGAGAACATGGCATATTTGGAGAAAGATAAATAGTCTGACCCGAAGAAATGGAGAATAGTTTTCAAGTTAACTACAGGAGAATCAGAGACCTGTGTTTATTATTTTAAATTTACTGTCATATTTTCTTTGTTAATTTCTCTCTTGTGAATCCTTACACATTTTTAAATTCTCATTGTTTTGGTTTTTGTTACAAATATGTATGTTCAGTCTTATAATATATTGAAAAATATGAGTAACTAAAAAGTAAAAATCAACTAAAAAAAGCCACTGTTAACATTTTATAGTAAATATTATTTTCCATGCTTGTATTTGTATATATACATGTAGTTTTTTTTACAAACAAGGTCTCTTATTTTACAAACTTTTAAAACCTATATATATTTTTTAAATTAACAACATATTGTACATGTTTTTCAGTTTAATTAATTACTCTTCTACATTTGGTCATGTTGCCTTTCAATAATTTGATTAAAAATATAATGTAGCCTATTCTCTTTCAAAGAAGACATACACATTTATGCATAAAAAAAATTACAATTTAAAGAGGACTTCATACCTAATGAAACCTATCATAAATCCCTGGATAAAAACCACTATCATACAACATCATTTTTAATGATTACTCAATATTCCATAGAATATATTACATAAAAAATATATAGTAATCTATCCATCTATTTGCATATTACTTAATTTTATGAGGCCACATATTTTTGAGGCATTTCAAGTTTATTCATTTTAATATTATCAAGCATTACAATCAACATTCTAATAATTAATAATTGTTCTCATTATGATAATCTTTGAACAAATTCTTTGGAGGTGATTTTTGAATCAAGTGTACACAAAGGTTAACAGAAAAGTAGCCTCCCAAAACTGTGTGCAATCATTTAGTTTTTATTTTTGTTTTTGTTTTTTGGGGGAGTTAGCATTTTATTCTATTTTATTATCAGTTTCAAGTAACAGTACATTAAGTTTTGACTAAATTTTCTTTTGAAAATATCAGCTGTGTTCGTTAAAGGAAAGGAATTAAGGATATTTTGATGATACTAATATTTAAAAAGTCTATTATGAATTCAGAAAACTAATGACAATAATGTAAGTGGACAGAGACAAGGAAGAAAACTTTGCCTCCACTTCATCTGGACAATATTTCATAGAAGAGCTTCTTTCTCTGGGATCACTACAGTTTAAAAAGAAAATACAATTTAATTTCTTCTGAGTGGCATTAATTTCATTCCAGTAAACTGGGAAAATGAAACATACTAACTGTATATATGCATGATATATAGAGTACTAGAGATCTCTTGTACTATTTGCTTTGTTTTTTTTGTTTAATCATATTTCATTGAGCAAGTTTCAATTTATTATTCAAGTTTAGTCTATTATTCTGATTTCGTAAAGGTGGTTTATTTGTTTAGTGTTTTTGATTTACTAAAGCTTCTCTCCAGAGAAAATCATCATTCTTTTCCTCAATTAATTTGTTTATCCAACTAATACTCACTGAGTATATACCACATCAGGCTTTATACTAGAAGCTCTGAAAGTTGTCAGGTTTCCAGGGGGGAGATTTCTCTGGGGACATTGTTTTAACATTTGTAAACCATTGTTTTTGTATGTAACTTCATCTTGAAAATATATTCCATTACATCAAAATATACATTTCTAAAATTTATATTTTTATATGAATTATTCTTTACCATAGTAAATATGTTATCTATGATAGCTGTCATAAGCAATCAAGAACAATGGTTTTATTTTTAAATCAAATAGCTTTAAAATGGTGCTAACTTAAAAATAAATTTTGTGAATATCTATTTGTGCTAAATTTCCTCTACAGAATGAATAAGGCACTATATGGTTTATATAATCTGTTTACAAATTTCTAAAACTGATCTATCCATCTTTTTTTTTTAGAAACTCTGCTCAGCCAATAACTCTCCTGACTTCCTTGTCTTCAAGGAAGTCATCTGCCACACCCACACACAACCGCCTAGGAACACAAGCCACTATTGGGCCATGGAATATCACCTTAGGAACTCCTTCTTCATGCTTTCTTCTTGATCATCTGCTTCAGTAGCCATCATTAGTTAGTTTTCCTGCTGTTTTCTTCAATAATTCTGCATCAGTGCAGTAAATTATATAGCTAATTTCTCCCTCTTGGGTAGGCAATTTGCTTTCAAAATATCTACCTTGACTCACTGCTAAACATAATTTTCAATATTTTCTTACTGGCTCTATGAATTGATACTGTCTATCTTCATATCTTGTCCCAGTTCTCAAGGTACTGTTCAGTCAGATCTGTGCTCTGCCTAAGTTATGCTTGTCTTCCAGCTTTTTCCATCCTCTGTAAATAGTCTCTCTCTCTCT
>CM053507.1:26104455-26137933 GCA_028627145.1 Eidolon dupreanum
TGGAGAATAAAGAAAATTCACATTTTAAAGAAGTTAAATCGATACTTAGAGAAAATAAGGTGTCATATTAGAAACTTGGGCATTTTTTCTTTTCTATCTCACATATTATTCCCACTTGAAATTACAACAAATAAAGTTTTAGATTTATGGCATAATTTTTACCAGCCTCAAGCAACCTATTTCTGAATTTTGGTATATTTCTCATGGGCTCTCTGAATTCTTCCAACATATCATTGCCTAGAAAATCCTGTACAATTTATTACAGTATTCTTAGAAGTGAGAAGCTGCTGAAATAATTCAATGTTCAACCTTTGCTTCATTACAGCAAATATCTCTAGAGTCAGAGTTAATTGAGCAAAGTGTAGTAATGTTTATTAAAGGTGTGTATTATGCTTATGCTCTGTATTATATTTTCAACTTAATTATTTATTTATTTAACTGACAACATGATTTTATCAGAAGATATGGTCTCATCTCTAGTTTTCTGAGACCAACAATCTCTTCTTCCTTACCTCTTTGCTTCCATTATTTCAAACTCCCCTTTGTACACATGACTCCTTGCCTCCCATACTCTGGTCACAAATACAATTTATACCACAATATTTTTGTCCCCAGTGCTCTTGTCCCACTATTCTTTAACAAACATTTTTGTTTTCTAACATTAAAAAACCTGAGAAACTTTTCTTGTCTCACCGTTTATTTAGGTTTAGATCAAAATTCTCTGCCTCCATCTCTCCACTGAGTTTACACCTTTTGAAATTGAGAAAGGAAAAGCTTTAGAATACTATAGAATGAAGAGCATGTTTATAGATGAAGTTTAAATTCTCCATTGAGACTTCAGGACATGAAAATCTTCCCTATTGACTTCCTATTACTCATTTTACATAAAAAAAAAATTCCTAGAAATGCATCAAAAGGAAAAACAAATGTCAGATTTTGGAGTGGTTTTAACAATCCCCACATTGAGTAGACAGGATTAAGAAAGCATGAATGCTCAAACTGAGGGCTTTCCATCAATTTAAACCATGTAGTCTCAATGAAAAGTCTAGTTAAATACACTTAAATTAGATAACTCTAATTTAAGAGAAATTCAAAGCACACAGCCAGCAAAACAGCTGAACTCACCACAAAGTTGAACCAAGGGCAGAGAAGCATGAGGATAGACCAAAATGAGTGGGATACAGTAGAGATGTCATATTGGATGAAGAACAATAAGAGAGATTAGCTCAACAGGCACAGGACAGAGAACCATTGAAATATAAAAATATAGAATACCAAAGAATACATTGTTGATGGCAGAAAGAAGATCTAGAGCAAGTCTTCTGAAGTGTTCTTTAGCAATGGTATACTGGTAGTATAAAATTCCAAGACTAGCATGAATCTAACTTAGGTCTACTAATCTTTCTTCAAATTGTCCTGGCTCTAGGAACTTTTTCTTCCCCAAATATTGTACTTACTATAAATCAAAAAGAGTGTCATATGCTAAACAAGAGTCTAACTTACAGCTCCATATCAGAAAAGAAGAATCTATCAATATTGGGGGTCACTGAGGGACTTGAGGATGATCTGTGAACTTTATCTTTATACCAAGTCTGATGAAGTTCTTCGGTCAAGATTAAGGCATTTTTGTTTTTTTTTAGTATGATGTGTTTTGTTTAATTAAAATAATGACAAAAAGGGGGGGATGTGATAAACAACACATTAGACATGATAATAACAAATAAGATGAGATTTCTTTATAATAAAATATTTTAGAAAATATTGTTTTATATGTCAATAAGATACAGTTTTCAATGAACTAAAAATAACCAAAATTGCCTCAATAAAAAGCAGGAAAATTGACTAAAACTCATAACAAAAAAAGAAATTGAGAAAATTGTCAAGGCATTATTTTGCAAAACTTGTTCCGTGTTCAGATGTTTTTTAATCTATAAATACTCTCAAATAGCAAGTTATAGATACTATATAAGCTTTTCAAGAATATAAGAATAGTATAAAAGTTATTGAATTCTGTCCATACAGAAACCATGCTAGATTCAAAGAACTAACAAAGGTAGCATGAAAAAGTAAGTTACATACAAGCTATTTTTAGGTACAAAATTTGACAATCAAATAAAAGCTAGAAAACAACATTCAATAGTGCATTTTCAGTCACCATTACCCTGTAGCTTTTATGTGATAAATAAAAGCCTAAAGTAACGTTTAAATGTAAACATTCTTAATAATATAAATCATCATATCAGGTAGATTAATAAAGTTATGAATAACATGAAGAAGATAGCTGAAAAACATAAGGGATGATTTAAACCAATTCCATATTTATTGCTGAAAAATAATATTTTAATTAAAATTTGAAGAGCACATCTGTAATTGTATAAAGAATATTTATAACAAAATGCGGTCAACCATTATACCTAATGTTGAAGTTATCTGGGAGACATTTGGCTTCGAAAATAGGATCTAAAACAGAAAAAATAAAGTTATTAAATAATAAAAAGTAAATTTGTCATTATTTTCTCGTAATATGATTAAACATCCTTAAGTTACCATTATTCACAAATAACATTATTCTATAACTTAATTTTTAAAAAGTAGTTCATTAAAAATGATGAAGATTAAAAACAGCTAAATTATGGATACTTTTAAATCATAAAAATCTTACTTCAGTTAATAAATTATAGTACCAAAGAAGAGTCATTAATAATAGCAAAAACATATAAAATATCTAGGAATGAAAAGAAAGGTATAACGGATAGAGAATCAAATGCTAAATTATTCTGAGATCTGAAATAGTTTCAATAAATGGGATCGATGTTATATTCATTAAAGGAAGTGCATGGTACTGTAAACATATCGATTCTAATCGTAAATGGATACTTTTATTCAATGTAGTTCTAATGAAAAACACCCAAGAGATATTTTGTTTATTAAAAAAAGATGGAAATAAATAATTTGGACAATTTAGTCTAAAATACAAATAAGTTTATCTTCTAAAAAGATGGAGAAGAAACTCCTGAAAAGGGGAATAATCAGTTCTTCCAAATATGCGTACTATATGCATATATAATGGTATTCTAATTAAAAAAGACAAACTAATTTAGAAATAATAGATATCTCTAAAATACATCCTCTAAGGTATAATAACAAATAATAAAGGAGGCATCACAAATCTTTGGATATGAAAAATATTAAATTAACAATAGTGACATAACCGTCAGCAAATATCTTAGAAAATTAGTTTAGGTTCTCACACTATACACCAAATAAATTCCAGGTAAGTGGATAATCTATATATCAAAATAATCAAACAATGTGAGGTAAAATGGAAAGTAAATATAACAAAATATAGAATAATTGAACATCTTAAAAATTTATTAAAATAAATAGCCATGGCTTATATTTAAAACAATTCACATTTACAATACAAAGGTATGATGACTAAAGTTATTGTAGCTAGCCAAGATAAGGGAGAGCTGCCTACAAAGGCCAAGTGGTCAGATAGCTTTTTGGAGTCAACTGCTCAGTTTCACAGGTCAGTGAACAAGAGATTAATGACTAAAGAAGAATATAGTTTATCAATTTCTTAAACAAGACTGGTGAAATAATCTAAACTATAGAGTTATGTTCTCCATTAATAATAATACAAAATATTGACTTCTACGTTGGCTATGATGGAAGAGTTTGTACTCAACAAATATTTGTAGCAACAACAAAAAAGCAGGAAAGCCATATAAAAATTTAAAAACTTGTTTGAATGTATAAGGATGGAAGAATTTCCCCCTCTACCCATCTTGAGTTCTTATGACTGGACTAATAATTAAATTGACACAAGACTAGAATGACAGAAGAAAAAGCAATTTAATACGTACACATGGGAGATCATATGTGATGTTCAGAAGGATGATTAAAGTAGGTTGCTTTTTATACTTTTTGGACAACAAAAAATAAATTTGCGAAGAATTGATAGGATGAAGAAACTTAGATTTGGGAGCTTATTAGTGAGGAATCTAAGCAAAGTTTGGCTTGGGTAGTAAGTTAATAAAAAAATAACAAGGTTTTTTTAATATAATTTTCTCGGCCTTTAATTTTCTAAATCTGGTGATAAGGATGTCTCTTTTTTTAGCCTCCAAGTGCAGAGAGGGCATTTTTCACATGGGAGATTTATGTCCTGATTTCAGGGGCAGGGGAGAGAGAGACAGACAGACAGACAGAGACAGAGAGAGAGGTGTCGGTAGAGTGTTCTTGCATTGGCAGTTTCTTAAGTAATTTTAATTTAAAGTAACTAATATGCTACTGTGGAATATTTTGGGACAGCCTGCCATGAGTCCCAACAAATACACTGGAAATTGCCAAAGCAATTATGGCTTAAGAGGAAGCTAACTGAAATGATCTCAATTTTCTGTTTACCTCTTTCCCCTCAGGACATTTTTAAATAATTGGAAGAGAGCGTGACATCAAGTCAGGCCAAAGGTTTCAACTAGGATATAGACAACAGAGCTTGAGGCAAGTATAAGAGCCAGAATGATAAACATTGAAATCTGGTGCTGTGGCAAGCTAAATTTGAAGTAACAAAATCCCAGAAAGACAGTAGACTCGAAGAGAGAATCCCAACATTTGTCACAGTTTTCCCATAAGCCATTTAGGAATAAGATGCACAAGACAAGAGTTCAAAAAAGTAGAAGGAAAGCAACTAACTCTAAAACAGAGCAAGACTATCATGTAACATTGCTTGAGAGTCACAGAAGTTACATTTTAAGTTCTAGCAATAAGGGAACATCTTAGAAAATTCTCAAACACTCAGTTCAAAACTCTGGGAGACTACACACTAGGAGTGGGGAAATCAGAGGGATAACAATCACTGTGAAGACTGCAGTCAAGCGCAAAGGAAGTTTAGTCCCTGACTGGATTGAGATTCTCTGCTCTTCTGCATGAACTGGTTGAACACTCTTTGCAGGAGGATGACATCATCCAGAGTGTCTCCAATTTTTCATGTAAACATCTGAAATTTAAGCAAAAGTTGACAGGTATACCTAGGAATAAGACTAAAAGAAATGACAATAGAAAAAAAACATAGATGACAAAGATGTTGAGGTTATCAGCCATGGACTTTAAAACCGTAACTAAGATGGTATAGAAAATGTATTACAAGACTGAAATTTTCACCGGATAACTGGAATCAATAGAAAAGAATAAAATGAAAATTCTAGAACTTAAAAAAAATACATGATAATTAAGATTAAAGCCTGAATAAGCTGGATGAAGCTGAAATATTAGTTAGATTTGCAGAACATATTTAGATTTAAGTATGAAGAGAAAAAAAAAGATAAGCAGTGCACAGACTGTAAGGTCTACCACAATCGCAATTTTAGTCACAGAAGAGAAAGAATAGTAAAAAGTAATTTTTTGAAGGGATATTGGCTCCCCCATTCTCTAACAAATGAATGACACCAATCTACAGATATAAGAACTTTGAAAATGCTAAAAAGTATAAACATAAAGAAAAGTCATTTAGCTACATCGTAATACAACTAAGATCAAGGAGAGAGAAAAAAATGTTTTAAAAAGTCTTTTAAAATCTTTAAATTAGTCAAAGAAACAAAATACATTATAGTCAAAGGGGCAGGAGCAAGACCAAAAGCTGATTTTGCAAGACAAATGATGAAAGCAGAAGATAATAAATAGATGTTTTTAAAGTACTTGAGGAAAAAAATTAAAACTAAACTTCCAACCTCACATTCTATACCCAGAAAAAAATATTATTCAAAAGTAAAAACAAATTGAAGACATTCTTATGCAAACATAAATTGAGAAAATATTTGCCAGCTTAGACCCACACTGAGATACATCATAGTAAAGGGATGTCTTCAGATAGAAGGAAAATAATACTAAAAATGCAAAACATAATGAAGAGCAATGAAAAGGATAAATATGTGGTAAATACAGTATGTTTAATCATCTAATTGTCTCTTCATAAATTTTATTAGAAAAACTATAGATTTATCTTTGTAAGAAAAACAGCAAATAAACTAATATTACCACACCATGCATGTCAAGTACAGTGAAAGTACATAGATGATACTACAGGTGACCAGAAGCAAGCCGCCTAGCCAACCTGGGAGTGTTGAAAAGAGGAAAACTTTTCCTGAGGAAGAGGTAGTTGGCTGAATCTCAACAGATTCAAATAACAAAGAATAAGGAGAAATATAAAAGAAATTATATTATTGGTGGTTATTAACTGAGAATATTTTCAATGAGCAATCATTTAAATTTATAAATTATATGTCATGGAGTCACCAAATTTAACCATGCATTTTCCAGCTCTCTGAAGTCATCCCCTGCTACTAGTTTCATCTTTTAGTTCATTCCTATTAGTTTTATTTTAAAATATCAAAGGGTTGAAGAAATAAGTGTAAAATAATAAGCAGAACTGGTATTAAACACAAAATCATATCAATGCATTTTATATGCAACACCATGTTCTATACATTTTAGGCCATCAAAAGAGCAAAACTCATTGAAGCAAAAGAAAAGTTATAGTGTAAAGAATCAAAAAAGAAAGTTGAATGATGCATCTTTCTGAAAGCAATTTGACTTTGCTTCTTCTTTCCATTATGCTTGCCAAACAGGCCCAGCAATAACTGGTAAATGGAGCAGTTTTCCTAAATGGATGCTTACGATTCTTGCCAAATAAAGTAGGATTTTGTTAATTAAAATTTTAATTGTTCTTGAAAGTGAGTGAGAAAGACAATACTTAACCTTTCTAAAAGAATATGCCAGCAACATATTTCTCCTTTAGCAGACTATGTACGAATTGCTTACTCAATACCTATTGATTAAATGTTTTAATCCTCATGCAGATTCAAATGATAACTGTGCACCCAATCAATTCTTGCTTGTAGCCGCCCTAGGAGCAGATGTTCAAGCTCTATTTATGTGAGTTTAGGTACAACCTAAAGAGTTTTTAACTCTATCACTTTCAAGGAGGCCTGAAGGTTATTGTGATTATCTTGTTTGCCTCAACTCACAGTCTTTTATATCCAGCTTCCTCTGCCTACTGCTGAGCAGGCACGATCTCTCAATACTTTGCCTCTTATGTTAAGATTAAGATAGCAACTATTTCAAAATTACTCTCTTCTTTACCATAAATCACAGATGTATTTCAAACAATAATACTTTTCACAAAGTTGTTAACCTTCCTAGTCTGTTAA
Organism: Eidolon dupreanum; assembly: GCA_028627145.1. Lineage (NCBI taxonomy): Eukaryota > Metazoa > Chordata > Mammalia > Chiroptera > Pteropodidae > Eidolon > Eidolon dupreanum. Next base: position 26,111,664 of record CM053507.1, read on the forward strand.
GCATCTACTAGGTACTGGGGAAAATATGACTATCATTAAACTTATAGTCCAACCAAAGGTACATTCTCTATTCTGTACAGAGCATCTGTCACAAATTCTTTTATTTCTTCCTCTCTCAGAGAATTGAATTAGGCAATCTAAAAGGTAAGTAAAAATTTCTCTTTGACTCACCTTTAATCCAATAACATAAAATTTTCACCAGAGTGAAATGTACAAAGGTTATTTGGAGGCTTAGTGATGCTCCAGAATGAAGCATCAATATTTAATATGCTAAAAGATTTTAAAGATTAAAAAGACTTTATGCTAAAAGCATAAAATTGCATTTTTTCTTGTACTCTAAGCTACAATTCTTAAACTTATTTTGTTAAATAAATGCAATAATAATGATGATAATAAATCACCATACATTTACCATAACCATTGATACAATAAATAGATATATAAATTTAAAAATCAGTTAATCTTTCCCTATAGCCTATGTCAATAACCAGATATGGATTCTTTTATACCTTCTTCTATGCCTATTTAAATATGTTCACAATATACAGATTCTGTAATTCTCTTTTTCAAAAATGGGTTTACATGGACCAGGCTGTCAAAGCTTCCTACATGAGCAGTTCACCATAAATCTTTAATATCACATCTGACCCTCATTTGGTAAAACCTTATTCTCATTACCAAAAGTCTCAAACTCTCCTGTCAGTCTTAAATTTTTCACTAGACCTCTGGAGGGAAAATATACAAATGCATATTTGTCTCCATTTATCACATGAAAAAGAGATAAAGTTTTGTCCCATGAATACTGGAGGGCCATCAATACTTCTAAACAGAATACTGACATAATCACTTCTATATTTTGATGGAAAATATTTATTACAGAAGAGACAACCTGGAGGTGGCAAGCAAAGATATCAGGTGGCTACTTTAGGTGACACGTGACAGCATGTTGAGGACCAGACTAGGTCGAATATATATAGGTCATGGGAACAGAGTGAAGATGGATAATTTTGTCAGCGAAACATCAAGGATAACCCTAGGGATTCTAAGTTCACAGTTTGGTGTTTATAATGATACAATTCAGTAGGACAAGGAACACAGAGAGAACAGTGGCCCTATATGTGTTGTGTTTGAGACTTCTGTGGGACAACCAGTTAATAGGAACTTGTGAGGAAATGGAAATCTTATAATTATCTCTTTCTTATCACTTAACATTTTAGTTTAAGTATTTTCCAATTTTGTTTTATATTCTCCACAACTTTATGGCTAACAAAATGTTGAGTAAATTCAACATAATTTACATTTTTTATTGTTCAACATTTGGACAGCTTCTAAAATTTTGTTATACAGTTTTAAATAAAAACTATTTTATACATACATATGTGTGTATGTGTATGTGTATGTGTGTGTACACCTTATCATGCTTTTTAATTTTGTTTTGTTTTACTTATCACCAGAACTGGAATTTTAGTTGCTACTTTAGGAGCACTCTGAGCATTATCAGAAGTAGTTACTTCAGTACATCCCTGGTAAGTGTACCAAGTATCACAGAATCCTGTTGAAACAGCAAGGGCTTTTAGCATAAAGTCTTCTTAGCCTTTAAAATCTTTTAGCATATTAAATATTGATGCTTCATTCTGAAGCATCACTAAGCCTTCAAATAATCTTTGTACATACGAATATATGATCCAAGACTTCACACATTCCCAGAAAAAAATAGAATAAAACATTTCAAGCATCTTTTTTACTAACCAATTTATAGCTTCTCTTGCAAAATGATGAATAAAGAGAAAACAAGTTGCAAAACAGCAGTTTACCTACTTCAACTACTGAGTGCCGTATGTTCTTCCATCCCTCTTCATGGACTTCCTCAGAGGCAAATTAGCAAAATTACAGGTGCCTTCTGGAAAAAGTGATTAGACCATCCAGAACTCCCTTGTGTTCTCTAAAAGACATTTTAAAGTTAACAACATTCCACCACGTTGTCAGATTTACAATTGATTCCGGTTTCCTCTGTGCAACTTATTCTGACAGACTGCTGGAAAACAAATATGCCTTTCACTCAGCGTTTGATTTTGAAGAAAAGTCATGCAAAGAAAACATATCAGCTGTGGCAAAACGCTTACAATTTCAGCGACTGGTTTCAAAAGTGATTTTAATGTGGTATACACTAAAAATAAGAGATTAGAGTAAGAAATGGTATTTGCCTGATGCCACGATATTACTGAACATTTTTTTATTTCTTCTTGTTCTTCTAACTTTGAATTAAAAAGCACCTCATCAGAGAGCTCCTCCTGACATCTTTAAATGGTTTCCAGCTACATTTCATAGTATTCAAGCCAGCTCAACTGTTGATGGAATCAGACACTTTGTAATTATATATTCATTTTTGTTTACTTGTTATTTTCTGTCTCTTCCACTACATGTGATCTCTGAGAGCAAGGACTATGTGAGTTTCTTATTCAAAACATTTTTAGTTTCTGGCTAAGTTTCTGGTACAAAGTAGATATTCAATAAATAACTGGGTATTGAATAAACTAAATAAATAAAACCATAAGTAAAATTCACAAGCACCAACTCTAATTAAGAACACCATCCATTGAACAGCTATATTTTTGGGCTGCATAAATAATGAGTATCTGTTCATCTAAAAATATTTTGATCCATGTACTCAGAATTTTTTTTCAGGACTGGCATCACCTCTTAAAACAAATTGAAAAGAAGTTTAGAATCAGAGATCATGCCAAATCTTTTTCTTTTAAGCAACAATTATAAGTAGAGACATGCAATTTGAACTCACATTGTATGGGAAAAGGCATCAGATGTCTATAGAAAAAGCAAACTGATCCTCCACAGGTGTCTACTGTAAAGCTCAGTCAGGGTGATAGAGGTGAAGCCACATGACACAAATATAGATGCCAAAAGTGAAATATACAATACATCATCTGTAGTCTTTTCTGTGTATGGCCATATAATTGTTCAGTTAGTGTAACACTTATTGATCAACTGTATAATAAATATAATGCTCTATTCTAGTCATTTGGAATACAACAATAACATGGCAAAGTTTCTCTAACTATATAAGCACAATAATTACAAGTAGTGATAAATGCTTTGAAGAAAATGTGAAAATGAAGACAAACAGTGATCGTGAGAGGAAACGGAGTTCTTTAGATACAAGGTGATGAGAAAAGACCTTATTGAAGAGGTATCATTTGAGCTAAGGCCTGAAATATAAAGAGGCACTCCTGTTAAGTTCTGATGGAAGAGCATTTCAGGTAGGGAAAAAGCAGAGAGGTCAAGTTTAGAAACAGGTTAGGTGTCTCTTAGGGACTAAAAGACCAGTATGATTAAAATGCACTGAACAAAAGGAAATGTGGTGAAAGGAGGGTTCATTTGGCAGAGTATTGTAAAGCAATGTAAGGACTTTGAACTGATTGTTTCTTTGTAGTCTTTAATCACTTACTCAACTGGCAGAAGTGGGCTGTCTGTATATTATGAGGACCCAGACCAAATAAAAAGGAAAGCACAAATCCCCCATACCCCACATTCTACAGTTAAATTGTCCATGTAAGATCTAACACCATAGACAGATGCTAGAAAAGAAGTAGAAATGAGAGCTCCTTAATTGTTCTAATAAAAGCCTATAGAACTCATTTACCCTCTTATAATAATCAGTTTTATTGAGAGTTCTTATGAAATTAAAAATGTAATTAGTTAAGCACCACTAACTTACTAATAAATACCATATGTATCTTTGCCATTAGATCTCCTATGGTATTTGCTTCAATATTGCTAATACCCTTCAGTATGACAATGTCTCTATTGAATACAATAGACCCTTAGATAACTCCCGCAGAAATTTCAAGTGGAATCAAAGAAAAAGTTCATATAGAAGCATTTTTTTTCTTCACAACTAAAAGGAACCTGAAAATGTCATTCAGTCTCTGTGACTCAAATATTTGAACAGCATTGAATACATTTATCAGATTTTCTAACTTTCCTAATGTAGTTTAATGAAATCACATTTCTAACCCTGGTTAGGAATTTTGCACGTAGGTCACGTTCATTGTTTGTACCAAAACCATACTTTGGAACCAGTGGAGAACACGGGATACAAGATCAGGATTTCCAGTCTTACTATAGTTTTTGATGCCTTATTCCTAAATAAGATCTTAAACCAAGGATTTATTTTATACAAGTATTAAAATGAAGGAGATTTCATTCACCAAATGAGATAAGTAATTCAGCAAATATTGCTAAAATTTTATCATTCAAGTCTGTATTTCTCTCATGCCTTAAGTGATAGTCACAACCTACAAAAAAAGAAAAACCAGAAAAATGTAAAATGTATACTGCTGGTTTTTCTAAAGCAAAATAATTTATGCTTAACGAATTTTGCTATATTACTAGCTATTTTTTTCTCACTTTTAAATTAGTCTTAGATGCCAGATGTTATTGGCCATTGGTCAGGAACTTAATAGGAGTTTTTCATGGAAAATGGACAAAAGAAAATGGTATATAACAGAGAAGTCAAAATGGTGTAGATGATAGAGGTTTTGTTCATCCGCTCTTATGACCACCTCAGAGTTGTGATGGAAACACAGAGCAAACAGCAAGCAGAGTCACCTGGAGTCTAGATGAACAAGCCGTACAACTAGAAAGAGAAATAAGAAATCACCCTGCAACAGGAGATGTGAGGAGGAGGTAGGATGGGAAGAGAACACGAAGCTGCCAGGACCCAAGTGGTTGAGTGTGACAGAGGCTGTGGCAGCTGTAGCCAGCAGCTGCAGATGCCTCTTAAAGGGGCCGTGTCCACAAACTGACTTTCACCGTATTGGACTCACTCACTCTGAGCACCAATGCCAGGCTAGCTGTTCCAGGGGCACCAGGGACTTAAAGGGAGATACTGAGTTGCTGGAGTGAGGGTTGAAAGTGAGGCTTTCTCCCAGGCAGAAGTGCTGGCAGTATCCATTGTTCCTCTGCTGAGCCTTCCCTACTCCCTGTGTGTGAACACAGTGTGGCCATAGATGAGACGTCATCAAACTGGACAATAGAGGTCACTCCACCCGGAGGATTCCCTGAAACTCCACCTCCCCCAACTCATGGCTCCACCCAAGCCACATCGAGTCCTTGGAGAGTCCTGTGCAACTTGCAGAGCAAGATCCAAGACCCACACTGGTGACAGCTGACCTAGTTTTCTGTCATAGTTTCTTGAGGCATCTGTGGATTGCTTGTTGAATCTTAACAGGTGATCCCAGAGGGATACAGCCTGGGGCTGAAATTGGCCTGCAGCTGAACCCCTCTCAGGATGTGTCTCTGTATACATACTACACAAAGCCACGCTAATAAGACCGGAAGACTTAGGAGCTTTGCTTAGTACATAGAAATAAACACAGAAAGGCAGCCAAAATGGGAAGACAAAGAAGCAGAAACCATATGAAAGAACAGAACAGAGATCCAGGAATAATGGAGTCAAGCAAACTAACAGATGCAGAGTTGAAAACACTGGTTATAAAGATGCTCAATGAACTTAGGGGAAGTGTAGATGAACTTAGTGGGAACTTTAACAAAGAGATAAAAAACATAAAAATAGAAATAGAAATTATAAAAGGGAATCAGTTGGAAATGAAGAATACATTACCTGAGATGAAGAGTGTATTAGAGGTAATTAACAGAGTGAATGAAGAAGAGGAGCAAACCACCAATACAGAGGATGGGGAAGCCAAGGTCACCCAATTATAACAGCAAGGAAAAAGAAGCCAAGACTATAATAATAATTTAAGTAGTTTTGGGGACAAAATTGATTGTAAAAACATCTGTGTAATAGGGGTACCTGAAAGAAGAGAGAGAATAAGAAGTAGAAAAGCTATCTGAAGAAATAATGATGAAAAACTTCCCTAACCTGGTGAAAGAAATATCCTTACAACCCCAGGAAGCTCAGAGAGTTTCAAGAGACCCACACCAAGACACATCATAATTAAAATGCCAAAGGTTAAATACAAAAAGAGAATCTTAAAAGCAGCAAGAAAAAAGCGGTTGGTTACCTACAAGAGAGCAGCCATAAGACTGGCAGTTGATTTCTCAAAAGAAACTATGCAGGACGAAAGGGCTTAGCACAAAATATTCAAAGAGATGAAAACCCAGGATCTACAACTAAGAATACTTTACCCAGCAAAGCTGTCATTTAGAGTCAATGGACAGATAAAGATCTTCCCAGACAAAAATAAGCTAAAAGAATTCATCAACACCAAGCCACTATTATAAGAAATGTTGGAGGAACTTCTTTAAGAAGGAAAAACATGTATTAAAATCATGAATAAAAATGGTAATAACTACATATCTATCAACAACTACCTCAAATGGAAAATAATTAAATGCTCCAACCAAAGGATAGGGTAGCAGAATGGATAAGAAAACAAGACCCCAACATATGCTGCCTACAAGAGATTCACTTTAGATTAAAAGATGCACGCAGACTAAAAAAAAAAAAAAAAGGATGGAAAAAGATATTGCCTTGATGGACCTAGAGGGTATTGCCCTAAATGAAGTAAGACGGATAGAGAAAGACAAATACCATGTGATTTCATGTACATGCAGGGTTTAAAGAACAAAATAAACAATAATAACACCAAAAATGAAAACAAATTCATAGATACAGAGAATATTTTGAGGGCCACTAAACAGAAGGGTGTGGGGGGATAGTGAAAAAGGGAAAAAGGATTAAGAAATACAAATGGATAGTTAGAAAATTGTCATGAAGATATAAAGTGCAGCATGAGGAAAATAGTCGACAATGTTGTAATAAATATGTAAGGGAGAAGAGGAATACTAGATTTAGTGGGGTGATCACTTGAGTTCTAATCCCTATGCTGTACAACTAAAACTAATATATTATTGTATGTCAACTATAACTGCAAAAAAAAAGTAACGTAACACTACCTTTTCCAGGAGTACAATATGGAAGGATTTATCAGATGAAGTTAAAAAGTGACAATTAGGTTTTGAAATCTCATTTGAAATGAAGAAATAGACCAAAGGAGGGGTACTCAAGGAAAGTTAACACCAGCTCTGTGCCAATGTCTGTGCCAGGCTCTAAAAAGAGGGATCCAATACCTGCCAAACATTTCTATCACTATCACCATTTTATTTGAAAGTTAATATTACTATGCTAAGAGGTAGTCAGTTCTTGTGACAATTATTGTATAATGTGCATCATAGCTGAAATGTGTGCTTTTTAACCACAGAAGTAATAGTATGAGGTAGCGGAAGATTTTGAGCAGAAACTTGGTGTATGAGTCCACTCTGCCTGCTATAACAAAACACCTCAAACCGGGTGGTTTAAAAAGAAATGTATTTTCTTACTATTCAAGAGGCTAGAAGTCTAAGATAGAGGGGCTAACAGAGTTGATTTCTGGCAAAGCCTCTCTTCTTTGCTTATAAATGACCACTTTCTTACAGTGTCCTCACAATGCATTTCCTCTATACCTGTGTGTGGGAGGGGGGAGGGGAAAGAGACACACACACACACACACAGACACACACACACACGCACACATCTCCAGTGTCTCTTCCTCTTCTTATAAGGATAACAGTCTTGGATTAGAGTCCCACCCTTATGACCTCACTTAATCTTAATTACCTTATCAAAGGCACAAACACAGTCACATTGAAGGTTAAGGCTTCAACATATGAGTGGGGGTAGGAGACAAAATTTAATCCATCACACTTGGAAACCTGGGTTCTACCCTTGGCCTTGACATTAAGTTCCTTCAGCTGATCCTTCTCTACTCTTTTTGTTTTTTTTTTCCTTTTTGTTTTTCCATGTGTAAAATGAAGATCAAATGGATGATCTCTATGTACCACAAAAATTAAATTTAGAGATTAATATTTTAAGTAATAAGTGAGAGAAAATTTCCCTTCTATAACTTGAATACTGGGATGATTTATAATGAGCTATAATATTCAGTATTTATTTTAATCTACTAAGTTATTTTAACTTACAGAGGATACAATTTAAAAGTTGTATAAAGAGACACTCAATGAGACTATAATCATCAACTCCTCTCAACCTCAAAAACCAACATCTTAAATAATACATTGTAAGGTAATGCCAACAATGAATTCCAAGATTCAGTCTATTTAAATACTTCAGCCACAATATTTGTTGACATGATGATTCATCATAAAACATTAATCTAGTAAGTGCCTTGGGAGTTTACAAACACATACATGTCAAAATGTTAATTAATTAAAATGAATTAAATTTAGAAAAACTATTATTATCCATGCCCGGCGATTTAGGCAAAGAAAGAATTAGGTCCTGTTCACCCTGCTGCTTAATAAGTAGAACACTGGATTAATTACCAAGAATCACAGACAGATTGTTGTTATTTGGACATGCTACTCAAAAAGTCAGATTTCCAAGCACAACAGATTTGAGCTTCAAGGTATAGTGCTAGAGTGCCAGGTCATTAAGCATGACTGGAAGTCAGGTTTCAACTGCAATCCAGAGTTCACATGAAGTCACAGATATACATTCTAGCATGAAGTAAGGCAGGAACCGAAGGCAGAAATAAGGTTGAGACTGGAAATGAGGTGCACAGAAAATGGATTAAAGAGCTGCTTTCTCATCACCCCTTTTGTCCAAAACTGCAACAGTTTTCCTCTTGAGATCTTTGAAATGTGCTACTTCAGCCTCTGACAGAGAACATTAGGTACCATAATTTAGCTGATATATGCTCATGACTTTGCTGCCTGAACTTAAATAGTACATTCCATTCTACAATTTCAACATAAGGGACAAAATGAACAAGAACCCCATAGTCTCAATCCTCACCCTTTAGAAGCTGGTAATTGGTGAAAGTGGCTATAATGAAGAGCCCAAAAGAGGAAAATGCAATTAACCAGGAGTTCTGTATAGTATCTAATTTGATTTTCTTGGCTTGTTAGCTCAGCTGTTTGGAGTGTGGTGTTAATGAAGTCAAGATTGCAAGTTCAATTGCCATATGGGACAGTTAGCATCACTCATTTCCATGGCTACTGACCAAATGAGTTCTATTGGTCACAAGAGGAACAAGACAAAAGAGAATGAATTAGAGAAAAATCTATTACTATGACTGTCAAAATAAACTCAAAGCACTACTGTTGAGGGCAGGGTTGCAGTGTGAACTTCATTGTAATTATTTAAAACAGAATAGTTTACAAAGTTCTGAGAAGGGAATTTTAAGAGGAAACTTTAGACTTTCTGAACACTATTGGTTTCCTTTACCAAATCAGGTAGACTGCCTGATAACCCTATCAGAGTTGTTCTTTAACTGAGTTCTCAGACTTCTTAATTCTAATATAACTGGAAACATAGATTTCAGTTGAGGTGGATCTAATATATGACATGAGAGAGAAAAGCAAGGGAAAGAAATAGTCTTCAGGGCCAAACAGGGAAAAGAAGCAGAAATAAGGAAAATAAAGGCTGTCAATGGAAACATCAGAGAAAAGACAGGCAATTTCTTCACCATTTGCTCAGTCTGAGGCAGACCTAGTAATCAGACAGGCCCACTCATCTTATGATTGGGCTCTGTTTCCCCTTACAGTTATGATCTTTTTTAAGTTATGTGAAGGAAAAGTCATAGGCAAACCCTGGCTTAAACCAATTATAAAAGATTCCAAAGACATCCACATAATTGCATTATGTCAAGGGAAAAATTTCAGGCAGTTCCTCTTTATCCCTACATCCAAGGACCACAGACCCATATCTTACAACTGCGTGCTGTAATACTCAACACGTATGTAATATGTAATAGCCACTCTGTTATACACAGCTAGCACGTCTGGAACTCAGTTTCATGATATTCCCAGAGAAATGTGAGAGAAAGAGGTGGAGCAAAATTAGCTTGTTTGGCAAATTCTCTTCATAATGCCACAGATGATAAAGAAATCTGGAGCAAAATCAGTGAACAAATTAACTTTGCGGGGAAGAGTTAATTCTTTGAGAACCAAAAATAAGTGCACAGAACACTTGCAATTCACCATTTCCATATTTTTAAGTTATTGCATTTATTTATTAATTAATCCATTTTTATAAAAAATTACCGATGTGACATTAATAAAATCAAATAAGTTTCAAGTGTACAATTAAACAATATGTCATATATACATACATACATATATACATACATATATATATACATATATATATATATATTGCATTGTGTGTTCACCACTCAAAGTAAGATTATCTTCCGTCACAAAATATTTAACCCTTTTTACCCGTTTCTAACCTCTCCACTATTTCCATTTTTAACCCACAAATCTGGCTCCTCACTTTGTCCCACCCTGCTTTACCTACAGGAAAAATAAGTGACATCTCTTGTCCTTTCATTCTTAAGAAAAACAAGTCTTTTCTGGCAGGTTTTGGGAAAAGCCCAAGATACAAGTTATATTCAGAGATCTCCACAACTTGCAGGAATGTTCTGGGACTCGAATGTCTTTGTGGGAGACGGAAAAAGCCAGGTACTATCACTCCAGACACATACATTGGACAGTAATCACAGGATAGATTATTCTCTACTTGACATTATATGAACAAAAACAAGTAGTATACTATTAGATGTCTTTACATAGTGACTTATTTTAAAAAATCATTTCTAAACTTTTCGGACTCTCCCCTTTTTCTATTATAATAATAATAAACTTTTTCTATTATAACAACAGAGACAAAAGTCTTTTTAGTGAGAAGTGTGAGAGGAAAGGGACAGACAATTAACTAGTGGTCTACTTAGTTTCAGGAAAACTGCCTGAACAGCATTCTGTTATCTTGCAATAATAGGGCCATTTATGTGTGTCACATTTTCATTTTCAGGTCTGTGTTCATTTTAATTACTTTCGTTTGAATACTCAGTCTTAACTTTTTCCCTTGCACATACCTTGCTAATCAAAATGTTTGATTCATTAACACAGCTAGGAGTTACAGCACTTTATTAATATACTAATTTAAGTAACTAGTTCTAGTATTGCAATTGCAAATACTAAGGCCAGACATAATGATATTTTAAGTGTCTTAGGAATGTCAGATAAGAACTGTTGTTAAATCAGACAAGCATCGACAGTAAGCTGTAGAGCTCTCATGCCCCCTGTTGGTTAGTTACTTGAGAATCAAATTAAATTTAAATCATTTTGTATACAGAGAAAAATATTCAATGCTTACACTTGAATCTAGTTTAAGCCATAAACTAAAAAACTACACACGCACATGCACAAACGCATACATACACACACATGCACAGAATCCCTCTGATTTCACTTTTGAATTAAAGCTAAAAGAAAAACAAGAGATTAGAAAAGAAAGTAAATGTTGCAATAAGTGTGAGAAAGCACCTGCACCCATTTATATTAAACTGTTGATGTGTATTAACTACACACTAGGTACTTTTTCATACAATGTTAACAAAGAGCACAGACTTTTCAAACAAGAAGCCCTAAATTTGAATCAAGGGAGTTTTTCTTCTATCACACTGAACCATAGAAACATGGGAAAATGAGTATTTTTATCTTGGAAATAATATAGATTATAATTTTTATTGCACATTGTAGTTATAAAGAGTAAAAGAGTGGTGACTTATGTGAAAGTGCCTAATAAGCATACAGTAAATGTTGTTATGTTAGTTTATTCTGTTTCTTATAATAACTATAATATAAACATTACATATATCCCCATTTTATTGATAGAAAAATTGAGGTGTAGAGAGAGAAAAAAACTGCAGCTAGAAAATAGTAATGCTGGCAGTAAAAGACAACATTTGTCTTCAACATAAATATTCATCTTCTTGTGTTATATACCCTGGAACTTTATTACAACTCTTTGCTACAAAATCACATCCATACAAGCTACTCTCTTTGAATTATATCCTATAAAATTTGATAAGCAAAATTCAAAGAAAAAAGTTGTAGTCTTATTTCTAAAAGTATCCTGGACAATATTTTAATAAAGATTTTGCTGTGTTAGAAAAATCGTGGGCTATTCTCAAAAAAAAAAAAAAAATGAAAAAAAGAAAACATCTACATTTCAATGACAAAGGATTTGTTATTTGACAGATATTTACTCTTGGTGAGTGAATTATACTATTGCTTTGCTTTTGTTACAATTTAACTTATTAGAAATACCAGCTACTAGAAAGATCTAGGTAGTTTCTATGCCTGCTCAATGCATAAATGTAAAGTAATTGTTAAAGATTTCGATTACTATATACACATCTATAAGCAGAATTAAATATTTCTGTTGGTACAGAGACTTAATTACTTAGTAGAACTGGTAATATTTTCAACAAAATTAAGCAGTTAAAATATTCAAGTTTTTCAAATATCTACAATTAGTATTATAGAAATTATCTGTGATCGTTCACTTCAGTAATTAATAAAACTTTTAAAAGTATGCAATCACAAATATATTGATGGTGTTTGTCTACCAGTGCTTTAGGTTTTATATTATTCAAAGTTGTTTGACATATCTCAGTATTCTAATTTTTACAACAGAGAGTAAGCCACATTTGTGAGCAAATAAATACACACTCATTTTCATTTCAGGATAATGTGGAAGAATATAACGACTTAAATATCTGCCCACTCATAGTCATTTCCTAGATAGATTAAAAATCAAAGTTAATTAGGCCAAAGCATCAATTTTTGATGGGTCTGGAATTTGCACATATATATTTAATAATGAATAATTACAGGTTTTTTCTTTATCAGCAAAGACATGTGCCATTATAATTGTATTAATCTTAGTGGAAAGTGATGAGCTAAGGTGATACAAGTCAATTATGCTTTTGTAAATGGGATAAACTAAAACAAATAATTACATATTAGAACTCCAAAGGTGCGTTACAGGACAGTGATACATTGAAATCATTCTTGTAAATTCATTTACTTATTCATTTACTTACTCAAAAAATATTTATTGACTTTTCATTATGTATACCAAAAGGATAATTAGGTGTAAGCCTAATTAATCACATGCTAACTAACTGATATATAGGAAACTATCTCATGTCTTCAAATCTCTCTTATCCGTAAAGCAGGTATGAAAATGCCAGCTTCATAAAATTTCTGTAGGATTTAAAATGCAGTAGAAGTACAGTTCCTGGCATTTAATAGCTCTGTAATAAATATTATCTTGATCTAATCTTGAAGGTTTTTTTTTTTTTCTAAAGTGGGCAAGTCATTCCATTTCTCTATAATGGTTTCTTGATCTATAAATTGTTGGACAAGAATATGTATGAGGTCCTTTTTGGATCTAACTTTCTATGTTCCTGCAATTCCACCATTCCTAAATGTCAGAAAGAGATATGAAAATACTGTGTCACATTCTTCTCTGCAATGTACTTTTTAAATGAAACCTGTGTCAATCTCGTTTCATAACTTGAGCTGAGGTATGTAGAGTGGTGGAATGCTTCAAAAAAATATGCAAACAAAGCTTTTAGGTTTCATTATACTATTCTGTATTACTTAGAAAAACTTTAATCATGTGTCTTAAAATATTTCTTAACAACATGTATACAATATGAAAGAACACAGAGTTATAGAAAGTGCCTCTGTCATATATGTGGTTATCTTAGAATAAGTTTTTGTTGATGCCTAAATATGGCAAAAAAATCCTTTAATAAACACAAATTTGAAACTGAAAATAACATCATAACTTTGAGACTGTTTTACTCACAAAATCTCTTTATTATCCATTGTTCTCTAGATGCTGTATTTTTCTGTACTAATAGATGTGTTTTGTCTATTATATAACACAGGGGCAGTTTGGAATGCTAATTGTTAAGCTATGAAGAAAATAAAAAGGTTAATTGACAAATTTTTAGACATTGTAGGAACCTTACTTCTGGTGTCCTTAGTTTACATTCAAGAACTCTGGGGTAGTTTGAACAACAATCTGTTTCTAGTTCTCTGTGCTTTTCTAGGTCTCTGTGCTTTTCAGTTGAAATTGGCCTACATTTGTCAAATTTATAAATATCCTGACAAATTGTCAGGAAATGACCTTCCCTACAATTGCCTTACTTAGGGTCAACTGTGCATAGAAGTATCTTGAATGTTAGCTCTTTTTGTGGGGCCCACACCCTCATGACACAGAGGCTTTGGTAGGCTGTCAGGAGGGATAAAGGAAGGGAAAAAATTAGACAAAAACAGAAAGACTTTCTTTATAAAACCTCGCCCTCAGCCTTTCTTATAAATATACCTTCTGACTCCCTCATGTTTGCTACATGTTAAAAATAACAATAATAAAAAAAATAGACCAGCTATTAGTCACAGTGAGAAAAAAACATCACAGCAGATATGTGTAAATTCCTTTTGTAAATAAATAAGAAGTATATATTGCATGTTCCTCAAAAAGAGTAATAGAAAGGATTTCGGAAACATATGGCAGTGAGAGATGTCCCCAGATCTCTCCCTTGAAACAAAAATAAGCTGAACATCTAAAACTCAACAACAACAACAAAAAGACACCCAAACTGCACACCAACACATCTGAGCATGGAATCTGCGCATAAGAGCTACCACAGGTCAGAACTCCGGGTGTCAGGTGGTGGACTGGGAGAAATGAAGAAGCTGCCTCTCACAGCTACCGGAGCTCCCTGTAGGAGGAGGGAGAGAGGTGAAGGTACAGCAACTTCCATGAACAACTCTGCCTGGGACTGCTGTGAGCTTCATGTGGCTGGCAGCAGTTCCCAGTCATCAGGGCAGAAGGCAGAGAAACTGACAGCACAGAAACAAAAGTTAATTTTTACCGATTGCGGTTGCAAAAACAAGGCTGAGCCACAACCCCTAACTCCCAACCCAGAGGGTCCCTCTCCCATACCCTCCAAGAATAAACACCACAGAGCCCCAGGGGAATCTGAGCAAATGCTACCAAAATTGTTGCTAACACTGACAGAGACTGAAACTGAGAGTAGCAAGCTTTATTAATTATCTGTAAGAAAATAAAAAGGCATTTTTAAGGCTTTATATAAAGCAGGGACCCAAGAGACTTAGACACCACCAACTAGAAACCAAAAGAAAAGCACTTTCATAGCAGCAGGCTAAAGAGAAACCTTTATATAATAAATTTTATTTCTAGGAAAAAAAGTAGAATACATTTTCTTTAATGCCCAGGAGG
Organism: Eidolon dupreanum; assembly: GCA_028627145.1. Classification (NCBI taxonomy): domain Eukaryota; kingdom Metazoa; phylum Chordata; class Mammalia; order Chiroptera; family Pteropodidae; genus Eidolon; species Eidolon dupreanum. The sequence continues at coordinate 26,126,812 of CM053507.1, forward strand.
AGAAACAGTTCATTAAACACCATGAACAACCAAGATGATAAGTCACCTCAGAAAGAAAGAGAAAAATCTCCAGAAAATAAGCTTACAGACATAGATATATGCCACTTAAATGACAGAGCATTCCGGATAGTACTTCTGAAAAGACTCAGTGAATTCCGAAACAAGTCATATTAACAATTTCAGGAATTGAAAAAACACCTAGATGAAAACAGCAAGGAAATTGAAACCCTCAAAAAGAACCAAATAGAACTTCTGTAGATAAAAAATACACTGCAAAAGTTGAAAAATGAAATAGCAAGCTTGGGAAATAGAGTCAACCAAATGGTGGAAAAGATCAGTGATATTGAAGACAGAAATCTAGAAATAAATCAAAAGAAAGAAGAGAGAAACCAAATAATGAAAAACAATGAAAGAGAAATACAAGAACTAGTTGATACCATCAGGAGAAGAAACGTAAGAATAATGGGCATTATTGAAGTTGAGGAAAATGAGCAGGCACTACAAAAAATTTTCAGACAAATAGTTAACAAGAATTTTTCAAAGCTAAGGAATGAGCTGGAGCCTGGAATTTAAGAAGTCAATAGAACACTCAATTATCTCAACCCAAAAAGGCCTTCACCAAGACACATTGTATTAAAATTATTGAAAATCAATGACAAAGACAGAATTCTCAGGGCAGCAAGGGAGAAGAAAATGGTAATTTATAAAGGAAACCCCATTAGATTATCCTCAGACTTCTCAGTGCAAACCTTACAAACCAGAAAGGAATGGAATCAAATATTTAAACTATTAAGTGAAAGAAACTACCAGTCTAAAATAATGTATCCAGCCAAGCTTTCCTTTAGATATGAAGGAGAAAATAAGACCTTTCCAGACATACAAAAATTGAGGGAATTCTCCACTACAAGGACTGTACTACAGGAAATACTGAAAGGAGTCATCTCACCTAAAACAAAATGACAAAAGAAAATACATAATTAGGAGCAAATTGACTATCAGACAAATAGAAGCAGAGGAGTGCAACCCTTACTAAGAACAGGGCATTATAAACTTAAATAATAAAAGAATTGCTATAGCAAGATAGTTATTAACGTTCAGTATACATAGGGACAAATTGAGATAACAATGACTGAAAAGGGGAGGATTCAAAGGTCCAAATTTGCAAAGGGGAATGAAGATAAGCGCGTGCAGAAAAACATAGATGACTCTATAGACATAACGATCTTTTACATATTCGTAATGGTAACCACACACAGAAGACTCAGAACAGAAGTTTATAACATAAAACAAGAAGAACCAGAAGGAAAACCCACAAAAGCCAACCAAAATAAAGAAAATAGAAGCACAAGAACAAAGAAGCAATGGAAACACCAAGCTACCAGAAAGCAAAATATAAAATGGCTATAAGAAGACCTCATATTTTAATAATCACCATAAATGTAAAAAGACAGAACTCACCAATAAAAAGGCACAGAGTTGCAGAATGGATCAAAAAAACAAAACCCAACCATATGCTGTCTCCAAGACACATCTCAGCTCCAAAGACAAATATAGACTAAAGTGAAAGAGTGGAAAATAATATTCAAGTAAATGGCATTCAGAGAAAAGCAGGAGTAACAGTACTAATATCAGATGAAACAGACTTAAAAATAAAAAAGGTAAAGAAAGATACTAAGGGACACTTCATAATGACAAAAGGAATCATGCACTGAGAAGACATAACATATATTATTAATACTTAATGCTCTTGATCAGGGAGCCCTGAAATATGTAAAGTAATTACTAACAGAACTAAAGGGTGAAACAGACTAAAACGCTATCATAATAGGGTATCTACAACCCCACCGTTAGATATGGACAGATCATCCAAATGAAAATCAATAAGAAAATAATATCCTTAAATGACACATTAAGACCAAATGAACATAATTAACATTTACAGAGCTTTCCATCCCAAAACAGCTTCTTATACATTCTTCTTGAGTGCACATGGAATATTCTCAAGAATCAACCACATACTGGGACAACGAGATAGCCTCAACAAATATAAGAGGGTTGAATTCATACCAACTGTATTATCTGATCATAATGCTTTGAAATTAGAGATCAACTGCAAAAAGAAATCAGGAAGAACCACAAATACATGGAGATTAAACAACATGCTACTATAGAATAATTGGGTCAGAGAAGAAATAAAAAGGAGAGATCCAGAGATACATAGAAACGAATGATAATGATAATATAACATATCAAAACTTTTAGGACATGGAAAAAGTGGTCATAAGAGGAAAGTTTATATCATTACAGGCCTATCACCAATAACAAGAACAAGTCCAAATAAACAGCCTAACGCTTCATTTTTAAAAACTAGAAAAGGAAGAACAAATGAAGCCTAAAGTCAACAGAAGGAAAGAAATCAAAATTAAAGCAGAAATAAATGAAATTGAAAATAAAAACAATAGAAAAAATAAATGCAACAAAGACCTGGTTCTTTGAGAAGGTTAATAAAATTGACAAATCCCTGGCCAGACTCAGACAAAATCAGGGATGAAAGAGGAGGAATTATAACTGATTATAGCAGAAATACAAAGGGAAATGCAAATCAAAACCACAATGAGATATCATCTCACACCTGTTAGAATAGCTATCATTAACAGGACAAGTAATAACAAATGCTGGAGAGGATATGGAGAAAAAAGAACCCACAAACACTACTGGTGGGACTGCAAATTGGAACAGCTACTATGGAAAACAATATGGAGGATCTTCAAAAAACTAAGAATTGATCTACCATATGATCCAGCAATCCCACTACTGGATATTTACTCCAAAGACTTGAAAATCCATATCCAAAAAGATATTTGCACACCAATGTTCATAGAAACATTATTCACAGTGGCCAGGACATGGAAACAATCTAAGTGTCCTACAATAGATGCCTGGCTTAAGAAGGTGAGGTACATATATACAATGGAGTATTACTCAGCCATAAGAAGAGATAAAATATTGCCATTTGCGACAACATGGACAAACCTTTAGATAATCATGTTAAGAGAAATAAGCCATACAGAAAAAGTTGACAATCACATGATATCATTCATATGTAGGATATAAACCTAAAAGTAACACATGAGCAGGACAAACAGAGATTCATGGACATGGACTATAGACTAGTGGTTACCAGAGTGTAGGAAGCAGGAGAGGAGGGGGTAGGTAGATAGTTAAAGGGGGTAAAATATAGGGGGAGTAGGGGTAGGGTGAAGTGGGTAAAGGGGATCGAAATATGATAGCTAAAGGCAACTGGACTATGGGTGGTAAACACACATTAGAATGTACAGATGTCAAATTATATTGTACACCTGAAAATTATATAATTGCATTAACCAATATTACCCCAATAAACTTAATTTAAAAATAAAATAAATTATGGCATTGAGTAAAGTTTTAAAAAAGAAGGTAACAGAAAAACATTACATTGTTACCATAAGAAATTAGGATTATTAGTCAATGTTAATGTGTTTTATAGATGTCAACCTAAATAAAAGATGTTACTTTGGTGATGATAATAAATCATTAAGATTCTTTCAGTAAAATTTCTATTTCAGAGATTCATTGAATTTATAATGATGCTTTCTTCACCTTTTAAAACTTTAAAATGTATTCAACATAAGGTCAAATGAGGGTAAAATTAAAATGCCCTTATTTAATGCTTGGAGGTAGTGATTAATTGCAACTAGGGGAGAAGATGGAAAAAGGGAGTAATGTGTTAGAGTCACCTGGAGATTGTGCATGCATAAACAGAGGCATTCCAGAGATTTTAGGAATTACTGACATAGTAAATCGCTATGTATCTTTCTGGCGTATCAGAGTAAAAAATACACTAAAGACGATAGGTCCAGATTACTCTTCCAAAATACCTTCAGTTTAGAAGATAGCATGATACATGTCCATAACAATGACATGTAAATGACTCTTACTACCAGAATGCTGTATAGATGAAAATAATAAAATAGCTAGAATTTTGTAAGTATCTACTCTTATCCTGGCACTGTTCTAATCAATTTACTTGTCTTATTTGCAAATATACTATTTAACACTCTCTAGAAGAAAAGAGATAGCAGTGTAAAAGCTCAATAGGTGACACAAATGAGTCTTAGAGAATTGAAATAGTTTTTTCAAGTTGCACACCTTGTAAACATCAGAAGAAATAGGACCGAGATGTGCTTAACATCAATTACCTCAGAGTGCTTCCTGTCCTCAGACATGTTTGGCAATTTGACTCAAAGATGTGGTCAGATGGGGTTCAACATTCTTTTATAACAGTACATGTAAGTATAGTCTTATCGATTTCTTCTTCCTACTTTAAATCTCTCCCAATTAAGTAGAATTAAAATTACTTACCTGTGTGTGATTTTTCTTCTCTCAAATAATTTTAGTTATTTGCCCTATTTCACAATAAACCACAATAGTATTGAAAGATTGGCATGGTTTAGTGACGGGGTATTATAAGAAAGCATCCCCTGAGTTGGAATTGCTTTACAAGAGGCAATCATAATACCAACTTTCAATAATTTCAGGTTAATCTTGCCCATAATGAATTTCCCTACATATTTCAACAGCAACTTTCAGAGATTAATTTCTCAAGTTCTATAATGTGATTTCAATGTATGCAGTGCAAAAAGCTAAATAATTAATGTGTTATTTAAAAAAAAACAGAGATAGAAGTTCACACAAGTAATAGATTGTTTTTTTTTTTTTTTCAATTCTAAAAGGAAAATGATTTGTCTCTGAAAACTTTTATTTTTTTCTAGATGACATACTTTAGCCATGAAATCCCAAGTCTATATTTAACTACAAAGTTCTTTTGACATACATCAAGTTCAAAGAAAACAATCTGTGCCTGGCAAAGCAGATTTTAAAACATCCCAATATGATATTAAATGATAATGATCAAATTCTAAAGGCATAGTCAACCCAAATAACCAGATGAATTACAACCGGTTACCTCTGTAAAATAAAATATGCAGCATATTCTTCTACCTGATCCTCCACCCAAGTACTGAATTATGTCTAGCTAAGTAAGTATGAAAATATGAAGTCTTTATATTTATCAACTTTATAATTTCCTTGGTGTTTAGTAACTAAAGTCTAATAATCTCCAACTAGAATTACATGAAATACATTGAAATTGAAGAATAAAATATATTTGTAAAATTTTTGAAAAATCGAAAGAGAACTGGAATATAAATGATTGTGTAATGACAGGAATATGTCAGAATAATTTCTTAAAATAAAAGCTAAATTTTCTGAGAGCAAGGCTTTTAATTGAGCTTACTTTCTTTATCAATATAAAAATCCTTTTGAGGAAGAAAGAGGGTGGCATTTTTCTTTTTAATACTAAAATAGATGAATTTTTTTTCCTGGTTATAAAATTAATCAGTGAGATTTTATTTGGGAAAATAGGTCATTATTGAAGTACATTGAGTATTTTAAAACTAGATATAAGTAGTGGTTGCACAACATTGTGAATATACTAACTGCCACTGAATTATTCACTATAAAATGATTAATTTTATTTTATGAAAATTTAACCTTAATTTAAAAGTGCATAGAATAAAGTAAATATTATATTTCTATTTGAAACAATAAGGTAACTATATAAACATTATATATTATTACATTTAAAAAGTTTCAGGGCCGTGTATTGTGTGTGTGTGTGTGTGTGTGTGTGTGTGTGTGTATCTTTTGAATATGCATTTTTGATTCCCCCTACCCAGCTACCAAATATCAACCCCACACCTTTCCATCTTCCTTGCTGACAGTTATCTTAGGGTTTCACCTTTTAGAGTGCTCAGGTAAGATGTTACCCTCCTAAGTCCAGGGGAAGAGAAACGAGGACACGATTAATAAAATTTAATTATAGACATTCCCCTTAGTAATGAAACACAAGTCTGCTTCTGGAAAAAGCTGTCCTCACTAGTAAAAAGAAACATATGTGAAGAAACGTCTTTCTCTTTTGTGATGGGTATTGTGATGTCTCTTTCTGATATTTGGAACTGCTTTAATCATCTTGCGACCATGAAAAGAGACATTGAAACATGATAAAGAAAGCCTTGAGTTATAGGCATCATCGTGCCATGGACTTAACCTCCAGACTACCAGAAGTTGTCACGTCCAGACTTTTGTTATGTGAGCTAGTAAATTTTTCTCAGTGTCAAAGGCACTTTAAATAAAATATTTTATTACTTGGAGCTGAACACATCCTACTTGATACAGTATGATTACAAATTCTCATTTTTTGTGAGAAAAACAATTTGGTATGAAAAATATATAAATAAAACATTACATAGTCTTCTATGATTATAAAATATATAAATATATGGACATATATTTAAAAATTTCTTGAAGGCAACACACAAATGAGTAATCATGATTATCCTAGGAAACAGGAAAAGGTAAGAGGAAAGGAGCATCACTTTTTACTTCATAGAGATTTTGTTTGGATTTATTTATTTAACAATAAATGTATGTTACTTATTTGAATCTAGCAATAGATGTAAAATAAAAAGTAAATGTTAATCATCATTCAAAAATAGGGGGAATAGAGCCTCCAAATTTTCTTTAAAAAATTTGTATACATTTTATGTCGGTTAAGTCTTAATTATCTGCAATGAAAAATGTCTTGGTTAAAATAACCAACCAAAGTAAGGTTGAGTTAGAGCTTACTCTGTGGAAGACTGAAACCAAGGATATATATATACCATCAAGACTTTTGTCTTTTCATCTCTCATCATTGCTTTTCTGTTTTTTGAGACTGGCCCATCCTAGTGAAAAGTTCAACTAGAGATTCTGGCCTATGCCAAATTCTCAGAACTTCACAACCAAAATAAAGGCCCTTCACTTCTAGCACTAAGTTGACCAATCTTGTCAGCTTGAGTGATGTGCCCTTTGACTAATCACTGTGATAGGCAGTGAGACAAAAATTTGTCCTGAATTAAATATCGAGTCTCCTAAAACCCAAGGTACATCTCACAGACCTGGCTCCCTGGAGCATCTCTGTGAGCAAAAAACCACCTCCATTGTGTTCCCTACACATTTTTTGCCCTGAGAGTGACAGTTCTCTGGTACTTCCCTCCTATTTTATAGACAATAAGTAACTTGCCTGTCAGGCTGTGGCATTACAGGGGTAAAGGAGATGAGTACAGAGCCTGCAGCAATCTCTGGGCTAAGCTTTGCAAACTAACATTCCCAATATTTTCTTTAAACATTTTTGAGTGTATTAATTTGCCAAGCCTGCCATAACAAAGTGCTATAGACTGTGTGGTTTAAACAACAAAATTTATTTCCTCGCAGTTCTGGAAGGTAGAAATCTGAGATCCAGGTGCCAGCAGGGGTGGTTTCTCCTGAAGACTGTGAGAGAACAATTTGTTCCAGGCCTCTCACTTGGCTGTAGATGGTTGTCTTCTCCCTGTGTCTTCACATTTACTTTCCCCTGTGTCTGTGTCCAAATTTCTTTTTTTGTATAAGGACATCAGTCATATTGGTTTAAGCGTAGCTAAATAAACTCATTTTAATTTAATTACCTCTATAAAGATCCCATCTCCAAATAAGGTCTCATTCTGAGCTACTTGTTAAGACTTCAACATATGTATTTGGCAAGGCGGACACCATTCAGCCCATAGCAGTGAGTAAGATGAAGAATCTCATGGGATTAAGCACCAGTATTAAAATACCTATGCCTAAAGTGATATTATTAAGTATAAAACTTGAGAATTAAAGAAGTAGAAGGAAAGATATGATCGAATGTTTGTTTGAATATTTATAATGGTCCAGGTGCTGTGAGGAGTTATTTTCCAACATTTGTTTCCTAACAAACCTGTTACTTTAGTATGGATAAAACCTTAAGATTTAAGGATTTAAAATAATTTGTCAGAATCACAAAGATTAGTGACAAAGATGGGATTTGAACAAATGTCTATCTTTCACCATGTCTAACTCTGTCTTCTCAATCACAACAAAATGCAGTCAGGTGTTTTTAAATTAATTTTAATAAATAAATTTATCATTTAATATAAATAAACATCAACCAATAAGTCTTGTCTTAGAAATCACAAGCAAAATATATAATTAAAGCAATTATAATATAAAACATTTTTCATAAACCTTTTCTGATTAAAGATATGTTTTGTGTCTGTCCATGAAAAGGTGTAGTTCTGGTATGTATTTTTTTCTTTAGTCAAGGAACTCTGTATCATCTTGAGGCTCAATTATCATCATCATTATTATTAGTATATGATCATTATCATATTTGAATCACATATTACAGTTTTTAAAGTTTTGTAAACTGTGTTTCTTCATTTGATCCACTTAATGACTCTGATGGGAAGCTGAGAATCAGAGGAAAAAAAAGTGACTCAGATAATATCACAGAAGTGTTTTGATCGGCAACCCAAGTCTGTTACATTTCAAGGCAGAGGGAAGTCTTATAGTTATTAATGAGTTGTTTACTATTGCCTTTTATAGTCTATTATAGACTCTTTTATTATATATTCCTCTTATTCCAAATGGCCTCAATGTTTTGGTTTTTTTTTCTGATTACAGATTCTATAATCCGTGGAAGTGAGCAAACCACTCAAACTGTTCAGAACAAAGAGAATTTGCTTTTAAAAATTCACAATGCGTAAACCTCATGGTAATTGTTTTTTTTCCTCCTTAAATCACAGAAATAATGTGTATATAAATAGTGTTTTCATGAGAATTAAAATAGTAACTACAATGATAATACTTAAAAATAGCTCAGTGAAGAAACTCTCTGGGCTTGAGGAGTTTCTTCAGTAAAAATATTTAGAGAAATATGTGCTCATTCTTAGCTGAAATGACCAAATAATCAAAATATGTGCATTTTTAATCACATGGCATTATGTCATATCAGTGTCCCTTGTTACATTAAAAAAAATTACATTAGTTATATATAGAAGTGATGTGATCCAGTTTTATATTGGAAAAGGATGATGATTTGGAAAAAAATAATTACATTTCTCATTTTCTTCTTTTGAACTGTGTGTTCCGTTTTCAGCTGATAATTTCAGTTACCCGAGGAGCAATTAAAAAGACTGATTTGTTAGCAACCAATCTCAATTTTTCTGATAAAGTTGATGGAATGCTTAGTGGTAATGGAGGCTAGAATGTATGTTATTAAGATATTTTTCTGGGTCATCCAGGTGATGGGGAAGACTTGGAAGCACTCTTATAGACCATCCGTATTCACTGTGGAAAATAATTTTTAGAATCATTGCAAAGGTAATTTAGAATCAAAGAAACACTCTGTTCCTGTACACAAAATCACATTTGGTGAGACTGACATTTCTAGGTCTCTGCCGACCATAACATCAAGAGTGGATTATACTTAAAACCGTCATCAGATTGGATTTGGGAGGCATTTTTGAACCGTGCCATCCCTAACCACTTGTAACAATTATAAATTTTAGAAAGTAACTTAGACTTTTTAGTATTTCATAGTCCTCATTTGTAAAGTGACAACAATAATAACAATATCAGTAAGATTGCTATAAGATTACAGTAAGCTCTGAATCAGTATAAATATGTCAAATATTCTTGATTTCTTTTCCTTGTGAATTATCTTACTATCATTCAAAATACAGAATAATCTCCTCTTTGAAGCTTCCCTGAAATTACTTAGTCAGAAGTAAACTGTCTCTTTTTTATGTGCTCATGGCATTTGGCTAAGTTCTCTGCTATGTTTACTTCACTTATTTTGTGTCATATCTATTTGTGTACATTAATCAGCTCCATTAGGTTTTAACCATCTTGAGACTGGATACCTTTTCCTTATCATTTTGGTGATCTTTAGTGTTTAGCACAGGGCCTTATACAGTTAATCCTCAAGAAATATTTATTAAACTGCACTAATGAAGGCTTCCAACAGTGAGACTGCATGAGGTGACCATTTCTCCTTTCTTAATGTCATCTGAGAATATCAACAGTTTTTCCTGACTCCCTTGCTTAGTGGAAGGAATAATATCTTTAATGTAAAACATTATCAATTCATTTCTTTTCCTCTTCCTGCCTGACCCTTCTAGTTGTACAAACGCGAAGAAAAAAAAATGTATGCAAGGTAAATAAATACTGTGTTCAGAAGGTTACAGGACTGCTTCTACAACCCACTACAGCAATTTGGTAATATCCTTGAATCAAATTTTACAATTTTGTTTATCATATTTGAGAGATAATCCCAAACTATTAGCTGCTATGCACTCTTTATTCTTAGCTTCTTATATTTTCTAAATGTCCCAAATGTATGTCCTAGAAGCAATAAAAAGTCTTTAATATTTATTATTTTAACATTTTGCCAAATTTTATCTTTTAAATTATAGGTAAGTTAGTTATTGCTTTTTAACCAAACCTTTCTTTTTCTAATTATGACAAGAACTATTATTTTAAATTTGCAGTTCTATAGTATCAGGGTATTCACAAAAAAATCTTTACATTTTCTTTTTGCTTATTAGATTTTATTCATTACATGTTTTCTTTGTAGCTAAACCTACAACATATTATCACACAAAAACTGAAAATCTGTTCTTAAATAACCAGAAAGAATCAAAATAATCTGGAATATGACAGCTATTAAGTCCACAAAGGAAAATTATGATAAATTTAAGCTACAAATCTTCAACATAGGGTCTCCTCCGTTGAATAGTCTGGATAATGTCTGAGACTCAAATAAATACTTCAGTCACTATCATTATAAGATAAATATTGAAAGAAAGATATTGTATCTGTCATGAGCATGTCTAGTTTTGCTTCTCAGTTTGCCTGAAAATGGTCAAACTGGTTCATGCACTAGTTGTTACAAACAAACATTAGTCTTACAGATGAGAGGCAGACATGAAGAAAAAGCACTGAAAGCTCATTCAGCAGCAAGAAGAGCCAGAATAAATCAAGAATGGGGAACACATGGGATCCACGAACCAAGGACCAAACACAGGAGGGAGATAAAGAGAATCAATAAGAACACAAAAGGAAGACCCAGGATGACAGTTTCTTCCATACTAGACAGTGCTAGGCCAGAGACACAAGGAAACATTTCTGGGTATCACCAAGA